>NNCF01127645.1:498021-522344 GCA_002313205.1 Laupala kohalensis
TATAGGTCTGGCCGTGACACCACCACAGTGAAGTGAATTTTAAAATACTCTGAAATTGATTGCGAGTTTGCCATCTTACTTCAAATACAATTTTTGAGACAAACAAAATTTGGAATTAGATTTTCCAAAAAAAAAAATAGTTTATTTGACACCACCTTTGAAATTTTAAATGTCAACGAAAAGATATCCTTGAAGATAGTATCAATTCCAATTTAAGTGAATTATTTTCAATAACAACTTCTGAAGTTTGTGAATTTGCTCCTCGTACTTCTGTAACACATAATAACCATTCTGTTTGTTTTTTACCAGACTTTAAAAATTGTTTTACATTCGTCTCAATGCATCTCAAAATCATTGCTTATGTTGCTTTCACAATTTTCACCACCAACACTTTTAACAATATGCCATTCATTTGACCAGGAATGGGTGAGGAAGATATAAAGGCATGTATGAGCTCGGAAGATTTCCAATATGGCCAGAGGCACAATGGTATATATATTCATGAACGCAGCAACACTGTATTGCCTTCCCAATTTGAGGTAAACCATTCCTGGCCTGGAAGGACAATTGGTAAGTATTGAAAATATATGCAGAGAAAAATTGGGAAAGACGGGTTGGATGAGAAACATTTTACAATTGTAGAACAAATTTATTTATTAACATTAGAAATAAGTGCATTAGACAGTTAAGCCTTATTATTTGTTTTCAATTTCCTCCAGCACAAATATGTGGTAATATGATACAGCAAGAACACATATGTACCACAATGTGTTCAACCACAAAAGAACTACATCTGATTTAGTGTTGATCTGATACAAAGTATGAAAGATTGGTATTCTACTTCATTTTTTATCAAACAAACTGTTTGAGTGTTCAATAATTGAAATACTTCAGCAACAATTTTATTTTTATTTAGCATGAACTAACTGAAAGAGTAACAATACAGTAAATCATGAATTATTGAGTACTTACAATTAATAATTTCAAAGAAATGAATAATTTTGTAAAAACAGGAAACTTTTTCTTCGCGTATTTTAGAAACTTAACTAATTCTTAATTTTAGTTCTATTTAACTTCAATTCTAATTTAAATACAACAATATTTGTACACATTTATTTCCTGCTTATTACAAATTATCTGATCAGGTAATGAAGGTTAAATACAGAATAAAACCTATTATATATAAGTTTCATATTTAAACATTATTTTGAAAATAGCACTTGAGTATTTGCCTATTGCTCACCGACAGAAAATAAAATTATTAAAATTCAATGGCAACTGTTGTGGATAACAATAACGTTAAGATATAAACTAAAGGAGAAGAAAACACTGGCAAGATCTACAAATTTATAAAAAATTGAATATATAAACATACAATAAAACAACAAGTACAAGTGGCCACTAATACAAAAAATTTGTTCATTGAAAAAATAATTATCTTACAGCATGATTTAAAAACAAAAATATTCATATCAACTTTCTAGCATATTCACACCCAACAGGACACAATAAATCAATTAAAACAAAGTTTATCCCAAATAGCCAACATATACACTGGTTCAGACCACATAAGCCTATGTTTACAACTTTCTAGTGTGATGTGTTGCATTACATTTTATATACTAGTACATAAAAGTTTGCAAAATACGTAAGATTCTTGGGAGTAACGTTCTAGAGTGTACAAGTCTGTCTCAAGGACACTTAAAGAGTTCTTCTCCAACATGAGCCAATTGTAGGGACTAATCCCTCGCATGTTGCTTATGACAATTTAACAAGTATCTGTTGAATGCTTCTATAAAAGGAAAAGCACCATTACTTGTTAGAGCTTCTCATATAAGTTTGCAAAATATGCAAGATTTATTCTAAATTTCATAAAATTTAGCAAACTGTGATATTGCGTAGCAATGCATAAAATATTTGCAATATCAAATCAACAGCATTGTCCTATGGTATAACAATTATCTACAAAGACAATGAGTGTGTTGCTTCAATAAATATGATATATGAAGATCTTGACTGTCAATAGTCTTTGTTCATTTAACACAGCACTTAATTTAACAAAGATATAAATATGATTTCAATGATTACATCATTGGTCCTTCCAATTCAGTGTTCACAGTTTCGTTTAACAATCCACAGGAAGACACAAGCTATTACAACAAAAATTTATAACTTTTAGTTAATGATATTATTACAAAATAGCTAGAAACCTTCAGGCAAGAAAACAATGGAGGAGTCAATTTCAGGTCATTAAAAATATCTTACAAAAGTTTCAAATATTTCAACAAATAATGGAAGTCTCAAGAATTCACAGTATTTTACTGATTTTCAAAATAAAATTCTTTGAGACGTAAGAACTGAAACAATTTCAGTCTCTCACAACTGTATGAATCAAAATTGGATCTTCCTGTTTGAACACAAAACTGTATGAAGATTGTTCACACAGTATCATTATCATTATAGGATGAAATAGGAACACTGTTTTGAAAAAGTATGAAAATAAGTTAATTTCGTAATATCTTCCTTGGAAATTCACAATTAACTTGGAAATTCAATTACAAATCCATTTGATACATTAAACAGACTAATAAAATGCACATTCAAAACCCACACATTGCTTGCAAAAAGTTTAGCAAAATTTGTAAAACTAAAAATCTCAATTATTATTCAGCAAATCCTTACATTTTAACAATAAAATATCTTACCATAAAATTATATATAGTATGTATTTTGGAACAGTAGAATGATAAAATATACTATACAAATAATCAAAACAATGACAGTTATTATATCATGTCAAAGTTGTTTGATGAAAACATTAATCAATACAATTCTTTCTGAAACAAATATACAAATTACAAAATATGTTCAAAACTATTAATGCAAAATTTGCACCATTTACTGCACTTACAACTTTCATGCTACACCTAGCTACAATTTTGACAGTTAGTGGAATGAGACAAAATACATCTTGAACACAGCCATTTGGGTAGTCCCAAATTCGGTACAAGCTAACACTTTGGAGCACCATTAGCACACAAGCTCAGTTACAAAGAGTGTTCTAAAGTTATCGAGCAATAATTCAGTCTGAGTCAAAGAGAGAATTTCATATCACAAATATACCAAAGAAAAATTATACAGCTCTTATCAAAGCAGTACTATATATACTATATATACCAACTACATTATAACTAAAATACTACATATTTGCTCTACATCCCATGGTTAATTTGAAAGGGACTTTAAGAAACATTCATCAATATTTACATGAATGCTTGAAAGCGGATATTATTTCTAGTCAGTCAAAAGACATGCAAGAAAAATAAATTGTATACATAAAGTGCTCTCTACTTTGCTTAAAACGTCTAACTGGAAGTTGTCATTTTTTTCACATGAAATATTTCACACATTTATAATAGTTCCTTGTTTCAAATATAAATTGAAATTCAGATAAATCATTTATTTTTATTTAAAAATAATAATTCTTGAATATGAAAATAATTATCATACTTCTATTTTAAATATGCAGAGATACAAACATATATTATTTAGTAACTATAGATAATATAAAACAATAATACATGTCATATTTTGTACATAACAACACTATTTAAAATCTGCAAAGAAATTAACAAACAAAACAGTTCAAAAATCTGTTTCAACTTAGTTCATTGATAGTATAAGAAATATTTAGTCTACTTAAGAAGTTGGAGGAATGCATGAAGATTACTATTGTGATCTTACAATACTACATAATTATATATAATCCATACAAAACAAAATAATCAATAATGTAAGTTCTTACAGAAAAACATTTACAACCAACTGTAAATTAAGATACACAATAAATGAAATGAAAAAAACTCTGTTAAGTAGTAACTAAAGAAGCATATCTATGACACAAAAAATGTTTATGGGATACTTTTATTTTGCTTGCAGTCAACAATCAAATACTTCAATTATTAGAGTTTAACTTAGCCCTCTGAGACAGGGTATTATCTATACATGATGATAATTGGTCATCTAAATTACTTTCATAGGCAATACCTCATGGCATTTTAGGTCCAATCCATATTTTCTGTCCCAATGATAAAGCAGACAATTGAATTTCTGAGAACGCTGACTGTATATGTATGGACTTCAGCTATGAGGAGAACACTGCAACAATGCAAGAAAGTGCAATTGTTTCTAGGTGTGCTTCTCAATCGTACTCACCTCCTAGTTAGGTCTTGTGTTTCTTTCGCTTTGATACACGAGGGAAGAGTTTGCGGGCAGAAGACCTCACAAACGATGAAAGGGAGTGGCGGGGATAGGAGACAGGGCGGGAAGGTCCCGCCACTGTCTCCGTCCCCAAACCTCACTCAGGATCGGGAGCTCGCTGCAACCGTTCCGGGTGAGAGTAGGCCAGTTGGGAAAAGTCACGCACCACATCTTTAAATGTATCATCACCTGTTGAGCCAAGTTCTGATGCCTTGATTTCATCATTTAGCAAGGCCAATCGTAATCTGTGAGAACAAATGATAAAACTTAGGAGCAAACTTCAACTTCTACAACTTAATTAATGATAAGAAGTCAGCAGAAAGGGCCTAACTGTTAATGAATTGCTTTTTAATTAATTCATTTTGTAAGTGAAAAAACATTATATACTTATCAGTATCACATGAACAGAATGGTATTGAAACTAATGAAGTAAATATTGTAAAACATTCAGGATAATTGAAAAATAAATTAAACAAAAAATCACCACCTTTTATATAGTCATAGTCTCCTTTAAAGTAGAGAAAATTTCATTCCCATTTAACTAGCATGAAACTAAGCATTTAAATTCCTTTTCTCTTATTAACCTCCTCTGTCTTGGTCAAATTATGTATCTTTCCCCTTTCTTCACCAATATAAATTAAAACTATACTCAGGATATTTTTCTTACTCTATGCTAAGGATAGAACTAATTCAAAATTTTAATTTTAGGTCGTGAGATATATTTCCTTTTCTTATTCTGGGTCGAATTCAAATATAATGTAACCAAGGACTGTAATTGATATTTCAGTTTAAACACTCATATTAATTTCACAACTCCATACAATATAAATCATTTCATTTCTTGAAAGAAGAATACTATTTCAATTAATCAAGTGCAGCAATAGTCTCTCAGAAACAAAGGAATTTACTATCGAAGTATGTCAAGATTACAGGACTGACTGTACAATTTTACTTACAATGTGACTATATCAGCATTGGCTTTCTTCACTGCAATGGCAAGGGGTTCGGTGCCTTCTTGGTCTTGCAAGCGTTGGTTAGCTCTATGTTTCAGCAAGAGACAAACTTGTGCAGTGTGACCTATAAAGAAAGAAAATCTAAATAAATAAATTACTACCAGAAAGAAGAAAAAAAGAAGGTAGAAACTGTGTGCAACCATGAAGAGAGCAATATGTAACTTGACTCCTTGGGATGAGGCAACAGAAATTATGTACAAAACGGTACCAAGAAGAACTGCTGATAAGAAATATTGCCACAATAATAAGTACACATTGTAATAATTAATCTAAATTTTAATCAATTATTATTAAAAGTAATATGACAATAGTTTTAAATATATAAATAATTTAATAATTAATACATTCATGTTATTAAACTAACAATTAAATTGAATAAATCAATATAGAATGGGATGATATAAACAGAATCTTTGTACTAAAATCAACCAATACCTTAACCATATAGAAGGAAGGTTGCGGTAGGAAGCAATTAACTGGACTGAAGGGAATGAATCTAGTGATATCTTTTTAGTACAATTAGTACACTATATTCACAAAGTTATAACATCACTAGTTTTTATGTTATAAATTTTTACTGGTCTCTAGACTATTGTCATCACTTACCGCATCATGTTCCACCACGCTGGCCATCACCACTAATGAACCAAATATCTATCAACTATAAGGTAAATTAAATTGTTTTTTGTGTAAAATACATTAATTTATACTAATATCATTAGATTATTTTCAATTTGTCTATAAGGCAGAAAATATAAAAATTCTGAAAATTTACTTAAGTACTGTTTCTATTATAACCGACATAGCAGAAAGTACTGGATGATCCAATGAGTGTAGATACAAAAACAAAGAAATTTTATGAATGTAAAATACTAATTTAATTTTCAGACATATCCAAATATTCGTTTAGTATACTTTTTACTAAAAACCTGAATACAAAAATATGTAATTTAAGTTAAAAAATGTGTGCTTTTTGGAAAAACCCTATATTTTCCATGTGGTAAATTGCTAAAGATATTTTTTCTCCAAAAGACAAACGTTCACATTTTTTATTTTTATTATTTAATTTTTTTAATATAAAAAGAGTTTAATATTATTGCAATATTGTATAATTTTAATAAATAAAAATGTACTTGTACAGTGAAATCTTATTTGATAATTTTTCAAGTAGGTCTACAGAAAAATATTTACATGGTCTCGTGAACTGATGTAACCAGTAATGTAAGAATTCACATCTCCACTGTACAGTTAATAATTACTAACTGATCATATGTGATTTAACTCATGTGAGCTTCGTAATAAAAATAAATATTCAAATTTAAAGGAAGTTTGAAGAAATACTCACCCATCTCTGTTGCAAGATGGAGAGGGGTTTTACCAAGGCTGTCCTGAGCATTAATTTTGGCTCCATTCAAAAGAAGATATTCACAGGCCATAACAGAACCCTAAAATAATCAGTCACATACAAATTAGTAACAAAAGAACAAAATATTGTAATGATTAGAATTATATATAAACATTAATAATTTGTATCTAATTAAAAATATTGTAAGTTTTACAGAAACTAATCTTTAGAGAATAAACTGTGAATAAAAGTAAAACAAGGAATACATAAGCACTCACACTAATGATAGCTTGGTGAAGAGGAGTCCGATTTTGATCTTCTTCATTGGACCAATTCTTATTACCTCCAAATGCTAGAGCCTCACACATTACAGGCAAGTTATGAGCATTAGCAGCTTTGTAAAGTAGTAAATCTGGATGAAATTTTGATATATCTTCCTCTCCTGTTTATGAAACGTTGTAATGCATTACAACACATACAATAGTATATGTAAGAAAATGCCCAAGAACACTTAAATATAAGAATAGTTTTTACACAATACATTTAAACTTTTATTCGAGTGTGCAGGAATATCTGCACCCAAAAGACAGTTAATCTTTGATAGCCAGGAAGGGTATATAAGGGATTAGAAGGTACTTGGTTTCTAATTGTGGTCATGTCACCATATTTCCTTAACAATTGTAATAATTTCTTTTTGAAAAAATAAATGTAAGAGTAAGTTTTTCCTCTAAATAGTGAAAGGATATTCACACTTAAAGCTGCCCAATTCCAGAAGGCAGAGAAGCTATACTTTCTTCAAGCAGAGAAACTAGAATTGAATTCCAACACAGAAAGGGAAATAGTAATATAATAATAAATTCAGGGCTGAAGGAGGGGGTTTGGTTATGTCCAGAGACATTCAGGTCAAGACTAACCACTTAATGCACAATTCACATATAATCTCTTAAACTACACCATGAGGTACCTGATTAACAGAAATGAGAGACGGGACACTTAGTTGAACTACCACTGAGACACTACCACTGTGCCACACTTTTCACCTCCTGACCTCATCTTTCATTCAATGTTACACAAGGTAGGGAGGCAAATGGGGTGGCATGGAGGTAGGTAGCATCTCAGTGCACTGAAGTGAAGGATATCAGGTTCAAACCCTGATCCCATCTCCCATTTTCATTTAATATAACATCATTATGCACAATGTCCTGAAACTTGGAATTGCATTGGAATTTCCAGAAAAAGCTAAAGATGATAAGATGCATGATAGGAAAGAAATTTTTTCTTAGAAATTGTCCAGCTTTGATTGACCCAACAGCCTTCTTCTGCCATCCTTACTGAAGTCCATTTCTGATGTAATTTTACTATACAGAACCTTTCTTTTCAAGAGCCATGACAAACAGAATAGGTATCTAACAACTCGACAACTGTCTGACTGACATTATTAAATATGGCAATTGTTTACATTGCATGTATTAAGCAGGTACAATTAAGAATTATACAATTACAGTCTCTACTTTTGTGAGAATGAAATATTTAGAACAAACTGTTCAAAATGAAAATATGAAGGTAGAAAGGACATGGTCAGAAAAAATACGCCAAACTTGCTGCATGCTTGGAATTGAAGAAGAGCTTCAATGACAGCATCAGAGGTAAAAGGAAAAGAGTGAAGACTATAGTCAGAGTCTGGCTTTGGGAACCTTGAGATGAAGAATTGAAAAATTTCCAAAAGCTTTGATGAACATAAAAAATTAATAAAGCATGTATTTTTTTTATTTTTCTTAAAATTAATAATATTTTCTTTTAGAGAATTTAATATAGTTCAGTGATTTTTAAGAAAAGATTTTTAATTAACTCAAACAAAAAATGAAGTCATTTCAGTACAATTCTTATGGAAATCATTGTACTGATGAATTAAATTTAAAAAGTCATTTAGTTTGGCATATTTATGAACTTTAAGAACATTAAAAACTACACCTTGTTTGCATTTTAACACCAAACATAACTATAATTATTACTTATGCTAATGTTATGAAAACTTACCTGCATGGTCATCTTCTTCTCCCCCAGTGGAATCCTGATCACTGCTAAGCTCAATAGATCCCTCAACTGGTTGTTTCTCAAGGCTTTTGCCAAATATGAGAACTTCTGAGTTGAGTGAAGAGTCTGATACAGATCCTGTGCTACTCTTCTTGCTAAAGGACGGTGAAGGAGGCTCAGAGGATGGACTGGCCTTAGGCTGAGATTCACTATCAGTTTCTTCTTTTACAGGACTCTCCTCCATCTGCGTAAAACATAAATCATGTATTTGGGTGGGTGGTTTTCGCAGGGTGCATAATGGTGCTAGATTGTATGATGGTTTATTATTAAATAAATAAATACATAACAAATAATTTGACACACATCTAATTAATTGGCATATTATATTATTTGCACATAATATTTTTTTTCATTAAGCATCCCCCTAACATAATGTAAATTATTAAAAACTAACAATATAATTTTCCAGTAATAAAATTATTGTCTAAGCTAAGGGATGCTTCAATGTAGCTGCACTTTTGTCTGTACACAAAAAAAAAAAAACAACATTCATCTCTCAAGATTACATCTTAGACAAGACTCCACTGAGAGAATCACAACAATCCTTTTAGTAAACTATTACTAGAAGGTACACGACACATCTAATTATATTTTTCTCTATTACTTAGTGGTCAGATGTCTAGCAGAACTTTTGTCTTTTGAACCTTCTTTACTCTATTTATTCTTCAAAATTTATTGTCAAAACGCAGTTGCAAACTGCGTGTGACCATGTGGGGGACAATAAACTAAGTTTAATAAAACTATATAATTTATTTTAAGNCTATAGTACAGGTTTCAAATCTTAAAATGAATTATGTCATTTTGGTTTCACCAAGTGGAATTCCTAAGAACATCATTTTAAAAATATAATCCAGGAATAGGCACAACAAAATTTCTTACCAGACATTCCTTCTCAGCATTTTCCTGAAGTTTTGAGGTAACAAGTGATTCGACAGGAGCACTCTTGGTTTTCTTTTGGTAACTTCTCCTAGCAGATGAAGAACGAATTCTATTGTCACGAGACCGAGGTCGGCGACGTAACTTCCTGACACTCCACTTGCGCACAGACAGGTGATTTGTTCGCGAAGCACGGTTAGTGGGAGATTCTTGCTGATTCAACTCGGTGCTTCCACTTCCAGTAGCTGCGGAGACTGGTAATGCTGGTTGCTTCACAAAGCGTTTCTGAATATATTTAGCTTTTATCCATGCTTCACGAATGTTCCTGTCACAATAAAGATATCACGCCTAAATGTGATAATAGAAATAGTATTATTTTCTTAATGATACTGTGATACTGACACATCAAGCGTTGTTAGTTGGAAATAAGTCAACACATTGATGTATTTGAACTTCAAGTGAATTGAATCACAGAAAGCATTTTGGTTCTCTCAACTGTCATCATTTACAATAATTGATTATTGTAAATGACCATGAACTGACTAGTCATTTACGGTTTATGACCAAAATAAGAATTTTCAAAAACTTAGTATGTAAATAGTTAAATAAGAAGTGCACTTCAAAGGAATAAAAATATTGATTAAGCACCAACAGCAAAATTATAATAATAACGATATTCATTATCATTATTTTGGGTTCCAGTTTCCCAGAGAAGAGCCTCATCCATTCAGTAATAATAAAAATAATAATAATATTAATAATAATAATAATATAAATGAAAATTGAAAGCAAATTTGTATTTGGTACATATTAATTTAATTCCCTCTATTAAGGCAGCATTAGGGAAAAATTCACACAATATAACACACAAAATAATAGACAAAAAAGACACTCACCCATGGCATTTGGGAGTGGCTCGAGAGAAATTTGGTTCAACATTAGCTTCATACACTTTGTTTACAATGGAATTCCCAAGTTCAGCCATAACTTTTAAAATTTCAGGTTCCCAGGCATCTAATGTCAGAGAACGAACCTTACTGTAATGTACACCAAGACTTCGATGTACTCCGGAACAACCTTAAAGAAAGAAAAACAACAATCATTGCGTATCTTAAAGTTTATGAAAAGAAACATTGAATTTAGGCAAAAGGAACACTTAAAAAACATTAAAGTTTGGACAGAATGCAATATCAGCAGGAGCCATGAATTTTAGGAATGACATTATATTGAAAATAAGGTGATTTTACAGAAAAATGTTACTCCTCATTTTGGATTGTTGGCTTGGAAGCATGTATTTACCACCTCTTCAAGAATAGCAACATAGTTGAATATTCAGGTTCAGTTTTAAAATGGTTTTATTTCAAAATCTGTATATCCACTCCCTACCATTGGGGCACTAGAAGATCAGTTGGCAGAAGTTGATCATGGGAAAAACATCTTCTGACACTATTCCTGGGTAAATAATGAAGTTGAGATTGTGGCCAATATCACTCAATGTAAGCATTTACAGTACTCGTGACTCTACTGTCTACTTTCCTTCATACAGCAAAACAGCTTACTGAATACCCAAAAATACTTTCAATGTGAAATAGGAGAGTAAGACTGAATTATCAGGTCTGAGAACATTAAAGTAAAATATTCCGTATTTACAATATTGGATGTGTAAGGGTTGCAATAAATGTATATTGGACCAACCATAAGAAATTTGAAGTCTAAACAAGAAATTTTTTTTCGAAGTTTTAAATTTAGAGAGGAAGCTTAAAAGTTGGGAACATTAGTAGCTACACATTTTTGCTGAGAAATATTAAATATTAAATGTAGCAAGACAATTAAAACACTCTGAAAACAGACTGGTCAAAATATCTCTGAAAAAATAATTATGAAACAGTTCATCTTTACAAATTAAATTTAAAGTACAAAATAATAATAATAAAAACAAGAAATTCACTCATGCACTGCCAGATCATTCTCAAAATGTGTTATTTCAAAATTAATGTAAATGGGAAAAGAAAGAAACATTAATGTAAACATGGCAGTTAGGAAAAAAGTTTTAACACTCTTGCTTCAGCTAATTAAGATTTGTTTAAACATTTTCACACAGCGTACTGTACATTGTTCAACCACATATAGAGACCAAAATTTCAAAGGACCAATTGCACTTACCAATACATAATGTTATACCCAGATTGATACTAGCCCACTGAGGATTTCGGCTTCCACAATCACAACAATGGTCATTTCCTGGAATCTTCAATAATTGTTCCCAAATCCTGAAATATAATTGAAAACTTAATGAATTCTTTTGTGTGGAACATGTTAATTGAGTTGCAAGTTTTGTTTTGAGATGAAACCATCAGACAATGATCATGTAAATGATTAGATTAATATGTAACCATCAAAGAAAATATGGAGAAGAGCAATCAAACTGAGGAATCTCCTTCTCACTTCATTTAACTACAGAAATAAAACCCAAAGAAAAAAATCACACTTCCATAATATCAACTATTTCCGTAAGTGAGATATTGACACACAGTCAAATTTGAACGCTGAACTACAGTAGTAAGCATCTCGCCATTACAACCAATATTGTTTTATTTACATTACTGCATTGGTAGAACCTTAACTAGTGTAGAAAAGGAACAAAAAAAAAGGCTCTCAGCAACAATTGTAAGTATGAAACTAAAATTATGCTAGAAGACACGGAGTTGAGCACCTGTTCTGCATGCCAAAAATTATGACATTTTTCCTTTGAATATACAACTTACTTGAGGGTAGCAATAATTGGAACATTTTATAAATTTATTTAAACTCACATAAAAGGGTGGGGTAATGATGGGGTATAAAATGCCATAAAAGTTTTAATCTGTGAACTATATTATAACATGTGTTAATTTAACTTGGCTCACGGCCATAGCTCAAAATAGAGTTAGATGGAGAAGCTTCGTGGATGCCCTATACTCCAAGAAGGAGTAAGAGGAAATAAGTCAAGTCAAGTTAATTTAACTTAAATATGTGTATTAATTTTTTCAAAAATTAGTGAGGCCATAGAATGTGGGCTATACTTAAAACCCCCTTTTCCTCACACAGCAAAGAGAAACTGTTCTCTATGATAAATTTATTGTCAAAAAAATAAAAGCAGATACAAACTACATATGACCACATGGAGGACAATAAACTAATTTACTCTCCGGAAGCACGCAAGGGACCATCCCATCAATTCCGAACAACGGTCCTAAGGCAGAGGCGGATTTAACATTTCCGTACTTTTTTTTTTGTGGGGCTTTAGGGCTCATCAACGGCAAGGTCATTAGAACCCTTAGTACACTCCTAACGATAAAATAGTTTGTTACATGTTCATTCATTCCACATTGGCTCTCATGTTCTGCTGTTAGGAAATGAGTTTTGAATTACTTACTTTGCTTTCTGTTGCTTGTTGGGAGAATTATTATTATCGGCAGTCTCTCCTGTAGAGCTGGAGCTGGGAGAATAGGATCCAGCGCGAGATGTGATGGCGGAACGCACACCACCCCGGTCAAAGGGCACAGAGAGTTGATGAAGTCCTCCATCATCACTTAAGCTCAACTGAATTGCAGCTCCTATGCTGTGCTGCATGGCTGAAATCCATGCTTGATACATCTCCTCTGAGTCAGCTTGAAGCATATGACTTCTGAAATTGCAAATAAATACAATTACATCAAGAAGGTATTTTTACCGTTGTTGTCTTGATGTAAAGAGAAACTAATAACAGCATTGCTTAAACATGAGTTAAATCTCTCATGAGTACCTTCACTCAAGTTGAAGACTGGTCAACATCACTCAAAATCAGTAATGCTAGGTAAATTTTTAGTTGAAGGTCTTCTGTGTATAAAATTATATTTTCAAATTAACCCATTCATGACAAAAGATGGACACTGCTCGTCCTCTACATTTGTGGGACTTCCTAACAAAAGACTGGCAGTGCCTGTCCTGTACTTTGAGGCCAGATTTCAACTTATTATTACTAGACGTCATTAATGTCTTTATTTCTACTAGTTCTCTGAATCTTCCAGAAGTTCATGGTTGAATATAGATTGTTCTCTGATAATATTTTATTTTATATTTATGTTTGAGTAAAATGGTTATAGTGTGTTGCTGAAGTACGAGATCATGGCAGAGTCAAGGCACTTACGGAATAAAATGTTGGTTCGATCTAGTGAGTTTGCCAAGTGGGTGATAGAGTCTAAAAATACAGTGATGAGGAATTGGACAATGTAGACACGGGTGATATCGAGGATACTTGTAGTGAAAGTAGCAAAAATTCAGACAAATTGGAAGAGGACCGAGAGCATCACACTAAAAAAATTTCATTCTAAAAATAAATAAAATATTTTTTTCCCAACAAAACACAGGTAAATTCAGTTTTTTAATGTAGTAATTCTATTACAAATATCTTTAAAATGTCAAAATAAATATAAACATAATTATTGTGAGCTTCAGAAATAGTCAATGAAAATAATTCAGCCCCAGTGGTTGCAAAAATTCTAAGAAAATTCAGACATCAATGGGTTACTAAAGTATTGAATACTCTCATCAAAAAGTTGAGTAAAATCAAAGTCTTTCTGTAGGGAAATGCTCATTCAAAATTAAATGTGAAACAGTTGGTCTAGGTAAGTATAATCATAGATATTTTAAAACAAAAAGCTAACTGGTGCAGTTCAACTTCTCCTCTTCATATTGCCAGATTCACACAGACTTTAGCTCTACTTTGAATTCTCGTGCTGCCGCCATAAGTCGGCACGATGACAGCAATTGGTCATTCCTAGACATCATGGACCAATTCAGTTTCCATTTTGAATACGTGTCAAATCCCTACATCATCAATCCTTGATCAAAGTGGTGATCATCCATCACAATATTGTTCACCATTTCTTATTATTTTAAGTTTTGTCTACATAAAAATTACATCTGTTGGCTTTGCATTACATTTCGTATATGGCTTGTGTTTGCTTCACTTGTTTCCATCAACGAAACTTGGAATGAGCAGTCTTCTCTTCCTAAACTCCAAGAATAGTTCCCCAACAGATATTTGGTTGATTTTTTTGAAAAAAAAAAAGAGGGGGGAGAGACAATATTTGGGTAAATGTAGTATGTACAAAGCATTATTCAATGTTGCACAAGATTTTATAACACATCCTAATATAGTAAAATACAAATGAGTTGAAAGAGTTATATCATGAAATGAGAAAAAGAGTTATATCACTCCTTTCACATCTCCTTTATCAATGAATGGTAAACTCATGAATCTTCACAAAGACTTTCTAAAATAAAAAGCAAATTGTCCCAATCTATATTTGATCTCTGAGAGCAGGTTAAGATTTAATTTTATTATTATTATTATTTACTTTTCTTCCCAATTAAATTATTAATTTATTTGTAAAGCAGCACTTTGGTCCTGTCCATTATTTCACTTGATAGTGTTTTAACACTGTAAATTAATGAGACTTAATTTCACATACTTAAGTAAGGAAGAATCTTTTTCTTTTGTTTATATCTTAGATATTATGCTAATATGCAGCTTAAATAATATATGTTATTGTAATTACCCAAATTATGTTCTTGAGATTCTCAGATTAAATGAAAATACCTACATGTTACGTATGTAAGAGGAAAAATACTCTCTTTCTCTTTCATCTTTCCATTACTCAATTATTAGTGATGTCCCTTACTTTGATGGGGAGAGAACTTCAAAACAGTGACGCCTTTCTCCATCCACCACTGGTTTTACACTGCAAAGTCTGAGATCATCCTCCATAACAGTGGGAGTGGGCTCCCCACTTCTCTTGCGATACACAAGTTGCTTGTCCTATTGCAACAATAAGTAGAGTAAGTACACTGAAACAATGGTAGTATCAAAGCAAGTAGTAAAGAGTAGTATAGCAGAGCTTATTTTATGCTGGAATGCATTGCTGGAAACTTATGATTGAAAAATTATGGCAAAACTTACAATTTATTGTTTTAAAATGTCTTTCTAAGTACGGTGCTCCATAGTAGAAATCCTGTCATCATCATTTAATGTTCAAATTATAGTATCAGGAATTATTAACTCAATTGATAGATATCAATCATAACATGAAATATATCAGTCAGTTACAATAGTATTACTTGTTTGACCACAAATGCTTGCCACATAAAATTTGGAAAATTCCTTTGAGTACATTTCTTATTGTCTAAACAAAATGTAATTAATTATAAAAACACTTAGTTTTTGTCTTATGTACAAGCAATGAAGGAATTAAGACTCTCTGATAATGAAGTGAATGAAGTGTGCCGAAAACAAACACAGAGAATGCTGTGATAAAATCTACAAAACTGCTCAAACATTTCCGGAAACAAAAGACTTGCATAAATTCAAGTGATTTATCGTGAACAAGAAAGAACTTGGTTGTTAAATATGCCAAATTTGGTCCAGGAAAGAAACAAGCAAGGTATACATTTATAAGTCCTAGATAAATTATCATATTACTTATTTTGGTGGGAAAAACAAAACAAAAAGAAACAAAAACAACATTGGTCACAAATTAAGACCTATTCATTTGGTTGTCACTAATACAGTATATTAACTGCAACATCAACAGTAGGGAAAATGGTGATGGACCAGGACTTCCTGAAAGTTAATCAATCCCAATAATATGTTATCTGTTACAAAATTTAAAAAATAGATGAAAGAAACTGGGACTCCAGTAGCTGTTGAGTAAGTATTGGTTAACTTTTTCTCAGAGAAAAAGCACTGAGTAGCAGTTACCATGGTAGTAACAAGTACAGAGCAAACAGTAGAAGTAACTTTACTAAACTACAAGAAACACTATGAATGAAAATCCACCATTTATCTTTTAAGAATAATCAAACTAAATCTCATGAATTATTTTGCACACAAGTTTCAAAAAATAAGGACAAATTTGTCAAAAGAGACAACAAATGGAGTGATATAGGTTTCGGGAAGAAGTTACCTGAAGAATGAACCATCGGCGATTCCAAGTTTTGAATGCATTGGAAGTTCTTTTAAATAAATACCCCTCCATGTTGCTAGATCCATCTGCAGCTGGGCGAGGAATTATGTCAGTATTAGTGACAAGGGTATGGCGGTTCTCCATTTCCTTTTCTAATTTGGCACTTTCTTGACGCATGCCAACAACCTATATTTAGAATTGACATTTTTTAACCAAAAAAATACTAGTAGGGTACAAAATTACAAGTCTTATATCTTCAATGACACATCAATACAAAATACAAAGATTTGACACTGACAGAAGAGTAACTATTGTAATTCATTCACTGGGATAAATTCTTATATACTCAGAAAATAGCTACAATGAGGATAAAAATATCCATTTTTTAAAGAAATTTTTAAAAATCTGTAAATTTTATCTAATTAAACATCTAAGGTTCATATACAATGCCTTGCCAGTGTAGTGTAAATGAAGAAAGATAGTAAGGAAGAACACTAGTGAAAAAGCAATCTTCACATGAAACTGTAGAATAAATTATCTATTCTGTTCCATGAAATTAGCAAGCAGAATTACAGTGAATTTGCTTAATTAGTAATAAATGAATTGAGATTGCAGATTGGAAATCATAGAATTCCAAAATACAAGTTAAATTGGGAGGAGAGAAACCAATGAAGACAGAATGATAATACAAATAAGAAGGTCACTAATGGAAAAATGAAAAACATTAAATAAAATTATTTTGTGAGAGAAATGATAACAGGGTATAAGTAGACAATGGAACAATTTCAAATAACCCAATTTAAAATAACTAATTTCTTAACATTGTCACAATTTAAAAAATTAAAATTCTCTTCAAACTTGCCGATGTATATACACATAATAACAAAAAAATTATCACATACTCAGAATACATCATTTTGCATACATAGTTCAGAATTACTAATTTTAAAATTACATATTCTGAGTACGTACATTTTTGTTTGTAATTTGTGTGTAATTGTTTATAATTTTTGTGTAATTGTTTGTAATTTTCGTGTCTTCCAAATTTTACTTTCTTTTGTTTATACATTTTTGGTTTATATATTTGGTGTGTATTTTCAAACTATACTATTATTGTGGCCCTGTAAATATGAAAACATTGGCAAGTTTGAAGAGAATTTCTATTTTTTAATTGCGGCCTAATTCCAAGAAATTAGTTAAATTAACAAGAGGTCAAGAATGTGCAATTTCACCGATTTGATTTTTCTCAGTAGGAAAGTAGAAAGGTAAAACAATATGCTATGCAAAAAGTGTTAATTAAATACCTATTAAAATACATATTGTTAAGAAAATACATTACCTCATCCGCTAATTTTTTTAAAAAGGGGTCTAAATCTTGACACAAATCTGAACCTTGATGGAAGAAAGTACTGCAAGCATGTATGTAGGATAACAGCTGAAAAAAGATAGTTCTCAGTTTCACAACTCAATTTTTGTTTCGCTTAGTGTATTTACAAATATATTAAATTTTTCCAATTAATAATTAAAAAATTAAAACTGATTTCAATTTAAAAAATTAATGTCTAAACTAAATAATGAAAAACACAGAAAATTCTGTTTGTTAAAGAAATCTGATACTTTTTCATAGCACTGAATAGTTCCAAGAGAATAATTTCTTTTCCCATTTTATTGTAATAAGTGGATTCTTAACAAGAAAATTTAATATTGTGTGCTAAATATTCTCAGATTGAGAATTTCTCTAAAAAAAATATGAAAGGAAACATACAACAACTTGTTAAAATTGCAAAATAATCTTACTTAGAAAACTGCTAAAAAGAGTACAGACCCTCTTCAAATAACACATATTTATATTACGTAAATAGATTATAATTCTTACAGTGCCAAGTACTTCATGCCGTTTTCGTGTTTGCAACAAACTAACAGCATTTACATATTCAAGAGCAGTGTGACGGAAGCAGGATCGAGTAGCACAAAGCAGATTTTGTGCTTCCTCAACTTCAGCCGGTTTGCTTCGCACAGCTTGAGAATTGCGGGTCAGTACATTATCAAGGTCAACAGAAATTTTTTCAAAATAAAGTCTCTGGTCCTTAGCATTTTTGATATCCCTGTACAACAAATGCAAACAATATATTAAAAAAATATGCCCATGAATAAATTCACAAAATATACCCAACTAGTCAAACACAGAAACATACAATATTTTTATTGTCTGACAACATAAAAGTGACCAGTCTAGCATAAATCAGAAACTTCGTTAAGAAAGAAATGAGATGAATATTTCTTTCTTAAAAGTTATATTGTATTGATCAATAAATTCGTATTGTGTAGTAAGGTTTGTCATACCAAATTATTTCTTTTAATACACCACAATATTTGTTTAGACATTCTAAATATAACAAAAGTAATAAGTAAAGTTGTAATAGGTGATACATTTTTTATTCATGTTCAACAATATACTTTATACACAGAATATCCAGTTTAATGTCTATCCATATTTTTCATAACTAAAAAAATTTACACCACCATTACATAAACTCCATATTTATATCCAATCAATATTCTCTTAATCATAATTTAATTAAATTATTAAGTATTATGAACACAAATGAAAAGGTGTAATGCGACCTATAAAACTAAACTCACCTGTGAATGAATGAAGTAAGATTTTTCAGTACAGTGCGAGATGCTTGATCCAACAGAATAGTATGAAATTTGTTCATTTCTTGGAGAGCATGTATCAGTTTGTTTAAGCATGCTACTACATCACTATCTGTTTTAAAGTACTCACTTAATTCCCACAAGCTATTGGTAAATGAGCTAGACAATAAATAAATTAGAACTGTAGGGGTGAAATGTAATTTAGCAAGAAAGATGTTATAAAAAATAAGAGCACAAAGAAAAATGAAAACTTTAATACATGACAGCAAAATGACAATTCAGAAAAAAGTATATTTTCATAAAACATTAAAGCAAAAATTTTCTGCTCTACTTTCTACTATTAATAACATTCAGGTAAAACATATGTGTCATATGATCCACTGCTTAATATAACACCTCAAATCATTATAATATTCCCTCTCTTTTCAAGTGTATTAAATATTTATCTCTGGGCCCGCATGTTTAGTCATTAAATCTTGTTGCGATTCATCACTCCAAAGGAACAAAATAATTTTTCAGTACACATGCAGAAGACTTCCAAGTGGAATACAAATCAATAAATTCTCTTATACAGATAATATTATATTTCTTATGTTCTTGTAAACATATTTACCTCTGTTGTGCAACATAGTTCTTCCCTTTGTCAACCATTGAACCACACATTTTTAACACCTATGGCAGAAAGGGTAATATTTAAAACAGAGAACACACATAATGAATCAACTATTATAAAAAAAGAGCAATACCTTGTCCAATCTCTGTTCTAATTGGTCAATATCAGCTTCACATTCTTCAAGTTTAAATCTGTCAAAGGGAAAAATGTCAAATTTGGTATGAAATTTTTATGACCTGATAAATTCTACTCTATCTTTGTTCTCGTTCTTGCATATAGGGCAATAAAATAGCAAAGTTATTAAAATCAAATCAATACTTGACGCTTTCTTGTATTTTAATGACCTAAATGCATCAATAAATTCAAAATATTATGAAAAAAAGACCAGAAACATTTCCTAGGGATAAAGCAGGGGAAGAGAAAGAAAAACTTTTCAAACTTACATTTTCTGCAATTAAACAGTTGTACTACCTTAAATTGGTTGGGGGAAAGGTTTAAGTATGTAAAACATTAAATGTCACCAAACATAAAAGGCGGAAATGCTGAAGATAAAAAAAAGCGTCCAACTCACCGGAATTTGGGAGTGTCTCTGAGACATTCTTGAAATTCGATGATAGGCTGCATTATGCCGAATTCAAGGTAACAAAATATTGTATAAAAATAAAACTCAAACACACATATCGCATCCCCAAATACAAACACTCATACTACACTATTCAACGAATTCGATGTCGTCGATGATTCATCTCAAATTATCAAAACATCTTCGATGATGGAATTCGATTCAAAACATTCGATATGTATATGTAATATTCGAGATAAGAACGACTTCCATGATCGATTGACAAGATTTCACTTCTTTTTTTCTTTATTTGCCCGCTGGGTGCCAGCACTAGTCTCCTCTCAACAACCAGTACAATATGAATAACCTTTTTTCTTGCTAGAGGGTTCTACTATGCTATGTTCCGTAGGAAAGTGTTCGGAGCGCATATTAGAAAAGAAGGGCAAGGCCATGGCAAATCAATTTGTGTGATTTAATATTTAAAATCTATTAACTTAGTACTCTTTCATGTAGGCGCATTAAAAAAATGGTTTGATCACTGCTTAGGATATTCAAAGAAAGTACTTTGAATAATAAAAAACGCACCTAAATTTACCAGCAACGAAAACAAATATTGTCCCTCAAAAATATAAAAATTAATTCAATTGAAGGCAGTAGCTGCTACAATTTGAAAATTTATTGTCTTTTGATTTTTCAATGAAATTAAAACAAAATTATGCATTGTTCAAAAAGTTCATTGTTTACTACTGCAATAATTCATTCGGGGATTTCAGATC
Source organism: Laupala kohalensis (assembly GCA_002313205.1). NCBI lineage: Eukaryota > Metazoa > Arthropoda > Insecta > Orthoptera > Trigonidiidae > Laupala > Laupala kohalensis. Next base: position 519,205 of record NNCF01127645.1, read on the forward strand.
AATAAATTTCAAATAGAATTACTGAAGAATTAGTTAAAATTAAAAGTATTTATTGCTTTATGACCAGTTTAAAAGGACAAAATGAGAGAAATTTCAAATGAAAGGTTAATTTTGACATAATTTCGATATAATTTTGAAGACATGCTCTTTACATTTCAAAAGAATAAAAAAATCAAGGAACATGAGAAAATTTAGTCTTTTTTGAGAGGTAGCTACCATGAGTTAAATTTTTTTCTTTTTGATTTTTAAAAGTAAAATTATGTAGAGCATGGAAAATTGATGGCTTAAATTGTGTATTTACCAATGGAATTTCATAATGTGTTGATTTCTAATTGTATTCCTGAAGAATTGGACAAAATTCCATGATTCTTGGGTATACAATGACTATTTCCCTGCCCAAGAATATAAAAGACATTATGAAATTGAATATCTTCAAAACCGCGGTTAAAAACTACCTCCTGCACCAGTGCTTCTTCTAGGGGCGTGTTTATTGTAACAATAAATCATGAATTTAGTGTTTTTTCAACTCTTATGATTGTTAAACACTATACTCAGAATAATCTATAGTTCGATAATAATTTGTACATGTTAAATAAATTTTTTGTGTTAAATTACAAACATATTGACATTCTATTAACATTATAACTTGCAGCTAACTTTTTATCTTATCTAGGAACTTTTGCTGAAATTTTTTAATTCGCCTCTGCCTTAGGGCCGTTGATCAGAATTGATGGGGTGGTCCCTTGCTTGCTTCTGGAGAGTAAATTAGTTTATTGTCCTCCACGTGGTCATACGCAGTTTGTACTATTTTTTGACAATAAATTTATTATTAAATTTATTATCATTTGAAGAATAAAAATGTCATGTAAGAAGTGAATGTTGAAGTTAATCTACATAAATATTGAATTACTTTAGGACCTTTTTAAATTATTATTAATTAACACAATATAAACCCTTTTAAATGAGAAATATTAATAATGAGGTGAATTGTAATAGTTCCAAAACTTCATGATTGGAAGGACTAAGTACTTATGACAGACCATAGGTAGATAGGGTTTTGAAAATCAGTCAATTTTGTATAAGATTGATGAAGAATGTTGGAAATCCCATAAGTTTTAAATATTTTTTAACTATTTGATAAAATTGACAAAAAATTGATACTCCACATATTTAGTTTATTTTAAACAGAAACAAATAATAATAAGTATGAATGGAAAATATAAAGAAGTATACAAAATTAATATAATTTGAACATTACTTGGTTAAACATTATTCACTTAAAATTCATTTATTTAATGAGCACCTTTAATAATTCTCAAAAATATTTCTCAGATCACGTTTAATTTACCTAGTCAATCTAAAGAAAATAAATAATCAATACGACTATCCAATAAACTTCACAAGAATACTTATATCCAAATGTTTGTTTTCTTTTGTTACTCTGCTGAACAATCTTTATAGTTGGCATTGAAGTTTCGAGACGAAGAGACTCTCATATCAAAGGTTTACTAAGTAAATATTTTTCTAAAATTTTGGGGCTTTCATAATACTACAGCACAAATTGAAATATCATATGGGTTTCTGAATGTCATACACCAATCTTACATATTGTAAGTTACACAAAATTATAGCAAAGTATTAAACATTAACTTAAAAACAATAACTCCTGGAAAAAACGATAGTCAAAATTATCATCATTCCAAAATAGTTATGTAAAAAATAAAGTTCAACTGTATTTTCAAACAATAATCGATAACATTACACAGATAATCTATAACAAAACTACAACAAATTAAATAACAAAATAAAATATAAATATTTTATTACTTGTACCTTTAAGTTTAGGGCTATGGATTTAGGAGTACCAAGGTTTTATCGTATCCGCAGAAATACAAATTGCGAGTTCAAACTAATCTCAATAAACAAAAAGAACACTTGTCTTAAAATAAATAAATAAATAGAACTATATTATTATTTATTTCACTTGTATTTACAACACTGTGGGCTGTTCACGGGCGTAAGAGTTATCAAGAAAGGGAGCTAATAGTATGTAGTAAGAATTTGCAGTCGATGACATCTGGCATTTCAAAGCTTCGCTGCCGCGGATATGAATATAGCTGCTAAATAAAATATTTTCATGAGCTGTAGTCAAATGGGCAGAAAATATCGTAACGCAATTAAATTAATCGAAAGGTGAATTCATTGAGAGGATCTTTTTCTTTCTCATATACGCAGTATTAAGAAAGTATTGTAATCGTGAGAATAATTGAAAACGAGATTTTGACGGAAATATTCGTTTTGGTGATCCCTGATTCTAGAAGAGTGGATTTTGGCTTAACGTCCGTCTGTCCGTCCGTCCGTCTGTCCGTCTGTGTGCAGCGATTCTGAGTACATGGATGGTTATATTTAATTCACATTTCGTATTAACGGTAGAATTTCCTTGTTGTTGATTCACATGCTCCAATTTGTATTTCTATTTACTTTAATACAAAGGTTACGTCACATGAAGGTCAAAGTACACATTTAAATATTTCTCAAAAACGGCTGCAACGATTTTACTTAATTTTCTGTATGTAAAGTGATATAAATGCAGTAAAATAATTTCTGACTGCTGCACTTACACATAGGTTTACTGTTTCAATAAGCTTGAATATTATTAAATGGAACACACTGTTGGTAAACTGAAATTAAAAATGAGATAATGATAAAATACACAGGACGAAAGCAAACACACTACAGATACGAAAATACATCAATTTCCGTCTACAACGAAATTACATTCACGTTACATTTTTACGATATTTTTAAGACTGAGAAGTTGCAAAATTTTTGAAATAATATTCTGAATACTGTACATTTTACTGCATGTTTTTGGCGCGTAGTTTGAATGTCCAATCGCGGGTTACCAAATAACATAGTGAATTAGATGTGTCATGTTTTTACATGTTCATCTGAGATGGAGAACTTAAACGTACTTTCTCCCTTTCGACTTTATTGATAATATTACGCTTTAAAAACGTTTTTTTATAACATGCAATCTGTATTTTAAGAGAGCTAAAGTGAAACCTTTACACAAGAAAGGAAACAAACTTAATATTGGAAATTACCGACCAATATCTCTACTACCCACTTTCTCAAAA
>NNCF01127645.1:523757-569516 GCA_002313205.1 Laupala kohalensis
TTTTATGTGTACTCAACTTTGGCACGGTTGTGTACATAAATTCTGTAGCCCCATCCTGGCCCGGGTTTTTCTCCGTTTTTCCTTCGGATAGAGGCGAATTTATTGTACAGGTTCTCTAGGCTTTGTCTACGGGCATGTTTATTGTAAAAATAAATCGTGAATTTAGTGGTTTTTTTCAACTCTTATGATTTTTAAACACTACACTCAGAATAATCTATTGTTCGATAATAACTTGTACATGTATTTTTTTGCGTAAAATTACAAAAATATTGACATTCTATTAGTATTATGACTCGCAGCTAAATTTTTATCTTATCTAGGAACTTATGCTGAATTTTTTTGAATCCGCCTCTGCCTTAGGGCCCTTGATCGGAATTGATGGGATGGTCCCTTGCTTGCTTCCGGAGAGTAAATTAGTTTATTGTCCTACTCGTGGTCATACGCAGTTTGTACTGTTTTTTGACAATAAATTTATTATTATTATTATTATGCAGCGGAAGGTTACGTATCAGATGTTTCAATGCCTTTTTTGCTGATTGTTGAGGTAACTATCGCCGGAAAGGTTGTGTGTTCATATTTCTTTAGTGATTTACATATCATTTAATACGTGAGCAGATGGTATTACGTATTCACACAAATTTGTGTTTAAAGTAATGTCTGGAAGGAATTAGGATATTTTATTGGATATATTTAATGAAAAAAATTCTTTCATGTCTAATTTCTATAATTCGTAATGAATATAGCATAATTTCTATAATTCATTGTCGTGATACTTTTTGCAATATATTTAGAAAAAATTAATTACATAATATATTGTAAACTGGTAGAGCGAACTGTGATCAAAGGTGTAAATAACAGTACATAATATAGGGTAAACAATGAAAATCACAGCTTAGTCATCACAGTATAGATGATCGTGTATCCGATTTATTTTTAGTCGACAGAAATTAAAATTTTAAATTGCAAAGAAATTTCTTTTTGACTATTTCAAGATTATAAGAACATAGATTATGTGTTATTTGAGGTCACATCGATAATATCTTAATATTTTTTATCATTTGAAATAGATTATAAATCCTTCCTAGATATTATCTTCCTAAATCAAACGACTGAATTTGCAAATTGGAAAAGACTTATGTGTTAATGGTAGTTAAAGTATTTCTATGATTAACGATTCGAATAGAGCACATGAAGACGACCAAAATATAAAAGACTTTGTCAAAAACAACACTTTCATTCAAGAATATTTTGTCACTCAATGCTGCAGACGGAGAAACGGATATAAGAAAGTATGTGTAATGGTTTTGTACCTCTAGTTAAGAATGTGATAATTACTGCATCAATATTCACCTAATATTGTATTGTGAAATGACATGAAGATTTTGATCAGTTTGATGTGGAATTACGCTATTTCTACAAAATTCAAAACATTAATAATGATTCCAATGAAATTGAATTCATTTTTAAATAATATGTCATTATAATATTTCGACGATCGTTTGAAAATTATAACAAAATTATTGCAAAATTGTTGAAAGAATCTAAATTTCTAATTTTCTCTCAAGTGGTGACAAAATACGTAAACATAATGGGATTTCATTCAACTCGTTTTAAAGTCTCAAAGGAAGAAAATACACAAAACGCATTCAAATTTATGTTTTCACTTCGTCAAAAGTATAACGAGGGTAGGCTGAAAACTAATACACACATGCTTGTAAAGCGCGAACGAAATGACCTTGAACAGCGCGCCAGGTGGCATGTGGAAGTAACATTCCCCCTCAATATGCATACGCAGTTTTGAAGTCGTTGCGTTCATCCTGTGAATTTCGAGAAGCGGAAGTATGGAGGCGTGTTCTAGTGCAATGTCAACGCGAATTAAACAGCGTGCTGTTATCGAATTTTTAACTGCTGAAAAAGTGTCTCCTACCGAGATTCATCGTCGTTGAAAGGTTATTTATGGTGACGATGTTGTTGATAGGTCTACTGTAAATCGATGGGTAATAACATTTCATTGTTATGCTGGAAAAAACCCATAATTGTTGATGAAACGTGCAGCGGACGTGTGACCAATGCCTTACACGATAAACATCGCAAACTCGTCGACGATTTGATTCAAAATGACAGACGAATCACTCAAAAGCGTATCGTAAACCATATTGGAATACCCAAGGAACGTGTTAGTTTCATTATTGAACAATTGGGATACCGTAAAATCTGTGCACGATGGGTACCACGCCGTATCCCAGACGAGAACAAACAGCGTCGATTGGAATGCTGGGAGCAACTTTTGCAGCGCTACCGTGACGAAGGAGACAATTTTGTTTTGAGTATTGTGACGAAGGACGAGTCATGGGTCCATCTTTACGACCCAGAAGAGAAAAGACAGATCGCTAAATATCGACATCCGTCTTCTCCTCAGGCGAAAAAGTTCAAAACACAACCATCCGCAAAAAAACTTATTTTGACTGTTTTGGGATGCTCACCCAGTTTATGTGACAGATTTCCTGGAACGAGGGGCGACGGCAAATTCTTCTCAGTACATACAGACTAAAATACCTGCGACGTCGAGTTTGTCGTGTTAGAGACAACATGACAACGCTCGTCCATACCCCTCACGCGCAACTGGAGAGGCTCTGCGAAACCTGAAGTTTGAACCGATTCTACACCGTCCTTATTCCCCCGATCTTGCTTGCGCCTTGCGATTTATATATTTTTTTTCGTCTACTCGAGAGAGACCTCAAGGGTAAGTAATCTTTACACCTCGGACGATGAGGTGAAGGCAGATGTTAAGAGCCCTGGATTCGAGAAAAGTCGGAAGAATGTTTCAGTGACGGAATGAAAAAACTTGTTACATGTTGGGAGAAATGTGTTAGACTTAACAGTGACTATTTCGAAAAATAAATACATGATTTTAAAACTTAAGAATTGTACTTTAATGTACTTTTTGCCCGATCATGCTATTTGTTTTTGTTAGCGCTCTACAAGCATGTGCGCATTACTTTTCAGCCTACCCTCGTAAAACAAATTATTTTCCATTTTCCGAAACAGGTACCTGTCTAAAATGTAAAGGTTATAAATCTGTTCACCGATTCAGTCCAGTATGAATACATTTAATTTGTACATGAATAACTGAAGGCGATTGAAGTATCACAACAACATGAAGAGACGTACGGGCGCAACTCAATCCTTCTTGTCACTAACCTTTGATAAGAGTAAAAGGGGGTAAACATGAGGCAGATGTGGGGGCAGAATATGTGGTCTTTGCTGAGTGCTTGGTGCACTCTGTGCCAAAATTGACTTACGCTCAAGAAACGTGTGAGATAGGGGTGGTCACCCTGGTATATTCTGGTCTCTCTCCACTATATTTTCTACTGCGATAGATGTTGGTGGCATTATGAACGCAAGCTGCTTGCAAATGCTTTATCTGCGCTAATGACACTCGTAGGTATTCTCTTTCTACTAGTTGGTAGAATCACTGGTTGGAGGATAACAAATATAACTACAAGTGGGAGGATGCTCAACTGGGGAATATTTGTATGATGTGGGGATTTCATTCAATAGAGTACAATAAAAAAAATCTTCACATTTTTCTTACTAAACTATGGAGTGCATTTCGTGTGATTTGTTGATGCTGTTTTTAATACGAAAACATATAAGTAGTACGAGCGTGAATAATTCTTGTGTAAAAAAACATTTACAAATTAATGAACATTTATAGATGAATTCTTTTTCCATTTCATTTAACCACTTTACAAGAATTACATCAATCGTGTTATTTTGACTCATAAATTCATATTTTGTTGCTGGCGTTATCGGACAAACGGCCGACATTTTAGGAACTTGTTACTAATTCCTAACATTTGCAAGGATTTGCAGATTGAGTTATCACGTTAAAATGTTGATTTTTGCACGAATAAGCCTTGCTTAATATATTCTTAAATAAATTTATAGAATGAGCTGTAGGAAAAAAATATGAAGTACTTAAAGGCTATGTGGAAAAAATGACAGAAATAGAAAACGAATTAACTGCTGAAAGGTGGAAAGAAGGAGAGACAGAGTGAATTTGTGAGACAGGTTACAGACGAACGGGCTAAGAGGAAAACTTCGACAGCCAGATCAAACCCAAAATGTTAATGAAAACATTTTTAGCAAATATCATTTGGTATTTATGAAAAATTATTTGAGCACACATCAAAATTTGATTGCGAGAACAGCGAGTAACATAATAATTACGATTTACCCACTTCCTTTTCAAAAACGAAAAAAAACAAAACAAACACAAAAACGATATCCCTAGTTCCGAGGTTCATTTTTGTATTCAAATATAAACAGATGTACAGAAATACGACATGAAAAGTTTTCTTTACAATCTAAATGTGCCTCATAGACGAAGGAGAGAAAACATTAGAAAATCTCGTTCTAGCGTCCTAAAGAGATCGCAACACCAAGAAAAACAGTTTAGAAGTACAAAATAATAAATTTATTTACACCTTACGCAGAAAAGGAACAAAAAACGTTGGGACATTTGCGTTTTATTGTATATGATGATATACATGACAAATACACAAACATTTTGCAGAGGATATTGATGACGATTTACCCATATTTCTCGTTGCCGTGAAAACTGTTGCGAATTGGAGTAGATGTACTAGTCATACATATATCTATTGAAAATAATGATGGCCTACTTATGTAGAGTGTATTTTAATTTCTCAATCTGATAAGAATTCATTTTATAAGGAACGAAGATAATATTTAAGTATTTACTGCAGTTTCATCATCACCATATACATTAACATCACCATATACATCATCACCATTCAGGGACATTACGCAAATGTCCCTGAATTTTGTGGTTCCTTTTCTACGTAACAAGTCGATCACACAAATGAAATATCGTACTTTAGAGAGTTTCGGTTATTCCCTAGTGCTTCATCTTTTATCTTTTTTCTTTTCGAGATGACAGAACATAAAAATTACATCCAAAGAAGAAACTACTTGACTCATTTATTTGAAAAGGATATTACTTGACTAATTGCGTTCTAAGAATTTACAGTGATGACGCGTCTTACCATGCTGGAAGAAACAATAATCGTTGGGAATCGTTCGTGAGTGATGTTCCATCGTACGTGATGTTCCATTGTGCATTATCGAATACTATTTATAACTGTCCTCTTTACATTGTTTAATGCTAAATGTGAATCCGAGAGAAACTTGCCTAAACTAGTAGAAGGGGGAAAGTATTATATCTGCCATATCTTGGTAAATAAGACAATCTTACTAAATAAAAGTAATCATCAGTTTCATCTAATTTCGGGTCTCATTAAATTATATGGGTTTAGCTAGTTATATTTATTCACTTTTCACCAAAATGGTTAAGAATATTTCTCCTAGACTTTGTTTCGTAGCAACTTTAATAATATTGTTAAAATACTCATTTTTTTGCTCTCAATGTACAAACGAGTTGCAGTGTTGACTTGATGAAGCATCTATAGTAGACGGCTTTGTGTCAGGAATGTTCACACATCACATCTGTTATTCATTCATTTCATTTCGCCCTTCACATCCAGCCACGCGATTCACCTGATATCGTTCACACATGTATCAAACTAGCGCAGGCAAACATTTTAAACAAAGGACGTATCAATCAATGAATTAATAAAAAAATAAGTTATAAATTACACACCAACGGACAATCTAATCATACTGATCATTAATTCAATTTTTATCAGAGTTAAAAAGTTTTTTTTTGGAGGAGGGGGGAGGGTTGATTTCACTGTATCAGAAATTCCTATGAGTGGCAGCAAGAAAGTAGGGAACTTTGGCGTATTGCTTCTATACTTCAATTATAGGTTGTAAAGTAAGGAGAGGAAACTTCTCTTAGATTGGGACATTCCCAAAAATACAAAAGAATTCGTCATCTCAAAACCTACAGTTATCAAAATTCTCGGAAATTCTATTTTTCTTCCCTTAAAAATGTATACAAAAATATTGCTCATTTAATAGAATTAGATACTATTTTTTATTTGTACTGATTTTTCAGTACCGGTATCAATAATTCACGAATAGTATTTTCAATACACGATATTAACTGACGAGAAAATGAGAATAAGGAATATTATTTAAGAACTTCATAATATCATTCACTATTTTATAATGAATTGGTCTTAAGAGGCTTTGAATTAAAAAGAGGAGTATTTTCCATCAACTATTAAATTATAGTTAAGTACCTTCCCTAGATAAACAAATCGTTTTTGAAAGCGTTCAATCTAACATCACACATGTGTGTAATTATAATTACACACATACGTAATATCATTTTAAATCACTATCACTAACGCTTTATTCACTTTTACTTTGAATAATTCATTTGGGAAAAATGTTTTCGTGGTTTTAATACTGGACGGTGAATTTATTTCTATTCAACGAATACATTGTATTTTAACATGCGGTGTTTTTATGAGTGTATCCATTTGAAAAAGGAAAGAAATGCATGCATTAAGGAAGAAGAAAAAAATATTTCGCATAGACGAACGTTTCTTAATAGTATTCCAAGTGGATTCCTTTGTTATTAGACTTCGTGTTCAACAAATCACAAGAAATAGGAAAAAAAATCATTATATTAAATCGGCAACCAGTGCATTTTGTCAAACATTTTTAGAGTATTGTTAGTTCACCATGTAGCTCTTGATTGAAAGGTGTACATAATCACAAATATATTTATACCCGTTAAAAATTGTTACTTACCTCTAGTTTTACCCCAAAGAAAATCATTGTATAGCGAATAACAAAGACGTATTATAGTTAAAAAAATATATTCAATTTTTGAATATGAATTTAAAGAAAATTGTCGATGCCTGGGAGGTAACCATGCTTGGAGTTGTACTGTGAAGAACCAAAGAGAGTATGAAGGTGAAATCCATAGAGAGTTTTGTGGGATGAAGTCATAAATGGGTGTTGGGGGTGGAAGAAGTAGAAATCCCCAGGGCGCTTAATTAAAAGAAAATGACAAGTAAATAAAATAAAATATAATGAAAAACTAGTAAAGTCATTTATTGGCAAATTGTCTAATTGAAAACAATATTTTAGTTTAAAATGATGTGAAAAAATAATAACGAAAATGACACTAGAATCTCAAGTGCTGGGATGGATATGCTAGTATGTACAAATAAAATGAGAAACATGGAAGAGAGGGATCACGCAAATACTAAAAGTCCTACCCCAAACAACATTTTAATTAACCAAAACTGCTCAGCTGTTGCTGGGTATAAAGTAAATTTAAATCCATTTTATGAAATGTCAGTCCGGAGAAATCAAAGACACTGTTGTAAGTAATTTCAAACTGATAGATATTTCAATCACAGTGAGTCAAAACCGGTCATTACTCATATTAATTTAGTTTTATGTGCACTCAACTTTGGCACGGTTGTGTACATAAATTCTGTAGCCCCATCCTGGCCCGGGTTTTTCTCCGTTTTTCCTTCTGGTAGAGGCGGATTTATTTTGCAGGTTCTCTAGGCTTTGTCTAGGGGCGTGTTTATTGTAACAATAAATCGTGAATTTAGTGTTATTTCAATTCTTATGATTTTTAAACACTATACTCAGAATAATCTATAGTTCGATAATAACTTGTACATGTAAATTTACAAACATATTTGCGTTAAATTACAAACATATTTACGTTAAATTACAAACATATTGATTTAATATATGTATTATTACTCGCAGCTAACTTTTTATCTTATCTAGGAACTTTTGCTGAAAAATTGAATCCGCCTCTGCCTTTGGGCCCTTTATCGGAATTGATGGGATGGTCCCTTGCTTGCTTCCGGAGAGTAAATTAGTTTTTTTCCCTCCACGTGGTCATACGCAGTTTGTACTGTTTTTTGACAATAAAATTATTATTATTATTATAATTATTATTANGTATAGAATCAGTTAAAGCTACAAATGAGTCAAACATACGATTACAAATTACTTAAAGAGATTTAAAAAAATCATATGAAGTCCCACAGCAGACACAAAAATGACGACTATGATCCCCAATGATCCAAATGGTCTGCTACTGTATTGAGAGAAATTAAGGGATGACCGACGGAAGTGAGGAAGGTGTCGGACGATCGTTGTGGGGAATTCTCTTTGATCCTCATGGAAGGTATGTCATCGGTAGAGGCCGTTTGTGCGGTCGAAATACCTCGCTCGCTCGAAAATGGAAAACTAATTGCGTTTTGCGAGTTACGTGTTGGAGTACCGCCACCTCTCCGTGCACATCGCAGCTGCCTCGCACAGTTCGAAGAGATCGCATTCTGATTTTGTTCACCTGAACCCTAAAATCTCTGCTAGCGAAATTCCATTCTGTCCCGAGTTTTTCTCTGGTTATCCTACGGCCGCATTTTCACATAGACGGGAATGTAATTGTTTTATTATTATTAATCTTGAATTTTTACTGAATGTCATATCTACTATTTATTTTTTAATAATAAATAGATAACAGTACGTATTTGTTAACCAAATTGCTTTATAAATATTAAATCCACTATATCTCTAGTGTCCTTGATTGGAATTGATGGGATAGTCCCTTGTTTGTTTCCGGAGAGTAACTTAAATTTATTTTCCCTCATGTGGCAATATTCAGTTTGCAACTGTTGCAATAGTTTGCAAAAGTTGATTATCACTAGTAAAGTTACTTTAAAATTCTGGCACAAAAGTATTGTTTAAAGTATGTGTATATACGAACTCGTAATTTTAAAAGACGAAAGTTATAGAAAAGTATATATACGTACGTTTTTAACAAAGAACTGCCTATCGTTTGTTGAAAGAACATCAGAGGGAAGGAGTTGATACCTGTCAGACAGTAAACACCGCTCGCATAAAAGGGGACAATAGTATTTTAAGAGAAGGATAGAGTTAATCAAATTTTCGAATATGAGACTGCCTGAGCGCTAGCGAGTTCAATGACACTCCTTATTTGTGGTCATTTTCATCCAGTGCAATATCGTAATTTTACCAGTTTGACCACAATGTCAATATACACCACGGATATTGAAATTCCATTCTCATAACGTCGGTCGCTTTCTCGGTTGCATGAGCAGGAGTAGATATAACCACAAGACCATCCCACTCAGCTCTGCGTTTTATTGAATTTTAATGAAATACACTGTCTTTATCGGATATCAGAGTATCAAAGTAGACAACTCCGTTTCTTAAAAGATAATACTATTCTGAGTGACTCGATAAATTATCGGAAGCAGGCTTTTTCCTCTACTAACTACTAACTTTCACGTGAGGTTTTTCATGATTCAGAAATCAATATATAATTATAAATGTAAGGCAACTCTTACGTTACACAACAAATGTCTGTCAAAATATGATGGATGTCTTGGAGTGTCAAAATTCTATTTATTTCTTCATAGAAAATGGTGTTGGACGGAATGATCGTCTTTCTCCGTGGACCTGGGACGGATCGGGAAGGACGTGTGAAAGGCATCATGATACGTGAAAGTGCGGTGATATGCTATGGATCTTCATCTGTAAAATCATATACTTCTATATTCAACGAATTTGAATTTTCTTTTATTTGACCAAATATTTTCAGTTCCACAAATTGAAGAAAAATAAGCAAATATACCAGAATTTTTAGATTTTCTAGGCATATATTCACATTAACTCTTGAATTGAAAATTTGTAATATTTTTTTGTTCATTCAATCATCCGACTGGCACCTTAGTGAATTAGGCGGGGCAGATTTAAGTAACTCCGAACTGAGAATGAGGTTATGTCGCTATTTACGTTGTTGTTGAATTTTTTGTCACGCGTTTACGTGCGAATTCAATGAGCACGTACATTTCTCAAATACTTATTCTTATTTAATTTTTACTAAGTTTTACATAAATGAGCATTAGCACATCATCAGACTTTTTTTAGAATGTCAGAAAATCCGAAGAAACTATACTAATCATTTAAAGTAATTAAGAAATAGTAACGTTTTCAATTTTATTATAGAGATTTCCTTTCCTATCCATGGACTTAAATTGCATAATTATTTGTTTCATTTATGGGGTCAAAGACAAATAAAATATATGTGCAATTAATAATCATATTAACAGTTCTTACTATTTACTATTCAATAGTACATTTTGATGAGAATAGAAGAGCCATTTTTGTTTATAATGTGTTATATTGGATTACACAATAACTTTAAAAACTTTAAAATTATCAATTACCAATGTTGTAAAAGTCAACAAATGGAAAATTTCTTCGGAATTAAAAATAAATTTTCACGCCCAATATTTATGAATGGTTATATAATTCAGTAATATTCTTCAAAATAACCCATTAATTACATATTTATGCTAAAATTATTTTCGAACAACAATTCGACGAGCCGTACAACCCCAATAAAAAATCAAACAACAATTACAATACACCTGTATGTTTCTCGAACAGAATATGCCATTCTCCCTGTCTTGTCCTTAAAAATGTCTCGACATGTGAATGAAATTTTGATATATTTATTAATAGATCTGTGAAATAATATTTTTTTATTCTGCGTAGATAGAAATTTGAAAAGCAATTCTGTATTAGTTATTGACTGACTTTATGCAAACACATCACAGTCTCAATTCATATTCACGATATGATGCAGCCAAAGGCAGAGGGCGATCTCGAATATTCTGTTTTTGAAAGTTCTCGGGAGAAGAGTCTGAAAAGGAGAAAGTATCTTGAAGTGTATAACGTATGGAAATTGGAAGTCGAATACTGCATTTCCAAGGTTGATATTTTTATTACGCCCTGATACGAACATGTCTTCTAAATTCTTTTTCAGTTTGTGAAACAAGTTCTAAGCGAAATTCAAGTGGCTTGGAAATAAAAACTGTCGTTGTTTTGAGGAATGTATATATTAATATAGTTAAGAACATAAAATAATGAATCTAAATTTTTCATTCAAAATACAGAATAAAAATTTAGAAGTGACTAGTCAAAAGAAAATAAATTTACATTGAATATAGAATATCCCTGTAAAAACGTTTAAAACTAGTATTAGCACAAAATACTTTTCCATCTTTCGCTTTATTGACATGACTTTGCTACGAATGAAAATTACTTTTATAGATAAATCTTTGACTTGACAATTGTGTTGCGAATCTATTTGGAAATATAATTTATTCGATAAAAATGTTTTACTAACATGAACAATATAAATTAAAAGTAAAATATTATTTTAATTTAACAAAATTCCTAATAATATTTGTACAATTAAGCGATCAAAATAACTTTATTTTCGTACTAACAGAATTCAATTGGTGTCGCTCAGGAGTGTGAAATGGTCTCTTTCCACTTGTTTCACACAAATTCAGGAAGTTTGATGTAAATATATTTCCGGAGCAACACCACACATCCCTTGTCGACACCCATACTCTATCAATTGTTGTTACCAGTGTACACTCAAAGTCATGTAACTTTACCGAAAATACTGTAATATGGCTGCCTTATACGAATTGCCAACTTCTACGAATTTAAATAACATCCGGATAAATATTTATAGTAGTCACAAAAGCGACTGTTTTTAGTAAAAAATACAAGTTTATGACACAACAATCTAAGACACAAGGTAATATTCCTTCCACAATCTCGATGCAGAAAGAACAGAATAGCGCCACAAGAGTACGTGAATTGGATTGATGACCAATTTTGGCGATAGATTTAAGTTTAAAGAAGTTCTAATGTACTGCAAAAATAACGCGAGGTACTCTTGTCATTACCCTTATGGGCGATGGCGAAGCAAGAGCATTGTCAACATTGTGTAAAAACCATGTACCAACATGAAGTCAGACTGACAATAATTAAACTAATAAGAAGATATTTACTGTCAAGACAGCAGTTACAAACTGCCGATGACCAGGTCCCGTCCACGCTCTTTCTCTTGCGTTACATGTCTTCTGAGTAATGTTACATAACTTTGAGTAACGTGTTTCGCGAAAAAAGCGTAAATTTTCGTTTGCGGGTGACAGTTAAAAATGTAATCATAATTAATCTCCCTCGTCTAGACCATTTCACACAATTTCACATCTTTGATAAATAACCATCAAAGGTGTAGATTGACATGACTAACATAAAGATGTATCTTTATATGTTACAAAATGTACGTCGGTCCCAATGTTTGGAAAAAGGCTCTATCGATTTCGATTAATAAAATGGGGAAGGGAAAATTGTAAATGGGAAGGAGACCTCATTTCCTGGAATATTCGTTCTTGCAATTTTTTTCTGCACAAACTGCCACACGCGCAATGGCTGCAATCCCCTAAACCAGGGGTCGGCAACCTATGACCCGAGGGTCACCGAGTGACCCATTTGGTAATTTCAAGTGACCCACTTTTGTTCCGAAAATAAATTATAATATATAAAAAAAAATTATAAAACATAAACATGTAACATATTTTGAGAATAAAAATAAATAAAGTTCATTCAACTATGTTTGTCATTATTTTCTTAATAAGATATATTTTATTATTTACTAAAAGACTGTTTTAACACGAAAATATCTCTGACCCAAACGTCTCTTTAATACTCACATTTTGGTTGATTTTGACCCGCGGCCAAAAAAGGTTGCCGACCCCTGCCGTAAACTATCCCTGTCTCTTCCCTTAATGCAAAGAAGCATTTCCAAGTTCCGACATCCGATTGGTTCAGAGTATCAGTTTCCGTAGAAGGAGATAAGCCTCTCTGAAGAGGTAAACACAATGATTAAAAAAAGATGCAATACCACATTTTTCATGTTTCCATCATTTCAAGGAGCCTCATGGTCTCTACGAAACCACGTGCTTTGAAGAACAAGCAACGAGATAAAACGCTAGTATTACCTGTCTCTTTAGAGGTCGTTAACGTGAAAGCTATGATCATAACAACAATAAACTTTATTGTTGTTACAGCAGTTGCAACATGCGTTTGACCACGTGGGGGATAAAAAAAAGTACTCAGGAAAAAAGCAAGGGACCATCACATCAATTCCGATCAAGGGCCCTAGGGCAGTGGAGGATTCAATATTTAAAAAAAAAATCACATACTTACTGTTATCAATTTATTATTCCAAAATGAATCGTAGATATAATGTGAAGTCAAGATTTGAGATTAATAATAAAAAAGTATTAAATGACATTCTTGTCAATGGAAAATCCGCCACTACCCAGAGGAAAACTGGAGAAAAACACGGACCAGGGTGGGGCTTCAGAGATAAATGTATACAACCATGCCAAGGTTGCGTACACTTAGAAATAAACTATTATAAATAAAAAGGATAAAAAACAACATGTATGAAAAAAGGAATTTAATCAGTATCTAGAGTAGTATAACAATGGCGTGACAAAGTATAAGAGAAAGAGTATTAATGGACATTACAGTGAAGGGTGGTTCTTTTAGAGAAGTCTTCCAGGTAAAAATGATTGATTGACATTTGTCCGTGTTTATTGTAATTTCATTCTACAATATTTAGTCAATCAAGTCATTAGTCGCTGTTTGTAAGATTTGTAAAGCATTCTTGAGTCCTCTTAAGTTTACAGTCAGAGCAACGTCGTCAGCGTGTATATGTATGTATATATATTTGTGTGGTCTTGGGGGGTCGAAGGAATGTCATTGATGAACCGAAAAAAGTATTGATGACCAAACATTTCCCTGGGATGTTGAATATTGAAGACTTTTTTTTTCAATTATAGCAAGCAAAGAATTTTCGATTTAAAAGAAAACTATGTAACATATTATGAAATGAAGGGGGAAGGAAAGAACGAGTTTTACGTAAAAGAAGATCGTGATAACTTTGTCAAAAGCAAAGTTAAAGTCAAAGAAAATAGCAGGAAGAGAACATTTCAAATTGATAGTTGATTAAATTTCCAGAGTCAAACGAAGAGCTTGTGTTTCAGCCGAAACTCCCTCTTTGAAGCCAAATTGGTTTTTGTTTATAACTTTGTGTTCGAATAGAAATTTATTTAATTTAACAATTATATTTTTTCCGAAAAGTTTGCCAAGGACAGAAAGAATGCTAATGGGGCGATAGTTTTCTGGATATTTAAAATTTTTATTGGGCTTAGGAAGAAGAAGAATTTTCTCAATTTTCCAGGAAGATGAGAAATACGGTAGAGAAATGCAAGAGTTGAAAATGCAGGAAAGAACATTAGCAAGATACTTCGGAGAGTTTTTTAACTGAGATCGTAGGATTTCATCAGGACCAGCTGCTTTTCGTGGATTTGTTTGTCGTATAAAATTCCATGTCTCATGTCAAGTCTATGTCATTAGGGGAGGGAGAAATTTCAGAGAGTAAATTTATTATAGTTGGAGGTTGGAATCTATCAGAAAGCATTTCCGCAAAAATCTGAGATTTTGTTGGATTATGTGTTAAAATATTAGTGTACAGACACCAGATTGCTTTTCAGTTTCATGACCATCCGTGTTTCATTGGGTATACAATATTTTTTTAAATTTCTGAATATTCACTGTAGCTATGCTTTCATTGGGTGCATTTGGTATTTTTGAACAAATAATAATTCTTATACATTTATTTTCTATACTTGTTGTTTGGGAAATAATTTACAGTTACATACATGAAAATCGCATGAAACTATGATAGGGATTCCTGCGAAAATTGGTAAATGTAAGATCCACTAATAGTTTCAGGTTCAGTAGCATTTGTGTTACGGATTGGATGACACAGTCGAGTCGTCTACAAGAAACACTGAATGCTCTCTAGTGGTAGTCAAGTGAACTATAGCTCTGGGTGACGCTATGCACGTTTTTTGCTCTTCACCGACTTCCTGCCTCCTACTCAGGATGAGATCACATCAGTGGAAAAAGAGATAAACTCCCACCGCGTGATATGCTTTGGAAAACATATGGCTTGAAGAAGAACGTATTTTTTAGTGTTTAACTTTAGCTCCACTTCAGTTTTTAATGTTTGGAAACGGAATACACGTTTATTACGGGTTTTAAAAATGCGTACTCATTCGGTGAATAATGCGAGGGTCAGTTAATCACATTATCACACTATTATCAAGTTAATCACATTATCAAGTCCTGTTAAAACTGAAAAGATATATGGAATTTTCTCATGTATGTATGTAATTATGTCGGTATTGCTTAAGGGGTGAAGGTCATCTAGCAGCATTGCTGTTTCGGGGACACCGCGTTGACGTCCTGTGTGCCCTGGTCATTGCACACAACCACCGCCTCCGGGTATAACGGGTATGACAAGAATGACATGCGAATGAGGTGAAATGACGATGAGTGAATGTTGTGGTGGAATGAAGGCAGGGGAATTGGGAGTTGCCTCGTGAAAACCTGCCGCGAACCGCCAATTCTACTTGTATCAGACAGGGTTTGAACCAGCGTAACCAGAGGTAGAAAGCAAGTACGCTAGACATTACGCCACGTGCCACCCATTCGATAATCATGATCAACCATGTTGACAGAATGGAAAAGACATGTGTAACCAACGCCCTCACGGTCAACTTTCTTCCAAAGGAAAATTTACAATTTATTTTGTTTAATGTATTTAAAAATATGAGTTTCATATAATTTTGGTATAATGAAGAAAATTGGAGGAGGGGGAGCCATAACCCCTTCGAATTTTGCTCTGGATCCTCAATTTGAATTAATTCAATTCTCCTTCACGCTAATCATTTGTGTTAAAATTTTTCGGACGCAAATATCCGAAAACCACGGAAAACCACGGGCAACTGTAGCTCTATCACTGTATTCATTTGCATGTTCACATTATACTATCTTCCATGTAAGAATCAGTATGTCAGCTAGGGAGATGATATCTGGATTCAATAGACTTTCTGGAGAAATACTTTCTTACACATAGTGTCTCTAGCTTCTTCTATTCCAATAATCTGCAGTTTGAGCACATGAGTATCTAGCGTTTCCCAGAAGTATTCTTGTAAAAAATGTATCGAACGCTTAGCTCTGTAATTTGAACAGATGATTAGCTAATGATAGTTCTCTAGAAGATCAAAACAGTAAATAAATTGGTATGTTTATTTTGTCTTTTAGTCACCTTTCATCGCTTTTGAATCTTCTCCACCTCCATGTAACTTACGAGGTGGCACAATCTACTGATGAGATCCAGGGTCTTATACACTGTTACGTTACTCTCCTTCAAAATTTTAATTCAGTTCATCAAGATTTTTTAAATTTTGATGTTGAATCATTCCGTTGCTTTCACTGTTTTTTGTTAAATCGTCAGTTATAATCCCTTCTTGAGTACTCGATCCAAGAGACATTTATCCTCATTGATGAGTGTTTAACGATTATTTTTAATTATTGTAACACCGAACAATTGTACCTAATGCTTTCACAGAATTGTTTAAACTATGTTCTTTGTCAGGCGAGCTCCATGTGTCCAAAGAATGAACTGAATTAATATTTTAAAAATAATTTTCAGCCACAAGCGTATTTTAATGAGTTGAATTTCTTAAAAAGAAAAAGAAATATTTTCAAACAAAAGTATCAAAACGTTTCTGATTTCTCATATGCATGAGAAGTACGTCTCTTATATGAAGCAAAAACACATCTTCTAGACAAGGTTAATTTAACTCAAAAATTATTTACAAGTTTGTGTACAATTACTGATATTGCACTAACTATGTAATGTTTTCTGTTAAAACATGTAATATTAATCATTGAACCAAAATATAATCCCCCACAAGAAATGAAAACTCATATCATTCCTTCAAAAGTTTTTCTGAGTCAGTTCGAACAACTCATAGTGAATCATGATTAACATCCAGTTTAAGAAAAAAACCTTTTTTGAAACAAGCTTTTTTTTTCGTCGTGTACTAAAAAGATAAATAAGTTAGGGTTTGTATTAAGGTAATGCAATGCCAAATGCTTATACCTCCATACATTTTTCACGTAAGTAGATCCTAATAAAATTAACGTACTTTCTATTTACATCGCTGAAAATGATTTGATATTTATGTTGAATTATTAGTCCTCAAAAAGCTTGTCGCGGTAATTGCAAAAAAAGTACTGACTCATCAACCAACCACTGTCCTATGAAAATAATTAGAATTTACTTTTATTGATATTTCGCGCGAAGCTTGTAAAAGACTCAAATACGTCTAGAGATCTTAGTTTGGCCATCCCTGTTCTTCACCGTAACGAACAGTTCTTCGAAAGCAAATTTCCGGAGCCCACTCCAGTGGGTGTTGAAGCATTAAATCTTTTAAGTGAGCGAGAAGCACCGGAGGAAAATCCGTAAGTGGCTCTTGGCGTACTCTCAAAATCCAGGAGATGAGACCAATGTGTAAGGCTAATGCAATATTCTTCGAGGTTGAAATTTACTCAAGAGATTACGAATTGGTTGCAGGATTTCAAGGGATTGCGAATTTCATCGTTATTATGATCGTTATATGGACGCATTTTTACTGTCTTGCCCTTTAAGATTCCTCGAGTGAATTACACTCTCTCTTTTTTATTTGAGAAGATAGAGTATTGTTTTTCATGTCGCCAAGGTAACCGATAGGCGGCTACATATGCGCAAGTCATAAACTCAAACATGTTTCTTAAATACTAATTGAAAATCCTCACTACACAATTATTTCATTATGAGTTTACATAAATTGGTGTATATTACAATGAACATTTTGAACACAACCTTACTTTTGTTAAATATATTCTTTTTGTTGATTAATTAAGAAAAGAAATTAATTAACATAAAAAATTACTTGGGACAAAGAAATTTTTCCGCGAGAAAATTTTTTAAAAAAAAATTGCAGAAAATTACAATACAGTCGCGAGTAAAATATTATAACAATTAGGTTGCCATCCTTTCTGAAAAAATATTTGCAGTTTTACATTGTTACGAACGAATAGCCATTCGCCGTACACATAGGAGAGGATATGTGGGGACTCGTATGTTTCAACGAGCTAAAGAGATAAAGATGAGAAGAGATTCTTGTACAACACGTCTCAGATTCATAAATACACATTTATTACATTTTAACAAAGTATACATTTAGTTTCCTTAAATTACAGAAGCAGAATTACATAAATTTTCTCCTGAATTGCAAAGTTGAAATTGGTTGTTGTGTGCAACCAATACTCCGAGAATAATGGCTTCTACGGAGTTACAATGGATAAATTAATATCATAAAGCATAAACAAATGTTTATGAAAAATCCCCTTAAATAACCCTTTCCCCAGTTAAAGCAGAATTACGATATGATACATTGGCAAATTTGAGGTGCGATCGCATCTAATCTGCACTATATAAAAAGAACTCTCGCTGGACTCAAGTTTTTGAGTGCAATCCCCCCGAAACATCCTTAAAGTTTATTTACAATAGTACCTGCTTAGACATTGATAGCGGTTATAGACATTATAGCGGTACAACCATAGAATTGTGCAGGATTTTGAGGTGCATTAGATCAAGTGATTCTTGAGTCTAAATGCAGGTCTCGTTATTACGAGATTAAATACTTAGTAAGTTGAAGTGATTCTTGTTGGTAGCCTTTCTCCGCTGCCATGACCGCATTGCCTTGGTCTTCTGTGGAGTAGTCTTCCTCGTTTCAGCCTTGTAGCGTGGAAGCAATAACTGAAACTAGAAAATGTTCGTGAACAAGTATGTTCAATGATTCGAAGAGTTGCTACGAGCAGATGAGTGACTTCGTGTCACACGACACGGCAACGTGTCCCCAGAGTGTCATCACGTGGTGACCCCTGAAGTAAGACTGCAGCGAGTGCGAGTGCGAGTGCGTCTACTTGGAAAGCGAATCAGTATACAAGCGGTACTTCACAGGTTGTTCACATCTTGTTCCCTGAGCACATGACATGGATTATTAAATAAACCACAGAGATGTACTCGTATTATTGGAACGAAAATACAGTACTGAGATTAATGTAAAATTTTCAAGTTTCAGGGAGCAATAAGTTAATAAGAATTGCAGTTAAAAACCCATAAATGTTGTCGGATTGAGATTATTCTACTGAAAACTTTTATCCGTCTCACAATTTTTGAGTAAACAAAGAAACGCGCAGATTACTATTACACCTATACAATATTTTTATTAGACTAGATCAGTCATAAAACAATGAATTGCGCAAGTAAGCTTGCAATACTATGTTTCAATCTATTCCTTTACAATTAAAATTAGATTAATATATTTTATTGTCAAAATAGCAGTTGCAAACTGCGTATGACCACGTGGGGGGCTATAAACTAAGTTACTCTCCGGAAACCAGCAAGGGACCATTCCATCAATTCCGATCAAGTATCCAAGGGCAGTGGCTGATTTAATATTTATAAAACAAATTATTTAATAAATACGTACTGTTATCCATTTATTATTCCAAAATGATTTGTAGATTGTGTAGTAAAAATTCGAGATTAATAAAACAAAGCTATTAATGACATTCCCGCCTAAGAAAAATCCGCCACTAACCGGAGGAAAACCGTAGAAATCCCGGATCAGATAATATTACTATTTCTATTAATAAATTCATTCGTAGTTGGAAAAACAGCTTTGTTCAGATATTAATATAAAGAAGCAGCTGATTAACATTCAAAGTATGTTTGTATTGTAGTATTGGAGGATTAAATATTGATTGGATAGCAATATCTAATTCGATTTCAATTTTACTGAAATGAAAGCTGTGACATAAATTGGTAGGATCATATTCAAATTTTATGAAAGGCATTACGAATAGCAAAATCATCAAAATTGATTTAGTTGAGGTGTGTAACTTCATTCCATAGATTATGTAGTGCTTTTGCTTTATATGGCGAAATAGAATACATTTTATCAGTACACGCTTATAAGTTAATTCCAGTGAGTGCTCACATTTTTCAAAGTGGGGTGAGTGTCCACGTTTCTTTCTTCACAAGTTGATTTTTACTTGGCAGTATCTCGAAATTTCATTGGTTTCACTTGATGTTTTTTCTCCTTGGAGGCTTTTTTGAAAATAATATTTTTGGTATGATTCCATGCCATTTCGAATGTAGTATTTTTTATATCTTCATTATTTGTATGACTGAAATACACAATAAATGCCGTACAAGGGAAATAGCACTCAGTATAGGATGTGTCTTTTATCCAAGCCTCTCGAATTATATTTTATATTTAAAAAATATATATGTCAGTTACCTTTTAAGTACATGCACATATATGATGTGTGACCAATATGTCTACTTTCTTCTACCAATAATTTTCAGAGTTTAAATTTTCCTGAAAATATTATTTTAATTTATAGACCTCTACCTTTTAAATAAAATCTTGTGAAAAGGTTTTCTAGGTTTATTTCATGTACGATGAGAATTTGTTTATTTATTTGCCTATATAAATTTTTAAAAACAGGTTAGACATCACAATAATGCTTTGTCAACGGGTTC
The DNA here is from genome assembly GCA_002313205.1 of Laupala kohalensis. Classification (NCBI taxonomy): domain Eukaryota; kingdom Metazoa; phylum Arthropoda; class Insecta; order Orthoptera; family Trigonidiidae; genus Laupala; species Laupala kohalensis. The sequence continues at coordinate 544,138 of NNCF01127645.1, forward strand.
ATACATGTGCACAAAATTTCAGTCAATTCCAACAATGGGAACTAACTCAAAAGTTAATTGCAAGAAGTTTTAACTTAACAAACACACTAAAAATGGACAAAGAACAAACATGTAAGATTAAGTAAAATGCTTTTAAAAGGAATGATTTCATCATTCATTTTAATCGGAAAAAGCTTTAAATTTTGTCAAAGCCAACGCAACGAACTCCAACCTGTTTAACACAATCCGTGAGTTGGTTAGTATTCACTCTGCATTGATTTTGCGCACCGAACTAAGGTGAATGTATCGAGGATAAGTCTTAAAACGTAGAACCAGACATGAAGTACAGGTCACGCTTCTTTTCTGACTTTTCTGAAATAGCAACGTGATTATTTATCTGATATTTAAAAAAATAAATAAAAATGTACCCGTATTTAAGGTGTTCTGTTCAAAGCATTTTAAGTGACAAACAATTAAAATATGGAGAAGATTTGTGTTGAAACCGTAGTAAGAGCCAAATATTTAAAATATGAGGAATGTTCGTAATACCATATGTGATTTATAAAAAACGCTCAAATTTCCACGGATTGTACCAAAAAGAGTAGTGCCACACCTAATAACCATCATTTTACCGAGAGTAAAAATTAATGTAAAAACAATCATATAATTACGATTCCTCCAACAGTTATCGCGTAATACATGTTAACCTCGCGACGATGTAAACGCCTACGGTATCTTTTGATCGTCTTAGCAATTATCAATAAACGTCACTTACACCGATAACCACTGATTGGAGTTGTCAAGGAAATAGTTTTTTGTATCGAAACCTTTTTGGCACTTTGAACCTTTTCCATTTACATGCCTCAATTACTGTATTTCATAGAAAATTTTAGTATTTCATATAAAGTTTCATGGAAAATTTGTATTCGTTTTTTATAATTAGCATTTTGGAAAACCTACGGGGAAAACGTAACAAATTTTTTGAACTCTTGAAGGCGTCTGAAGTGATCAAATCTGAAGAAGTCAGAACGACTTAGTATTATGCTGTACTCCATGGTTTCGTTTAGACAGTATGAAGGTGGAGGTGGAGACAATTGGATTGAAGAAAATGAAGGATGCAGATTAAATGTACTATTTTAGTTAAATACTAGTTTAGTTAAAATTTATGTACTAGTGTCGTGAAGGCCAATGTTTATTTTTAATTTGAACCCCCAAGCCTGGCACAAGTTGTTGTGAAGAGTTTTGGGGGATATTCTCACGACTGATTCTAAACTAACTTGGAGGCCTAGCGATAAGAAGGAGAAAGATTCTCAAGTAGTCGAACCACCCAGTCACGGCAATTATTCAGTTTATTCCTGTTGCTAAACTTACATAATTGGACACAAGCAGCGGCGGCGACCGTGGCAGGTATTCAGCGGGGGTTGTAGCTCTCGGCGGACCATCGCTATTTGGCAGGCGGGCATCAAGCGCATAGTAATGAAGATTCTCTTTAAAGGGAGTCGATATCAAAGCCGAGCATCCACAAGACCCCAGGCTTTGGAGGTTGAAAGGAGTCTATGAGTTATAACCGAGCGTCCACAAAGCATCTGGCTATAAAGGGTGGAAGCAGTCAAAGCCAAGCATCCTCTAGGCACCAGGCTATGGATGAGGTAAGGATTAGGGTTCACTGTATGCCCGTCGACCGTCGTCCAGCAATTCCCCTCACGAGCTCTTTCAATTGTTCGTTATATAGTTCCTCTGAGTCCAGTCTCTGCGAAGGCCTCTGTGGTCTGCAGTTCGACACGCGTGCGACACGCCGCCCGCTTTTCGAAACAAGTTTAGTTAATAGGTAGAGTCGTGAAATTTCGAAACCGCTGACCTACAAGTTTTGGAACCTACACGAAAAGGCATTGTATGTGTCTGCATGATCCTTCGTTGTGATCGAAAATGAGTTCTTGTTGCTAAATTACGACGTAACAGCTCAATACTGACGAGTGCACTGAATTTATCCTTTACCAAAGGAATTAGTGCATTCTAAACAAAAGATGATTTCATCATCCAAATAATTAACTTTGTCATCATTCTTTTGATTCTTTATCTCATAAAGAGTTTTCTTTCGCTTTCCTTCCCATTCTCCTTGACAGAAGACAAACTATAGTCCAAGTCAAGTATCTCCATTTTTCTATGGAATAGGTTGACTGTTATGTTGGCAGTCGAGAAATAAATTAGTCTACCAGCCCTGGACCTCATTTTTGTTTTTACCCACCTGGTGTAAACTTGAAATTTCATGCCAAATCCAAAATAATGGTACGTCAGATAAAAAAGTGCGACAATCAAACATATACATTTATTGATTAGGAAGTAAATACCAACGAATTTATAAAAATAACAAACAAAGTCTACAATAGGAAGAAAATTACGCTCACACTTTGTTATAAGAAAATCCGTCATACTCCGACGTGCGCCTACGATGTCGCGACTGAGTGACTGAGGGGTGGAAAAACTGTTTCTCGCGTCCAGATAGATGACAAAAGACTTCCACATTTGTCGAGATTTTGACTGTCTACTTACCCCTATCGTCAACTAGCCACGGTCTCCCCTACTCCGACACAAAACCCTAGACCGGTTTTACGCGGTCATATTTCTATATCATATATCTATGATCAATTTTTATTATTGGAAAATATTATCAAACAATGTATACTCCCATTACACTACGTCATATAAATGGTCATATCTAATGTAAAGTCAATATGTTTGTAATTTTACGCAAAAAAATACATATACAAGTTATTATTGAACTATAGATTATTCTGAGTATAGTGTATAAAAATCATAAGAGTTGAAAAAACCCACTAAATTCACGATTTATTGTTACATTAAACATGCCCCCCCTAGACAAAGCTTAGAGAACCTGTATAATAAATCCGCCTCTACCCGAAGGAAAAACGGAGAAAAACCCGGGCCAGGATGGGGCTACAGAATTTGTGTACACAACCGTGCCAAAGTTGAGTACACATAAAACTAAATTAATATGAGCCATAAGACAACACAATCATACAAGAAAATAGTTTTTGAAATTGTTATAAGTTATTTAAAAAGTACTACAGCAATGGCGTGATAAAGTACAAGACGAATTTAACTTTTAATAAAATCAATAAATTCTTTTACAGTGTAGAAGCGCTGGTGCAGGAGGTAGTTTTTAACCGCGGATATGAAGAGTTTCAATTTCATAATGTCTTTTATATTCTTGGGCAGGGAATTATATAGAACGATTCCCGAATGATGCGGTCCTTTTTGGCAAAGAGTGGTTGACACTCTAGGGCGATGAATATTATTCTTGTTACGAGTATTGTGTTCGTGAACGAGACGGTTTCGTATAAAGCAAGGGTGGCACTTCAGTAATTCGGTCTTAACAAACACGACCGTTTCTTAAATATAAATGCAGGGAAGTGTTAAGATATTTAATTCCTTGAATAAAGGTTTACAAGAGTTTCGGGGGTGAGATTTACAAATTATCCGAACTATCCTCTTCGGAATTCTGAAAGTTTGAATACTCTGACCGGAATTACCCCAGAAGGTAATGCCGTAACGTAAATGGGAGTAAACGTTTGCAAAATGAACGCAACGGGAAATACGTGGACTAACTGCGTTAACTAAGATTCGGAACGCGTAACACAATTTGATTAATCGGGAATTGAGATTGTCAACGTGACAATTCCATTTGAGGTTGTCTTGAATATGGAGACCTAAGAATTTTGTATTCGTACCAGTTTTTAATTGTGTTTCGTTTAAAGAAAGAGAAACTTGGGGTATAGATTTTGTATTACTATTGTGAAATGACATAGACACTGTTTTGTCAGTGCTTACAATGAGACGATTTGTATGGAACCAAGTCGAAAGGTTAGACAAAACATTTTGTGCATTGGCGTGTTTACATAGTAAATTAGTGTCATCAGCAAAAAGAACCATTTTGCAATCTGATGTGGATGATGACATGTCGTTCACATACAATAAAAAGAGTATAGGGCCGAGAATTGATCCTTGGGGTACTCCGCAAGTAAGTGGCTTTGTTTCTGAAAGACAACGCTCAAGTATTTTATTTTTAGTATAGGATATTTCTACTTGTTGATATCTATCTTTTAAATAAGAAGTTAGCCATTGATGTGGAAGTCCACGAATGCCTAAAGAATGCAATTTGGTAAGGAGAATTCCGTGATCGATGACATCGAATGCTTTGGATAAGTCAAGAAAAACACCCTGAGGATTTTCTCCACGGTCTAGAGATGTGGTAACATCGTTTAAGAAGGAAAATATGGCGCTTGTAGTGGAAAAGGATTTCCTAAAACCGTGTTGATCGTCAGAGAGAATGTTATTTTTTGATAAAAAATCTAGAAGACGCTTATAGAATAATTTTTCTAGGATTTTTGAGAAAGTGGGTAGTAGAGATATTGGTCGGTAATTTCCAATATTAAGTTTGTTACCTTTCTTGTGTAAAGGTTTCACTTTAGCTCTCTTAAATATGTTGGGAAACACCCCTTCCGATAAAGAACTATTAAAAATATTTACGAGTGGATTTAATATAGCGTGGGACGTAAATTTAACAATAAACTCTGGTATATCATCTATGCCTGTTGAAAATTTGTTTTTTAAGGAGCTGATGATTCTCATGACCTCACTGGCGTTTGTTTCGGAAGTGAACATAGAATTGGGTACGTGGGTGGATATAATTGGAGGACATTGATTTGGATATATTGAGTTCGTTATTTTACCAACGTCTGAGAAGTGAGAATTAAACATTTTCTTCGCGGTTTTCAGAAGTAGACGTGTAATTGTTAACAATATTCCACATGGCTTTTATCCGGTTGTTCTATTTTAGTATATGCCTGTCGTTTTCCATTACTTTAGCTGCATAGACTACTTTTCGAAGAATAGTCTTGTATTTACGAAAATAATTATGGAATTCCGGTGGTTGGTTATAGAGTTTTGAAAGATAATATAAACGGCGTTTTTTTGAAGAAATCCTTATGGATTTCTATATTGTAAATATTTATAAGTAAAATGGATGACGTACAATTTTCTGCTGCTGTAGATGCTCGTATGACCTCTATAATTACAATTTTAAAACTGCTTAAAAGACAAAACTGCAAAGACAAAAAGAAGCGATTTTGGGTTAGATAGTTGATTGCAAGACGCGATAAGTTGGGCATATACAATTGTTCATAGAAAGAGTTTCGGTGAGAAGACTCCAAACATTATGTAAATTATTCAAGAGCGCTGAATGTTCTGTTCGTTTTGTAGTTGCCAAAGTGCACAAACTTACTGCAAAGGAAAATACGCATATCATATGAGAAATAATATAATTTTGGACGATCGGCTTATGGTAACACGTCGATTTTTAGCAACTGGAGAATTCACGGTAATAGCGCATACCACTTATTTCTATTTTGTTCTCTTAATGTTTCACATATTAAACAACTTCATTTGTATTATAATGTGAAATGACCTTCGTTACCGCAATACTCCAACTGAACTCCATCTTCCCCTCCAGTGCCATCTTTCTCACAATATAACTGCAATATAATCAAAGATATGTCCAGTGACCTCTCATATGAGAACATATGTCATATATATAAGATCATAGTAGAACTATCATCAAAGTTTGTGCATTACACGATCATATCTTTGATCATAGATATACGACGTAGAAATATGATCGTGTATTACCGGTCCTAGCATTGTTCCAGGCACAACGACAAACCAACGTTGTTGCTTGGTTACAACCAGCGTCGCAATGGCGCCGCTCACAGCGGCACACGCCGTTCCCACCCTCTCGTAGGAGATAATCTGCGGAAGGAACACATTCTCACAAGAGGCAGGTAGACTGTTTTATTTGTAATGAATTTTTCTTCGAAAAGAATATGGCACGATTATTCTGTGGAGAAATGATGTTAGCATAAAGGGAAGAAACTAGCACATGCGTACCGCTCCACCTGAGAGAGTCTAGAGAGCGAGGCCGAAGCGAGTCCAGATTTCCGCCATTTTTCCGTCAGGTTGGAGCGAATGATATTAAATTAGTGAGGAAATACATATTTTTACATATTTATTCAAATCAAACATATTTAATTTATTTATTTTCCAAAGAGTGTCATTTATGTGTATTTATAAATTAATGAGGAAATACTTTTACATATTTATTCAAATCAAACATATTTAATTAATTTTTTTCGAAAGTGTGTCATTTATGTGTATTTGAATAGCGTTCCAATTTGACGAAAAAATGGCGGCATTAGGCAATTGGTCACACTCTTAATACACTCACTCTGCTCACCATTAATCTACCACGCATTCTGACGTCATTCCACTACATAAAAATCGCACTTTACTGATTCGCTACAATCATATATTTGAGGAAGTGTTTGCAACTTTGCTATCCAATAAAAACATGTAAAATCAAATTCAAATGGACTTCTATTTCCATAACTACATTCAGGTATTAAGGTACTACATTTAGGTATTCATTTTTAACGTACAACCGCTTCTTAATATTTATTTAAAGTTCAGTAATTTTTGGAACGCAATATTTCAAAACATTTTCAAAATAAATGAGAAATTTTTATACTTTTAATAGAATATCACAAGTTTTGACAGATCATTGCGAGGAATTAGGTTGATGTTCAAGTGAATGTGAACATGACCACGACGTAATGCTATTGATATATTAGAAAAGAATTGTAAGTGTTAATGAACGGAGCATGCAATGTTCTCATTTATACCCGTCAAATGTATCTCTCTTTTCTCTACCTTGACGATCAGCAGTATGTATATTTTTTGTGAGAATGGCAGATATAATTATCTGAAATTTAAAGGTAAGTTGTGTTTTATTTATTATGCAAAACTTGAGATTTATGTTTTCATTCATTCATATTATGATACCTATATACGTAAACTCAAAAATTGTTTCAATAAGCAGTTTTTTAATTGAGATAATCTAAAAACAATATGTTATAAAATTGTGTTTCAGTAGTGATGGAACAGATACCATGAAAATGGTTGGAAGAATATGAGAACGTCATGAGTTTATAACATTAAACATGGAGCACAGCAAACAAAACTCTTAATACCTCCCCGCCTTTCCAAGTAACAAAAAAATCGAATAAATGTAAGTATTTTGTTAAGTTATTACCGATTCCTGAAAATTTCAATTAACTTTATTAATATAATATTAAATATTAATCAACTTTGAAAAAGAAACATATCACGAACTAGTACACTACTGATAACATAAAAGGGCCCATTTATTTTTCTATGTCCCACGCTCTGACCAGTTTTGGATGTGTTAGGTTTGCAACGCCTCTCTCCTCTTGCTTCCCCTTCGACAGAGGAAGTTTCGTTCCACCAATCGTAGGTCTATTTGAAACGGCTCCCATATTTGGAAGACTAATAGTACTGCTGGTAAATAGTAACGAGATAAAATGTTTCATTACACCGCTATTAAAGAAATATTTTGTATATTTTTATTATACACATTTTGGACTTCTATANTTTTTCCATTCTCTATATTTAAACGACATCTCGAGATTCGTTGTCTCCCAAGGTCCTCATTGCCTACAAGTTATTTGTATTGTAGAAAGTAATTTCACATAATTTGCGATTCTCTTAACTTTTTCATATATGTGAAAAGGAATTAAATAAATATAGAAAAGGTTTGTGTCAAATATGAACTAATAACACAAAAGTTTAATTCTCGAGTTATAAATAATATAAAACTACTTAAGGAACAAATAAATTACATCTTCTAGTGACATATTTATCCACGATATAACAATTTGGTAGTAATCGTGCAACCTAAAAAAATAATCAGAGATCAATAATATGAAAACCTCGTTGACGAATTTTAAAAAAATTGAAATACTTTATATATATTCTACATACAAGAGGAGCAGATATATTTCTATAAGCAAGAGGAGAGAGGCGTTGCAAACCTAACAGATCCAAAACTGGTCAGAGCGTGGGACTTAGAAAAATAAATGGGCCCTTTTATGTTATCAGTAGTGTACACTTCGGTCATAAAAACCAGAATAAGTTTTTAAACTATCAAACTAAAAATTACAAGGTTAATAATTCTAAACATAATTTCTCATATATGCGCTTCTTCAATGTGTCATTAAAAAAACTATCGTAAAGAAGAAACCTGTAAATAATAGTATGTCTTTATATAGTTGTGAAGTTATGGATAAAACTTTCCCGTACATTAAACCTATCGTTTCTTTATAGCATTTTTAAGACGTCGAATCAATAAAAAGAAATCTTGAATGAAGAATGTAGTTTTGTGTTCAAAATGTACATGGGTTTGTTCTGAAGCATTATGCAAATACGGTTTATTTTCGACATAACGTCTCACGCTAAAAGTATGCCCGCCAGAGCTTCCGATTCCTGAAGAAAGATATTCTTTTGGGAGACGAAGCAATTATTCATGCACCTCGAGATGTACCTGGTCATGCTGGTGAAAATTGTCACCTTTTGTGTGTGTGTGTTCCAAACTTATGATTCAGCGAGACTACGCACTACGGAAGTTCTTCACATGTATCAACACGTTAGTGTTTCAAATACGGTTCATTGTTGGTAACATCCGTATCTCCGAGATCTAAGGTGTCCTCTTTTGATTTTGTATTCCACTTTTACTGTTATCTGTTAACACTCCCTCGTATCGAGGAACGGAATAACTGAGGAAGAAAGAATATAAGATAGTAGAAAAAACTAATTCGTTGATCGACCTGTAACAACATAAATATTCGTATTAAGCGTGGATCACATTTATGTCCAACCTGGACCAATAGTCATTTGTAAATATATATTTTACGAGTCGCACGGGAGTATTTGTTGTTGTTTATATTGAGTAAAAATTCGAAAAATAATAATTTTACTCTGTCCCATCCCTTTAAAATATGAATTTCAAAAAAATGCTTTTGTAGAGAGTTTCTGCTGTACATAAGCAACATCCGGTCTAAATTTTGTATATTTAAATTTTTTCTCTCTGCTTTGGTAAATGTTTCATACATTCAGGAAAACGAACCAAACATTTTCACTTATTGTCACCCATTTAGGATTGAAGTGTCGAAAATTGCTGAAGAGAATTTTTAAATACTTTATTTAAAAACTATTACATACAGATATAGAGTTGACATTTAATTACTTTCTGAAATACATCGGAAGAACTATATCATACCGTTATCGCTAACGACAAACTTCTGAAAATCTATCTACTCCTCAATGTCCGCTGATAATGAAATATAGAAAAACCCAAAAACCTGGTTTTATATGTAAGAATTAACAATATTTACGTATAAAAACCGAGTAAATAAGAAATGAGTTAAATAGAACTGGTGATAATAACAAAGCTTCGTCTCACAATAACATGTTAACCCTTTCTCACTCATATAAATTAGGTATTTCGAAAAATCTTTTCGCAGTGGGTGGTTACTTTACAAATGCGCCTATTGTCCTAATTTCGTGTAGTAACTTTATTAGTTTCAGCACTGCGTTGAGTCTAAAATAGTCATATGAAATAAGATATTTGCCATTTCGTTATTAATGTATATTGTATTTAGCGTCTTTTCCTGATTAGTGAGGAGAAGATCTAAGATTTCAATTATTTCTGGTCTCTTCAGGGGGAATCGTTCCAAGAGGTAAAATGCTCCACAAACACACGGAAAGAAATGTTAGCCTTTCATCAGGTAAAACAAATAGGCCTTTTCCCAGATTCAAGGAAAATGTAACGTATAATTTAGTCTATTTTTTCGTGTCTGAACGAAAATTTAATGTCTAAGACGTATTTTTTAAAATTTCCTACATAAAATAGTATTATAAAACGTAATTATTATATTTATAGCAATTTTATGATAGTATTAAAAAATCTGAGGAAAGTAGCGTCATATATTTTTCCTTTTCTAAAATTGAAGTATTATCCCTGTCCTTATTGTGTTCATTACACAGGCACACACACACACACACACACAAAGGTTCAAAAGATTAGATGTGTATTCTTCAGTATTTTGACTCACTGAACCCCAGTACGGGAACAGAATTGCTCCATTACTCTCCATTTTTCGAAATCGCAAGAAACCGTTCTTAAATACAGAAAATACGGATAAAAAAACTCTGCAGTTCTAGATGGAACAGTTCTAGATTCGGATTCAGCGCTTCAAAATGCATAAGGATACATAGGTTCAGTCTTTGGAACAGACCAATTTGCTTTTGTATGGCTGAGTTATCAATTTAATGTGAAAGTATCATGATCGGGTTGTCAGTTCTAACATCAAAACGACAGAAGAAATGAAAATATTTTTTCCCAGGTGCGAAAATAAAAGTTTGCGACGCATCGCTACGGCACAAACATGAACTCATCTGCGGATTCTGTGAATCAAGGAGTTCAAACCGTGGATGACGAAATAGCTGGAACACGAGGTCAGACTGAGGTTTCAACAAAGACGGTGTCAAGTACTTTTAACGAAGGACCTCCTGTTGCTAACGGAGGATCTCGTGTTCCTAACGGAGGATCTCGTATTGCTAACGGAGGATCTCGTGTTGCTAACGGGGGACCTCCTGTTGCTAACGGAGGATCTCGTGTTGCTAACGGAGGATCTCGTGTTGCTAACGGAGGATCTCGTGTTTCTAACGGAGGATCTCGTATTGCTAACGGGGGATCTCGAAGTAAGGTAAGTTTTGGTAATAGGAGACTCTGCTTTCTCCCTTGGTTTAAACTAAGAATAACAAGAAATTAAGCAGTACCGCCGAGGGGATTAAGGGAGACTGGGGTACATTTTGAATTTGGGACCCACTCATCATTTGTTCCCTTCTCCCAGCTCTTCACCCTCTCTGCTCAATCATTAGGCGAAAATAGTGTAAAAGCGTGCAAATGTATTTCAATATTTTGTTTTAACACGCACATTCGGTTGATCTATCGTACTTAGTTCGTAAAATACAGATTAAGATATCTTATAACAAAAAGAACAGGGTAATATATGAATAATTGCCAGTTATTTATATCAGTCAAAAAATATTTTTCTTTGTTACTCTAACAACTGTAGAAAATAATTTATCATAATTGGCAATTAACTTTCAACAATAATTTATTCTGAGAGGGGGGGTGTCCTATCTCTAATCGGAAAAAATAAATAAATAAGTTATATTTATCCTTTCAATTTTTATTGATTTCGTATTGAAAAATGTTTCTCATTTATCATTTGAGGCCCGCCTAAAGGTCCCATTTCTTGTAAGTAGTGGGCAAATTGATCCCCCTGCTCCCTGTCTCGGCGTGGCTGCTAGTGAGTATCTCACGATGTGCAAAATCATAGAATTACGACCAAAACAATACTTATGTTTTCCATATTTATACACAGTGCGTCCAATTGAAATGGTGACTCATTTAATCTTTTCGAAACTATTAGGGCCATCTACAGATGAATTTCTACATTTAACGCAGTAACATTTCGACTAGTTTCAGTAATAATTTCAAAAGCGCTCGTATCGTTGATTATCTAACGATTTCGGAACTTCGGTGTTACTCATTTGGAGCCGGTCGAAGGAAGAGAGAAGCAACTTTCAACATAAGTTTTGTTTTAAATTAAGTAAAACTGACACAAAAACATTTGAATTGATGAGGACTATTTATTTATTTATTGTAGTGTTTGTAAATGGGAAATTAAAGTGTTATTGAAGTTTATCTACATGGAAAAATAGGAGGTAGGAGGTGGGAGGTAGGGTTATTGTTAGTAGCGGGGCTGATTCGCTGGGTTTACCCACAAGTTGGCCCACATACAGGTGATAGAGAGAGTAGTTAATAAGAGTAAGAGTTAGTAATACTAGGAGTAGTAGGAGGTGGATACAAGAAAGATGGTTCGCTTTTCAGTAGTCATAGCTATATAAACCGGGACATTAATGTGAAAAGCTACTAAGAGTGATTTGGTGATGAGCAAGCGTGCTAACCCCTATGCTACCGGAGGGACATAAATGTCTATGATAGTTAAGTTCTGAGTCGTGAGAATGTTTTTAAGTGATATACAAAATTTCATCACGGTGGAGAATAGAGAAAAGCTGAATGAAGACTTTGTTCACAGTTTTCTTGGATTCAAATGTACCTTCAAATGCTAGAAGGTGAATCAGTGAATATCGTTCGCTACTTGGAGTTCTGAAGAGTTTATGGGTCAGGTTTCAACGCGTTCGACTTGAATACCGACACCAAGGGACATGGTCTCTGTTGTATGACAATGCGCCAGCCCACAGGAGTATGATCATAGACGACTTCTTGTCCAAGAAAAGGATCCTATTGCTTGATGACTCACCCTATTCCCCTTATGCGGATTTCTGGCCAAATGGATATTTGTTATGAAGCTGCGTCCGTAACGATGAGGGCAATACCGAAACATGAGTTTGATGACATATTTAAAAACATTTTATGACCTCTTTCAGCGTTGTATTGACTCCCAAGGTATCTACTTTATATAAATGAATTTGTAAATCACAAATAAATTTTGTCGTTTATTTACTTTTAAAGTTTTCATCTATTCCATTGGACGCACTGTGTATTACTCCCTTGTCTATTCCCAAATGATGGATGTAACTTACATTGATTCTGAGATAAATAATTGACGGTGGAGAATCATCAATGTGGAGGAAATTTACTGTGATAGTCTGAACATTAATTTTAATACAACCTAAATATAGTGTTTCATGATTTTAGGAGATTTTTTTAAGCTATGTTCTATGAAAGGTAAATCTTTATTGATTTATCTCCGTATATCTTGTTCCGTTATAATTCGAGAATATGTCGAAAGTTGAGAACTGTACTTAGAACTGAATCCTAATTTTCGACAGTTCATGTTGTCATTATTTGCCTTCAAAAATAATTTCCTTTCTCTTGAAATGGGTTTTCTGAGAGAATAAATGATAGTTCCGTCACTTGAAATATGGAGAACGTTTTACTTAAAACATAATAGGATAATACTACACCGTTCTCGAAAATCATCGAAGAATATTTTTTTCCTCAAATAAATGTTTAGATGTTTTTTTTATTATCCCATGTACGAATTTTGATTGATGTGGACTACTCGAAATTGTTTGAAGTGGACGGGACGAGACAATTTCGATCCCCGGATGATGCTGAGACTGTTCTACTACTTTTGAATGGGTCGTTTCACGAAAATGAGGCGTTTTGGCAAACATGAATAAACGACTTTAAAATCTAATTTTATTAACTATTTTTTCTGCTTAACTTCGTCTTTACAGGTGTAGGTACACAGAATGTCCCAGAACCACGTAAAATTGGAGGAATGATGGAATACAGTAACAGGAACAAAAAATTAAAATACACATGTCCGGAAATGTCTTCCGAAGGAGTGACACAAAGATAGATAAGACAAAAGGCGTGTAAAGAACTTTGTGGGGGTTTGAGAAAGTGATGTGTTCAAAATTCAACAACAAATTAAAACATATTCAAAATTAGACCCATTAACAGCAATGCAGGCCTGGCAATTGCATGCCTAGCTTGACTGGTGAGTATGTTCTGTCTAGAGTCTTGCAAATCCTTGCGATGCCGGTGTGAGGCCTGTATCACTGCTAATGGACTGAAATTTGAACATCTGCTGTAATTTGTTGTCGAACTTTGAAAACCTGAATCACTCTCTCAATCCTCTCGATAAAGCGCTTTACACACCTTTCTGTCTTGTGTTTTTACTCTGTCTTGGTGTCATTTTATCTCCCCCAGGACACATTTCAGAACCTGGGTACCTTATTGATTTTGTGTTTCTATTAATGTGCTCTATCATTCTTCAAATATTATGTGTAAAGTTCTAAGACATTCTGTATATTATCCGAAACAGTTTTCATTTAGTTGGTCGAAGAACGTTATATATTCTATTTATTATATATTATGTCTGTAACAGCGATTAGGCTTAAGTATCGCCCCCCCCCCAAAAAAAAAAAGTTTCAAATTATAGTATGACCCATTCTCTATCCAGTGGCGATGAATTTTAATACCCTTACGGCGCAAAAATTTGAATTATTTGACTTTAAATTACTGTGAAATACGGAGAAAGTTTCACTGGCAGTATTTTTTATATCCTCACAAAAGCTTAACATAGCGAAAAAAACTACAAAAACATAGCAAGTGTATATAAGAATGCAATGATGTTAAGATTTACCTTACTAAAAACTTTGGAAAATTACAGACGCATCACGTGACTGAAGACAATGTGACTCTTGTCAAACAAACAATCAAATGACAATCTAAATTTATTATCAAATTTGAAATTACAAAATAATAGTAATCGTCCAATAGTACGAATCAGTACCATGAATTATTAATTAGTTAGAACTCCTTTTGTTGAATATTTACAAGTTTCGTGAATAGTTGGCAACTTGACTTCAGTCAACACGGATATTATACCTTAAGTACTGTTGGCTAATAAATGCGAATTTAAATAATATACTACGAAATTTTATTAAACACTTCTATTTAATTCTTTTTTTACATCAGTAACATAAAGACAAATATAAAGACATTTATGCATAAATGTAGTACGTAGATAAAAAATGAAGGTGTAAATACTCATTTTTGCGCAATGACGCTTAAAAATGCTATCATTACGATATAAATTAAAGTTTCTGTCAAATGAGGAAAATTTTGTATCATTTTATTCTTTTTAGAGCAAGTCCCCGTACACAACAAGTATATCTTCAAAAGATAAATCGTCATCGCAGGGAAGGGGAAGTGTTACGAATGAGGCGCCGGGCAATGGCAAGGTGGACCAGGCCACCGACTGCGACTGTGACGCCCAGGTACTATATTATTATTATTATTATATTATTATTATATTATTATAATATTATTATTATATTATTATTATATTATTATTATATTATTATTATATTATTATTATATTATTATTATTATATTATTATTATTATTAAAAGGTTTTTCACAATATAATGTAATTGGATTCAGCGTGCTATATCAACAGGGTCCGACTTAGGGGTACATGCGCCTTAGGCTGATAATTTAGTCGTCCCTATCCCAATTACGCCCACGACAGTATTAAAATATGCTCAACCTCCACCTGTTGTCCTACTGCTCACACTCGATGACTTTCGGCCGTCAGAAATAAAATATTTTTGAAAAGTTGGGCAAATTTTCATGCTAATAATCACCCTCAGTAGCGTGGTCTACGTATGTAATACAAGATTATATTCTTATCTAACAACGTACGCTCTGTGAATGAGACAGAGTAGATGTTTCGTAAAAATAATTTCATTTGTTCACTTTTTATATTATTGAATAAATTACTGTGTATACATCAAAATGATAAATGTGTTCTATTATTCCCTCTAAAAGCTATTCAGGCTTATGGTAAACTGGGCCCTATACACCAAGATTCACACCAAGTCGTCACTACTTAAAGACTTTCTGACTACTCTGCATCAAGATAGCTGCTTCCTGTGATGTAAAATAAATACCACTTTAAAGTTGAAGCTGATTAATGCTCATTTGTAGGTTATGAGGAATGCTTTCGGTGGTGGTCAGGAACATTGAAAATAAGAACCCACACTCCATATTCGTAGAATTTAAGATCTCAAGTCTTGATATTTTTAATTTTTTATTGTATGTAGTATGTAGGATGAGGGAGTTGGTTACTACAATATCTACGATGTATTTGCTTCTCTTGAGTTTGTCTACAGCTTTATACCTTGTCTGTTGTGATGTCCTGTCTTATCAATAAGGATTTATTTATCAGGTTTAATTGTTTTCTGAAATGGGATATGAGGAACACTTGTAGTCATCAATCCACTTTTCCCACAGAGTTTTTGATGGATAATGTTGGTAACCTGATGGTAAGATGAGTATTATTATGTCATGCCATTTTCACACATATGGTATTAAACGTAGAGACATGAATTTATTCTTGATGCTTCTAAATATATTGACTCTGCGATGCTTAAGAGCTCCATAAAACTTTTTTTTTAAAGTGGACATAGTATAGCATATTTTGGAAGTCTCTGTAGTCTGTTGTACCACACTATTTATCTCGGTAATGATTTGACTCAATCCTAATATAAATAATTTTATAATTTATGTTGTTTATAATTTATGTTGTTGGTGTTTAATACGTTGTGCAAGCACTAATATGAAACTTGAAAGTTATTTAAAACTTCATCCGATCGCAAGAAATAACGCGACATTGGAGCTCACGAATACCACGTGCGTTCGTACACGAAGATGGCACTCGAATTGAAGAACAAGTCCTTCTTCGCCCGTTTTCACTACCAAGAATTTCTGCTTGGCTTCTCTAATATTATTTATTCTTCTGTTTAATATTAAAATTATATCGTCCTATCGTAGCACAGTATATTGATATTGTTCATTGAATGTTCTAGAACTTGTCATTGTTGTATAATAAAATTCTGTTTTTATAATGTTTATTATTAATAAGTTTAAAATGTTTGTTCTTCATAATTATTTCTTCTGTCCATTACACTTAACCACGGTCAAGGGTATGTAGCTCCGCTACAAAGGTATCAAACGTCAGTCTAAATTAATTATCAAGTTTTAAAATCACAAAATAATGTCCTCATCCAGTAATTTCTATCGTAAATACGAAATGTGAATTAAATATATTCATTCATTTACTCAGAATTACCGCGCACAGACAGACGAACGTTATGCAAAAAACCACTTTTCCTGAATCAGAAATCACTAAATCGGACATTTCCGCCAAAATCTCGCTTCCGAATTATTTTACAATTAAATACTCTCTACGTATATGAGAAAGAAAAAAAACGTAGAATTAATTATTAATTAATAAGAACTACTTTGATGAATAATTCCAAGTTTCGTGAATAATTTGCATCTTCACTTCAGTCAACGCGGATGTAATATTGGATTGGAAATGCACAAGCGTGTGTTTTTTGTTTCCAGGGAAACTCCGATTTTTGCGGCTGCGGAGGCGGAGGCGGCGGCGGCGGTGGCGGGGCTGGGTGCCAAGAGAGTAGTTGTGGGTGTGGGGGCGGGGGCGGCCGGGGCGGGGGTGCGTGCGGTGGGAACATGCACCGCCACCACCACCGCCATTGCAACCACGGCATCAACTCCTTCTTCCATCACCACCATGGCTGTCATGGGAACCGCTCTGTGTGCAACATCGGCTTCCACCACTGCTATGGCAGTCACCGGTGCTGAGCCAAGACGACGGCGGGATAACAGACATACTAGGGTAAATAGGTTTTACACTTTTTTAGTTGATTACTTATTTGTAGTCTTCGGTAAAGATCCTATGAGAAGATTCCCTGTCATACTAATATCAGAGCACCAAAGCAGATGTTCCTCCATATTTTAGAAATAGTAATTTGTTTAAAGTTTTCAAAAAGCCGTAATGAAGTGTCTTTCAATAGTGATATGAATGAAGAATGCACTAAAAATTAAGTCATATATGGAATCTGTAAAATGAAATCATGGGTGGTTAGTATAGGGCACATCTTATCACGATATTTCATTTAAAAAAAATTAATTTTATACATTACCGAAATATTATTAGGGTAAAAAAAATCTTATCTTGTAATGGTAGGTTCGGCGGAACAGCGAGTCAGATGACCCGAGCCTCACCACGTAATAAAAGTATTAAAAGTATTAATATAATTATTATTAATAATAATAATAATTATTATTATTATTAAAGAATGGGGAACATAGTGTTTTTGTCTTCTGACGTACGAGCTATTGCACAATTTTGTAGGACATCGTTACTATACTGAGCTAAAATAGATTCTTTCTGAAAACATTTCAACTTATTGTACGTCCTGTGACCAGAATTTTTTTGTTTTGGTATCTAATTTTTTGCAATTGATAGGACAAAAAGTGATATGTATAGTAAGTTATGTTTAAGAAATAAGATATAGAGATTTGTGATGTGATCGTCTTCTTTGAATTCACTGTATAGTAGGAGTTCGAAGATATATATATATATACAGTGAATGGTATATACACACAATGTTGGGGATGGCTATCTCTCTTCAAATTTGTAGTCAAGAATTTGGGGTAGACCATTCATAACTTGGTAAGCTTAGAGTGAATGGTTTAAATTATGTTAAAATGTGACGAAGTAAACAATGCCTAGAAATAGTGCTTTTGTGTTTCGCAGAGAAAAAATAGTTCTGAGAACATTTCTATTGTAAATTGATATATTTAATTATTATAGATTAATATCGCTGACTCAGAAGATAAAAATTGTTGCCGAATTATTGTTGAAACTGCAGTATTCGATTTTATACGATGATGAATAATTAGGTTAAAGTTAATGTATGCTACGATTTTTCTTTACCGTACACATATCGACAATTTCAAGCACAGTCTTATTGGGTAAAGTGAAGATTAAATATAATGATGAAATTTATATTTTCAAAAATTTGATGGTATTTATCCTGTTTGGAAGAATTTAAAAAAGCTAAATGAGTTCTTACCTGGGTTAAATTTTCTTTTTTAGATTTCATAATAATTTAATGAGTTTTATTGATTAACTGGAGCTGTCTATGTGAATATTATTTAAAATCTGGCAAATATTAATAAATAACTTTCCATGCAATTATTTTTTATTTAAAATTAATTACAATTTAATTAATTACAATTTAATGTTATGAGTATGGGAATAATTTATATTTTTTAAGAGAAATAGATAAAGGTGTTATGCTCTGTATAATCATATTCGTTATTCGTTTCAGAGTCTGACAAAAAATTTGGTCAGGATTTTACATCGTACGTTAAAGCGTTCCGGACATCAGACAGAATATTGGGGATAGCACCTGGGACTCCATGCTACGAGGTATTCTACACATAGGGTCAAGAAGGGCCATTTCTTCCATCCCATTCAGTTCCCATCCTGACCCGGGTTTTTCTCAGGTTTTCCTTCGGGTAGAGGCGGGTTTTGTGTATAGGACCTCTTGGTTCTGGCAGCGGTGCGATAGCATCATTGTAATGATAAATCTCGAATTTAGAGTTATGTTAATAGTTATAAGTTATAAAGATAATTTTCGGAATGTATTTGAGATTTGATTATGCTACCTGTTTATTGAAAACCTTTAGTTTGCTATTTTTATTATCTTAGAGGGGATGATAATTCTCTTGTGTTAGGGTCCTTGATCGGAATTGATTGGATAGTACCTCGTATGCTCCCGGAGAGTAAATTAGTTTATTGTCCTCCACGTGGTAATACGGAGTTGAAACTGCTTTTTGACAATAAATTTATTGTTCTCAAGCCCTTTTTGTTTGAGTATTGGACCCATCAATGATACAGAAACAAAAATAAAGTTTCTACTGCGTCAATTATTAAGTATTAGAAAATATAAAATTAAGAAAAGATACATATCAAAATAAATACAAAAGAATATATACAAATCAAAAAATACAATTACTGTGCTGATTTTGGTAGACAAGAGGTTGCAGTAATACACCACGATATTGGAAAATCCTTGGATTTGCATTTACCTAAGAAGATCTTAGGAGGTAGATTTCCTGAATTTCAATATTTTTACCATCTAGCGAAAATTTACGAGATAAATAAAAATTCTAATAACTATTTCCCTGCATGATTCATACGTGACTTCAAACCGGCCTGTCAAAAACGAACAATACGTATAACAAAAAACTTGTATCATAATCTATATTTCTATTTTTATTCGAAATTCACATAATATCGGGCGTATATTTAACATTTTATCCTTGACATAAAGCAGTTTTAATATGTGAACAGTAACTTGCCATAAATACAATTACGTTAACATACGTTTATTTTAATAAATTATTAGTAATTTTTAATCAGTAACTTTAAATTTGAATATTTGCCCCCTAAATGCATTAATATACAGACTTATTTTAATCTGTGGATTTTGTTCTCGCAGATCCTACGGAATCCCTGAATAAGAAATTTGCCAATGTCCATCAGACGCAGTAATGTTGCTGTGTCTCATTTGTGCCATGGAGAGTGGTACACTCGGAGGAAATATGACCATGGTTCATGGTTATAGTCAATTCATTGACTTGTCCATGATCTATGCGTTTAACAAAAATGCTTGTGTTCCATAAAAAAAACCTTATCGTGCTCAAAAGGTTATAAAAATAGCAATAGAGATTGTGTTCCTTCCGAAAAAAATGCTTAATGTATTTATGTAAAAGACAATAAACAGCAATGTATTGCTCTATTTATAAAATGTAAGAAACGTTTTATTTTCGCTGGGTGTGGACCGTTTCATAATCCCGACAAAACAATCGGGAAAGCAAATTACAAGATGAAATCCCCCGGCAGGATACTTTTGTACTGAAAGGGCGTGGTACTAGAGCTCTCTTCTTTGCTTGTCCTAATACAGCCGAGAATCTTTTAATTTCCCTCGATTGAGGGTACACCGTAGTGTACTGTTAAATAAAACTCGTATAATTCACCTGTAATAATTCCAGAGAATTTATTAAATGACCAGTGCCAAATATTCGATAATTCAAGTTTTTTTAGAGTACTACTAGAAAAAATCATCTACATAATTTTTCAAAATCAATAAAATAAAATTTTCAAAAACATATTGCCAAAAGCACAACTTTTATCGCTCTTTAAATTTTTTTCCATATATTCTTCATTTTATCATAATGTGCGAAAACTCGTTTTGTATTACCGTTTTGGGGTGATCAATACACTCAAACTCATAGGATAAAGAATGCTTCACCGTGCAGCCCTTGCTTCAAAGGTGTGCAATATCGTAATTTGATTTACACTTAGAACTCGAAACCACGATGAATATGGGAAATCACCGAGAGTTTGCCCCCATAGAAAATGTTGCAAATAACAATACCTCCCTTCAAGTAGAAACCTTCGGTTCAAACCTGACTGGGGCGAAGACCCAAAAAGCGTATGGAAGAAAACCTTACCAGCGAGCTTGGTGAGGCGAAACCCTAAGTGGGGGTCTGGGAAGAACGAACTCAAACAAGTCTTTTATTGTTTAAATTTGAATTACATATTTGAACCCAAATTGTCCAATAATTCGATTCATATCGAATTTCTTGTTCGAAGAAGGTGGGAGTGGACGGACAGTTGGGTTTTAAATGCTCAAGGGGCGAGTTGTTGTATGAACACTCAAGAATCAAGTTCACATTTGCTCTCCGCGTGAGACATTGCTGTATCGGGATNTTGTTGTATGAACACTCAAGAATCAAGTTCACATTTGCTCTCCGCGTGAGACATTGCTGTATCGGGATCAGAGAAGAGGTCGAAGGTGGATGTGTCTGTTACATGGGGTGAGAGGTGGCAAGGGTGTGGGCTATCTAGGGGCGAAGGCTACCCCAGAGAACTCGCAGACTCTGGGGTAGTTAACGTTTTAATATTTTATAACATAATACTTAGTATAGAAATCTCTTAGATTGCGGTGAACCTCACCGCCAGGTGGGTAATAATACTTAGTATTAAGAACTTTCTGGGGGTTTATCTCTTTGCCATTCATATTAAGGGAATTTCTTGTAATCAGTACTATGGATTTTTTGTGGATAAGTGAATTATTTAATGTGTAGAATCAAATTCATGTACTTTATTTTCCTTTGTGATACTAAATTTGAAAGTGACCGATATATAAATAGTGTCACAATATATTTTCCAGAACAATAGGAATACCTTTATTTTTATTAAACATACACTTTGGAAAGCATGAGTCATGATTTTAAAAATAATAATTAAGCTTTATAATTTTAAATAGCCCCTTGTTATCTTTAATTCATGACTATTCATTGTTGCTCCCAAAATAATTTTTTAATGTATATTTATAAATATTCCACGACAGGTATTATCTTTCCAATTCATTAATTGGATTTTTAAAAGTACATTCAAAATTCAAAATTTCTATTTAGGTGATAAGAGAGACATACGTATGTTTGTGTTTATAGAATTGATATTAACAGTATTTTTTATATTTTGTTCTAGATTGATGTCAAATACGTACATTACATAAATTTTTTTCATAATAGTCTAATTAAAATGGCTCAGGAACTTGCGCATTTGTAAAATTAAACTTTTTTTACGATGAATAAATATTTAATAAATGATCAAGACCGAGCACTCAACTAGAAATAATTGATTCAAATCTTTGACGGACAGCGAGGGGACTTGGCCTCTTGGTCGCATTGAGGCAGCTTCAAGTTAGCTCTGGTTTTCCTACGGTTAATTATACATATCGACTTTGTTTTATTATCACTTGGTAGGCTTTAATTATACACGAGTTCTTCGTCCAAGATAAATTTTGCTAAGAGCATCCAGCGGAGCTCCAGGGATGTTTAATGTCGTATATTCATGTGGTGCGTGGATTTGGATACCATATAAATAAACTATAGAAAAATCTAATTAAAATTATTATGCTTTATTTAATTTGGGTGTGTTATATTAATTATAATTCACGATTAATGTGTAATTTAAACGGTAAATATTTGCGAAAAATACTTCTTCCATTTTAGAGCACGTTAACGTATTTTACGAAACTAAACTTTCTCCGAAACCGATCTGNAATACTTCTTCCATTTTAGAGCACGTTAACGTATTTTACGAAACTAAACTTTCTCCGAAACCGATCTGTTCTTCGTCACAAAATACAAGGGCAAATTAAAAACCAAAACTAATAATTTTTAATACAAATATTTTGTAAACTACTCTAACGACACACCATTTGAACTACAATTATTTCATTGATTTGTTCATGTCTGTTTGTGGAAAAAGGAAAGTATGTTGAAATTGAAATTATACTGTTACTTTATTTCAAACAAATTTGAAAATAAATTAGTTCTTATTCTCTTTCTAATTACATTAATCGCCGCGACCGAATTACATAAGTCGCGGTGACCACAAGTGTAAAAAAAAGTAGGAAACCGAAAACGGATATTGGTAAATACCCCTTTGCGAATAGATACATTGTAAACTAGAATAACTTACCTGCAGCAACACTTTCGAACTTACCAAAAAGAGTAAAATGTTTCCGTAACAGTCTTCTTGCTTCGTCGAAATAGGATTATATATGAAGTGCAGTGAAGAGTAGTGAAGTGACTGCAGTCTAAGGATATAGAAAATTCTCAGAGTGAATAGTTTCAATTCAATTCAATTCAATAGGGCATTTTATTAACAATATTTACATTTTAAATTACATGTGGCGAGGCTACAGCCACCTTGCATTATTAAGTCCTTTAATGCCGCGGGCTGTGCGTTAAATGCCGTGGTATTCACTCTCAATGAATTGTTCATTTGCGTCTACATTTTTCATAGAAAGGTTAATATTTTTATTTCCTGCTACCATAATATTTAATTTAGTTATGCATGGATAGAAAATTAATTATTATTATATTATAAACTTTTAGCATACTGTAATAGTTTCGTAAATCTGAAATAGATGCAACTGACTAATTCATTGAGCACCGTTGGGAACCAAGGAAAACCAACGGTCAGGACACAAAGACTGTACATGAAAAAGATATTTACAAGAGACAATATTTACAAAAGATAGTTACAAAAGTACATAAGACAAGAGTCTATAAGAATTATTACAAAATTAGTATTTACAATAGAGTCTATAAGAAAAAGTATTTACAAAATAGTATTTCTTCACCCGTACGAAGGAATAAGTTTCGTAACCTGTAACATCGAAAGCAAGAAAACCCGGTAGTATCTGTTGCATTTTACCCAACCATTATAATCTTCTTCATTTCTTTCTCCTTTTTTTCCCTTACGTAGCTAAGAAACTGCCCCAAAGATTCCACTACAGACTTTCTGTTGTCACGCATTATATTAATTGCCAAGTTAATGTTTCTGTTTTCGTTTATAAAGCCCCAGTTTTGAAAAAAATTTCGATATTTTTCTGTTTGTGTACAAAGAAACAGCATTGCATCCAATCTTCTTCCTGCTCAACACATATTGGACAAATCGAATCTAGGTTATTTCTT
Organism: Laupala kohalensis; assembly: GCA_002313205.1. Lineage (NCBI taxonomy): Eukaryota > Metazoa > Arthropoda > Insecta > Orthoptera > Trigonidiidae > Laupala > Laupala kohalensis. Next base: position 568,094 of record NNCF01127645.1, read on the forward strand.
AATTTTCGTAGTTTCCATCCCCCTAGTCGAAACCACCCTTAACCTGATCGCGTCCTCGATTTCAGTGAGTATGTATGGTTTGCGTCCCTAATGACCTGCTAAATCTGTTTGAACTACGAGTGTCCTTTTTTCTAACCTGATCATTTCTATTTCTAGACTGTACGCTTCATAGAATTTATTTTTAATTTCCTTGCTATCACTACACTCAGGTGTGGCCTGCCATAAGTATTCCAGCCCTAAATTACAGATAATTTCTCTAATTTTCCTACTCCATTTACCATTTCCATTATTATGATACGATTTCCTAACTATAGCATTAATCGATAGCCAGTATTTTATTGCTTTGAATTTTAGTGTAAGTTCAACCAGCACATGGTCAAATTCCCAGAGAATACCACTGTTAGCAGTGCCTTTTGCAAGACCAATTATATTTTTGAGATATATATTTTGAAGAGAACTGAGCATGGTATTTTCTCCTGCCCCCCATACTTCTGCCCAGTACGCTATTCCAGGTACCAAGATTGAATTGAACATTCTATCTGCAAGATTTGGCGTAATTTCCGGTACCGTTGCTTTACTTCGCGTGATACTACTTAATATGTACAAGCCTTTGCGTTTTGCTTTTTCTTTGTGTCTGGTCCACGACACATTCTTATAGTTACATCTAAATATGTGTATTCTTTCACATTTTCCAGCGTTTCTCCCCGAAAAGACCACTTTTCATTTAATCCGATCACCCAGACTCTTCGGAAAATCATAGTTTTTGTCTTCTTAATGTTTACGTTAAGCTGCATTTCGGTTCAGAATATTTCAAGCGCGTTTCGACTATTTTGTAATTGTATTCGAGATCAACTAGATCGTCAGCGAACAATAATCCTGGTATTGGTCTATAGTTTTCTCCTATTGTAGGAGCATCCGAATTATTATTACGTAGCTTATCAATGAGTCCATCTATGAATAAAATGAAAAGAAGTGGAGAAAGCACACAACCCTACTGGACCTCTTGATTTACTGAGAAAATATTTGTGACGGTGCCATCATAAAGACGGACACATGCACTCTCAGTACCATATATGGATTTTAACATAGTGAAAAATTTAGTCGATATACCCCCTTTTCTCTGAATGTAGTTCAAAGTATACCACTATTTACCGTGCCAAAAACTTTCTCGAAATCGATATAAGCGCAATATAGTTTTCCTCTTTTAACGTCTGTTGCCCGTTCCACGAGAGAGGTAAGAATAAAAGTATTGTCAATTGTGCTATTATTTGTTCTGTATCCTGCTTGTAAAATTGATAGTTTTTCTTCATTCTCAACTCATCTTTTCAGCCTACTACACAGTATTTTACAAAAAACTTTTACTACAACACTGATGAGTGAAATTCCTCTATAGCTATTGGTGTCACTTACATTGCCTTTGTTT
>NNCF01127645.1:569761-606908 GCA_002313205.1 Laupala kohalensis
TATTATTATCTAATTCAGCTACTTGAAGTTCCATTTTAATTGTTGTAGTAACTACTATATTTTGAGTATTGAGGAGCTCGTCAAAGTGGGTTTCCAAATTTAACCCGTCTCTATGATTAATAATGTACGATTTACGAGTTAATTTTCGTATAGTTGTCCATAAATCGCTAGTATGGTTTGTATTAATTACATTTTGTATTCCAATTGATTCCGCCTCTTGCCATGCTAATTTGGTTTCTAATACGGTCTTTTTATACTGTTTCCATAACTTGATGTATTTTTGACGCAAGACTTCTCCCCAATGCCAAACAAAGAATGTTTAGTGTGTTTTCAGCTTCAATTTTAACTTTTTCGCAATTAGCGTTCTACCATCCTGTCTTCCTCTGACTAGTCCTGCTTGTTTCCAATACTCTCATATTTTTACCACCTTTATAAAGACCGTTCTGTAGTACTTCAGCTGCTGCATTACAATTTCCTATGGCTAAGTGTGAGCGATTTACTGAGTAGGAATCTTCGAAGCTCCTGCAAAATGTCTCGGTGAATTCATCTTTTTTACTTTCATTACATTTAAAACGCATAGGTTTTCTATATGTGATATAATTTGGAACATTTTTTTCTGGGATATTTGATTTTAATCTAATGCATATTGGCATATGTCATGATTCTACCCTACTTTCAATCCAGAAATCGTCTAGCCAGTGCAATGTTTTCTCGTACGCTAAGGCATAATCGATCACAGTACTTCCATTTGTACAAAGATATGTGAAGTTACCCATAAGGTCTTGCCCATGATTTCCGTTAAGGATTTCTAAACGATATGGGCAGCATAAATTTAAGAGATTCTTTCCATCTGTGTGAAATTTTTTATCCTTACTTTGCCTACCTTTTAAATTTGCATCAATGTCATTATAATAATAATCAATTATTTGAGGGACAGATGTCTCTTCTCCGATTCTTGAATTGAAATGCCCTAATATTAAGAGTCGTGCAAACGGATGCTTAGTTTTAAGTTGGTCCAGTATATTTTCTAAATCATCATAAAATGTATTGTCGATCCTTGTGGATGTCTACACAATATTACAATTATCAATTCAAAATTTTTACAATGTAATTTCAAAAAAACTGCATTTTGTGAATTTACTGTAATCTCGCGGAACCTAAAGTTATCTTCAATTTTACAAAGAGTTACAATACCACCAGGGTGACGACCTCTTGAACCTTTTCTCATCAAAAATTTACTAAAAGCTTTTTATCCTTTCATTGACACGTCGTCTCCTACTTATTCCACGTTTCAGCGAGACCAATCACCGAGAATTTTTCTAGGAAACCACGAAAGCTTTCTCGAGGCAGTTTCTTAGCAATCCCTTCCACATTCCAAAAGCAAATGTTTATTACCCCATGCCTTTCTTCCTGGCGGTTTGAAGACTTACCCTTGTTCGACTGTCCACCCCACCCAACCCCTGCCACTTACTACCCTGACAATAGGTCGCCCGCATTCCGTTTTGTCACACGCTGTTCGAGGGGTGGGGGTGCTGGCGTGGTGCGAGGTGCTGGTGACGGAAGCCGGACGGGAGATGCTTGGGCCGCTGTCACGACCGTTGTTTGCGTTCTTTCCGTCGCCGCTGCGGTGTCCAGGGGGTGTAGAGAGGGGTGGTGCACCGAAGGGCTCTCTGGTGGGAGGCGAAGACTGCACTCAATGGCTCGATCCTCACGCTTCCTGCAGCTCGGACAGCGTGTATTGTCGACCGTCCATGACCAGCTTGTCGAACCTCAAAGAAGCCCATCACTATTGGCCACTTTCGTGTTCTTCGTCCTGCGCGATGAGCACGCTCTACGTCATACTCTCCTAACTGCACGCCCGCCTGCTCTGCAACATCATGGACCAAACGCTCCGAGTCTGCCCATGTTTTGCCGCAGAGCTCCTCCTGACCGAAGACCAAAAGGTTGTTTCTTCGAGACTAGTTCTCCAAGTAATCGATCTTCGAGAGAGAGAAAAATTCTCTTTTTCGAGTGAATCAACTCGGAGCTCGAGACCTTCCATTCTTTCACGGAAGCCCAGAAGCTCCTGCAAGAGCGTGGAGTGCCCGTCCTGCCTCTCTGAAACCTCCCTCAGACTGGCCCGAATTTTCTCCATGACATCAACACAGGGAGGCCCAGGGTTCGGTTACACCTCACTAATTAATAATAATGTGGCAATTACTGCTGCACTCTGCATGCATATTAAATTCAATTTTATATTGTATTGGCACCGGTCCCCTGTTGGCCTGGAACCTCTTACCTAAGGGCCGTTGGCCGATCGCCACTGTTCCACAGAGATCATCTTGAAAAGTTCTTTTTTCTGACTTGCTTGTCTTGTTTACCGTGAACTTCACCGTTTACTCCCGTGAACAAGTTATACTTTCAAAAATTTTACGCCGTGAACGCACAGAGGGCGGCTGAACACTGAAACACGCAGGCAGACGGCTTACAGCGGAGTTCTTACACAGACGTCCGTTCACTTCGGCAACTCGCTAGCAAGTCATCAGAGTGAATAGTAGTAGTGAAATATCTATAAAATACACAATTACAAAACGGAATAAAATGCTTAGGAAATTACTACACATGGTTACAGTGAGAAAGAAATTAGATTCAAGAAACTAATTATTTACATGAGGTTCAGATGTGTATATATATGAATACACAAACGATACATACACAAACACATTTTCGCTTACAAATAGTTACAGAAACACACTCATATCTACAAACACGCTGAATATACACACATATGTCATTACTCCTATACCTTTATCGTAAATGTAATTGCTATAACATAAATAAAAGAAATTAATAACTGTAAAAAATAAAACCAAAACAGGGTTGCTGAGAACAATCATGTACACTTCACTACGCATCACTACACTTCACAACTAGAATAGTAGGAATTTTATGGATATTTTTTTATGGATATTGATGATTTGCTTTTTAACCTCGTATTATTGAGTTATGTATGTATTCTTTTCTATCTGCCACCGAGCATTGCTTACTAACAGACTAATAAATTATTATTATTATTATTATGTATATCGATCAGGCCAGCTAAGGACCACTGACGAGTCCCAGTAAGGTTCATTTATTGATTTGAGTTTACTCACTAGACTCCTCGTAATTTTACCGAGATCGGAGGAACAGCGTCTAGATAGGATCCAGACTACTGTATCCGAACATTACAACTGCGGTTGTTTGTCCCAGAGGGCGGACTTTTCCTATATCCCAGCTGTTTAAACTGAGACATGGAAATGAAAACTACAAATTTTATGTATCATCATAATCTAGCTGCTAATTACCACAAAAAGGAGAAATAGTTTATTCCTAACTTGCTTAACGCTCGAGTGTCGTGGCAGAAAGAAATGAAAATATATCTTAAAGTGAAACACTCACAATTCTAAATACGATTGTAACAATTTAGAATTAACTTTAATAATTTCTTGTCTATCATAGATGTTGAAAAAAATAACAATCCTATAAATGAATCATCCAGAAATGACCATTACATTTAACTTAACAGATTTTGGTACTATACATTTGCTTATAAAACTTTAAATAATTTTGGTGTCATTTCTTTGATACTAATGTGTCTTTTTAAAATATATGAACAGAGGAAAATGTATATATTTGAACGAGAAAACAAACTTGAAAGTATGTATTAAGAAAAAAATATTATTTACAACACAAAAGAATACACTGAAAGACGTAACAAAATGTGCTCAGGTGTTTATAGAATTGTTCTTCTTGTTCTTTCAGATAATTTCTTACACTTTCAACGAGATCTATAGCTTTCAATTTTCACGAGTTTGGCGTCAGCGACAGTAAGGAACCAAAAAGCACATGTTGCACCACAGGAAACTTCCCCATGACTTCTGCTTTGTACATTTTTATCAATCCACTATTTATATTCTCCCATGTTCCAAGTTTGCTGAGGTTCCACAGTAAGTTTGAATGTTCTTGAAAAGGGCCTCTTTTCACGCTGTTGATGTATAATATACAAGAAAGGAACATAAATTGATTTGCATATTGCTTCACCGTTTCTTGTTTTAAAATGGTGCTCGGCGTGATCCTGTCGTGCTCTATGAGTTGTGCGCTACCCCATATGAATGGCACGAACTGGAAATCGTCTAAGCTCCACACTCCATGACTTCCAGCTGGTTCCATTCTGTACGTAACTTGCAGCTTGCGGACGATGCTCAAGTATCTGTTGAACACTTTGTTTACCACTGCATTATTCACAGTTGCATCTAGAGCTCCTATTTTGTACAAACAACACAAAAGCATGATGAAACACAGTTCATGACCAGTACCATAGTCGATACGAATACTGTTTCCAAAGCCTTCAGTCAAATATGGCTTTAGTTCTGCCGTAGCTCGGTGGAACTCGTTCGGTAATGCAGTTTCTAAGAGAGCGTCAGCCTCTTCACACACTTTGTTGTACCAAACTTTGAAAGCCTGGTTTCCAAATCTCTGAGGTTGTTGATACGCCGGTGTTTCATCGATCCACTGATCAAGTTTATCCAGAAGATGTACCATTCCTTTAGTGACATCCGATTCAGTACACTCGTCAGTCAGAGGTTTTCCTCTCGAAACCTCATTGAGTTCTATTAACAAAGTCACTAAAGTGGTGTAAGCTTTCGATTTCAACCATGTACCCATGTCTTGAGGTTTCAAAACACCTCTGGATGGTTGGACGAACTCATGTGACGCTACATCGGTATCTGCTTGCATGACTGATTTGGGTCGAAGACGAGTCTTCTTTTACGTCTTAATTTGAAAAAGATTCTTGCTGAAATACATTTTTGTGGCAGGAATATGAAAAAAAGATTACAGTTCTACAAAACATTACATAACCACAACGCTGCCCTCAACTGTTTTAAATGCTATTGTTTTTATATTCCGTTCGATGCTACTTACCTATTTACATCGACATATTTTCTTCATCATATACATTGTGTTCATAAACTTTTCTGTATATACTAACACAAATATCTCACTCAGAGTCAAACAATTAATTTATCTTGTCAAACGTTGTTACACGATTACATGAATAATGAAAATTAATTTGTAATTTGGTTAAAATGCTTTAAAATTTCATCTCGTATACTGCAAAAATATGGGCCTAATAAAAATAATTCGTACAAGAACTACCGCTAGCATTATTTTTTAAAGTAAAAATTCGATATAATAATTCAAAAACCTTCAATATTCTACTGACATATACTATCAATGGATATTGATATGCTCGTGAAAATTAATACAAATTCTTCTCAAAAATAATCTTCTTATTATAAATTAAAGCTAAGAATGTGGGAGTATTTGCTCATCAACTCCCTCTAAACTAATGGACCGATTTCAACGAAATTAGACACCATTTTTTTGACAAAAAGCGGTTCAATATGAGCGGCCATTATTTCATTCAATATCTCGAATGACTGATGATATCGAACTGAAGTAGGTCGTGAGATTGGGATACGAATTTGATGTGTTCAATTTACTTGTATTTATCTTGTTTCAGAAATATGAACACCAACTTTGATATGTTATGAAACTATTTTAAGTTCAGCTTCTTTTTCAAGCTCGAGAAAAGACAAACATCGGGTGATTGAAGGAAAAGAGGTGCTTTGGTACCTCATGTGCAAAAACTACCGGTGAGATCAGAATTTTTGGACACACATTATTTGACTATACGATTTTGATTTATAAGAAAGAAGTAACTATTTGGTCAATATGTACAAAAAGATGTTACTGTGCCAGTAATTGAAAAGAAAAACCCTATTTTCCATGGTTCCGATACATCTTTTCCTTTTCAGAGAAAAAGTTTTGAACTGAAATATCCTGACAAGAGGTACTGGTAAAGAAGTTAAGAATTTTGCCGTAATACGCAGAAAAAATATTCAACCGCAGATTCACAAGAATCAGGTATTTTGGAGTCATGAGTAACATCTTCAATCATATAATGTTCGACATATTTCCTGTCACCATGCACGACCGCATTATGCAATTCAAATGTGCGGGTCGTTGTTACATGCTGTAATACAGTCTTTCAAGTCAGCTAACTTCGAAATATGACATTTACAAATCCTTCTCTTTAAATATATTCCCAGCCAATTGTCACATGGAGTTAGATAAGGAGAACAGGCTGGCCAAGACAGTTGAATGATCTGCGTATATCTGTGAGGTGGTTCCGTAACTTGCAGAGGTCCAGACGATGTCAGAGCTACAGTGAGAGAAATTCGGAGAATTCCTGCATTTCTTTCCCCATTAAGAAAGAATGTCACGGGTGCTGAGGTAATGTCTTTTCAAAGTAGTTAGGCCCAATTATAAATAAGTATTGTATTTGGTCGATTGCTCATGATTTCTGAATATTTGATGACCACAGAGAGATGCTCAACAGAGAGAAGAAAAATTATACCTGTTTAATTTTGCAAAGAAAACCAGTTATTTTTGAAACAGTTGCACTATTAGTCATTTAATGAAAAAATTCTTTATTCACTTGTACATAGGCATGATTTTTCCCCTTTCAACAAAAATATGAACTGCTTAAAAACACGCATACTTAAGAATGTATGCAAAATTTGGCTCTGATCCAGTCTCTAATTCTCCCTCTCTCTACATATATAAAAGCGAGGTACCACTGACTGAGTGACTGACTAAACACCCCAGGTACTACCAATCCCACAAACTTCAAATTTGATAGGTAGGTCTCTCATAGGAAGTAGACATCCGTTAAGAAAAGATTTTACGAAAATCCAACCCTAAAATTGTGAAATGGGTGTTGTAGTGTTTTATATATGTATTCCACCATAACTCTGCATTGCCTGGCGCAATTTCAATTAAACTTGATATATAGATGACTGACTATCGGACAACAAGCACTGTGGGAGTAAGATATTCCTGGCATCCCTAGGAAGGGAGTAGGAAGAGGGTGAGGTGAAGAAATAATGAAAAAAATTGATATTCGATTCGGATCCGATAATTTTCGGTGCCGTTGGGATAGATACAAAAATTCCCCAATGCTTTTTTAAGTTCAGATTGGATATCATATACTACTAACTTCCCTGGGGTAGGAATGGGAATGGGAGACAGATAAAAAAGATAGATATTGGTGTTGAATACAATAATTTTTAAGACGCTGAAGAGTAGTCGCACTCTCAATGTCGCTTAAGTTCACGATAACTCCTTAGGAGGGTATGTACTCTTTGGGAAGGGGATAATACAAACGAAAATGACTGATAATAGTGTTGAGATCATTGTTTTCGGGACCGCTGAAATTAGTTGTGACATTCTCGAAGACGCCTACTCCACAATTATCCCGCATAAATCCCAGCATCTCAAGGGAAGGGGTTGCCACTAAATAAGTATTGAATATGAGTAGTAGTGACGAGTCCATCATTTTCGGAGTCACTGCGTTGACAGTGAAATCCCGATATTATGTAAATATGAATTCTGTCTTCTTGAAATATACACACCACTAGCGATCCTTTTTGGGGGGAGGGGAAACGGGTTTATGGGTAAAAATGTTTGAAAATTAATTTTGAAATATAAACAAATTGAAATGCATCAGATACATTTGATGCCCTCTCTGCCTCACCTCCCCTGAAGCAGTGATTATGAAAGGAGTGAATGATTATGAGTGAATGTTGTGGTGGGATGATAGGCAGGGGATGAGAACCAGAATGTTATGATCGAAATTACTCCGTCATACATTACGATATGAAAACTTTTTATTATAATACTAAATATTTTTTTAAAAATTAAAAATTAAGAAATATGTAACTTTTCCAGTCTTGAAATTGTATGAATTTGTTGATAAGAATATTATGTTCCAAATAAATATATTTCACCCATTAGTTTCATTGGTCCGGGAGCATCTTGCCGAACCCAGACCCGCGCCAACCTGATCAATCGAAAGTGTATAGAAAATGGTCTGCGAGCTGAGATAAGTTGGACATCGATGACGTAAGTGTTTGTATAAGCAGTAGAAGCGATTTCGGACCGACGTATAGTCACGTCAATGAAATTAGCTCAAGAGTTTAACATCTCATAGTGAAGCGACCTTCCTCTTTAAGAATAGTTCCCTTTAAAGGGAAAATTTCTCGCGATCAATCTTGTATTCCCTTTTACATTTTGTACCGAAATATGGTAATCTCAGATCCATAGTAGCTCTGTGAGTCTCCTAGGTGCTCAACTGTAATTAGAAAACGAATCTTAGCTCTTCTTTGCTTTTTCAGAAAATTAAGTCGAGGAACCTGGTGTAAATGAACTGTTCACAAATCACTTCATAAATACCTCAAGTTGATTAATTCTATTTTATTTATCAGAGATCAAAGGTTTATAATAATCATTTTTATACTTAAAGACTATTTATAATAATGAAAAGATTTTAGTATAAGTCTGTTGATTTTGAGATTCTTTTCAGAACAAATTCGAATATCTTACATGCAGTATTTGTAAATAAATGTGACTGGTAATTTTCTCAAAACTCACCTTATTGGTGTCGCGGGCAATTAGAAGAAATTTCGATTTGACCAAGTCAATCTATAATGTAATCAAAATGTGAATTTAGCATTTTTCTTTTATATTTTGTTTCTACGTAATAATAAAGCGATTTCAAAGAAATAGTTAAATACATTAGGTAAATTATAATTTTTTGTATGTCTTAATTTTCAGAAAGAATTGTTGCAATAATGTTATCGAAATAACTTATAAACCAAAATATAAAAATATTGAATAGGTGATATTTCACTGCCTGATAATTTAATGGACGTCTGGATTTGCATTGATATCACAGATTCCCTTGTTCCTGGTTTGCAGCTTATTTATATACTTAGTGATTTGATTCAAACCCCATGATGGGTAAAGTTTCTCTTTAAATTTATTTCTTCTGCCTTAAATCTGCATATCCTAATAGGAAGAATACGTGTTTATGGTATAATATTAGTCTATATAAATAATGAGAGTTATTTGGTATTTTGTAAATTATGAAATTTTACACGAATGGAATGAACAATCCTACATCTGCGAAAATACTGGTACACAACTCAAAAGAACTGTTGAATGTTTATCCCACATCAACGCGTTCTTCAGTTTGCTATGTCTCCCTTACTCCCAGCTTAACTGGTTACAGCGTGGAAGCTTCATTTCAAAAAATGGCACCACTGGACCTGGTCATATAGTAAGTATTTTAGGAAGAATCTTTTAATTGAATATAGAAGACCACTGGACCTGTAAAATATGGTCATTCAAGAACATACAGTTAGGAAACATGCGTTAGTTGGGTTTCAAATATTAAAATTTGTTGCATCTCCTAAATAAGGTGCTATTTTGAAGTGTTTCAGTCTTCTCGTTGGTGTGCAAGTGGAAAATAGCAAAGCAGTTATATTCATGATGGAACTAATATTGTTAGTCTCGGCAACCTTGCATTTATTAATTGATTTTACTTTCCATTGTATAGCAGTCATCTGCAGCACCTACGAAAACAACGTATATAAATAATCGCATACAACTGATAAATCTATTATGATTCATAATATACTTAGCATTATGATAATTTAGCTTTATATTTTGTGAACGATTATTAATAGATTCTGAAGATGACAACTATGCAGTCTAATATAAGTCTGTAAGATTGCCTACTCTAACAATATTAGTTTTATTTTTGAACACGCCAATTAAATTTCACCGATACCATCAAAGTCTACACGACATTGTAGAAAATACGTTTCAGTGCTCGTTAATACTTTGAAGGACGACACCAATGTTTTTTGCTTGAAGGTCGGTGTCGTCCAACTAGAATTGAAGATGACGTCAAGACACTCCACCAAACACACGTACACACATATACACACACACTGTCCTCAAGCACCACGCCCAGATAGCGAGTCGTAAACCAGTGAAGAGAAGCCCTATACCTAAGTTACGACCACCTCGTTTTAGAAACTCTAAGAGCTCTATTGTGATTTTCAAGGTTTTCCACTAAAAAGGAGCATACTGTTCAAGGGCAAAGAAAATATGCTCGATGCGCCCAGGTCGTCTATCAAGGAAGGGAAAAGGTCTTAGGTCTTGAGGAAGTCATTGAGACTACAATGTGACCACAGGGAAATAGAGTAAAACTTGGAGAACTCGCTTTGCTTTGAAAGCTGGAGAACAACTGGACTATACTAAAACAAAGATGTTCATGGGAACGACTCGCAAACAATAGAAAGGAGGATAAGAGGAGTTAGTAAACTCGGTGTGATTTTATAACATATTTGTCTTAATTGCTAGTTAAATGTTCCACTATTTGCGAAACGTCCGTTAAGACTAATAATTATGTAATATTAAAATTTAATTTATTATGAAGTTTGTATGTTTGATTTGTATGTATGTTTAGGCGAGATGTAAATCCATACCAATAGCGAACGGAAACTTAACCCATTTTATCTCGAAAACCCTAGATAAGTAACACCAGTTCATTTGATAAGGTCGTCCCCCAGGAAGGTATAAGCTATTGCTGTGGAAATATATGTTTATGAATCTTTGAGAAATTGTGTGAAACGACCGGGAAGAGACCAATAACTCCCGGGCAACGCTGGACGAATTCCGCTAGTATAATATATTTATTTATCATTCATTTATTATCGCCAAATTTTTGTTTTATATCTGACCCTTATGTATAGTGTAGGGATAAGTTCGGTTCTAGCGCTTCCGCTACTTATTTCTGTGCTTTTAGTCATCATGTCGATGTTAAAAAATATGAACTTATGAGTGAACTTCCCTCTCGTGTTTGTAGTTTTTTACATTCAATCAAAAAGGAGGAAATTATTTCATTCGGCTTTACATTTAATGCCACCAAACGTTACTAAAACGCATATTATCAGGATATTAAATAAAAGATCGCATAAAAACATTTTTCGCTTATAAATAAATAGAAATTAACACCCCCTATTATTAGGTTTGAGAGCTATCTAACAAGATGAATTTAAACGTTCTACGACCAGCCTCGAGAAAACCATAGTTCATAATTTGTACGTACCACGACGGTGTTTTATTTGATACCAATTTTTTAAATAAAAATATTTACCGTAAATTCTTCAAATTGTTGAAAATTGACAACGAGCAAAGTGATAATATTTTAAATTTTCTGGGTAGGAGACGTGTCAAGATCCTTCGGAAACATACACTTTTTATCTGTTTTGTCAATAATAAAAAAAACTACAGCCTTGATAAAAATCTAACCTTCACGTCGATAAACGCAAATTAGAATGAGTTATATTTTGGTATATCCATATTTCATATGGGTCTTCTGGGTCACTTTCTAATCGAGTGCATTCTCGGGCATCTCTATTTTTTATGATGACAGTAGTAATGAAGATAAAACAAACCGAATAAAGAATGTAATGAACGAAAGACATTAACATTGCAGATTAAAGAGCATCACAGTTTAATTATCTAGTTTAATTAGAATTCCTTTATGAACTTATCATATAAAAACTGAATGTAATCTTAAAATACATTTTTCTCTCCCATTCTCATCTCATTACATATACCATTCATTCTGTGTTCTATTTCTGCCCGCTGGTCCACGGCGACCGCAATAGTTTTCACAAAAGAGGTTTTTATGATTTGTGTTGCGTATATGATATCGCGAGAAAAAGCTATTAATATGGGATAATCGATTGCTGAAATAGTGTGAAATTCTACACGTATAATATTGTGTAGGAAACTATCTTAACGGGGTAACTAACCTCATGTGAGCTTATGTCATTCCGGACCATGTATCTCACATCCTCTTCTGCAGATTATCTCGTTACTCAATGCTGTAGAATTATTCAGTTTCCCTCGAATGAAATAAGTATTTTGCGACCGATACACATAATGAATGTGTTCAATTGTGTGACCCTTCAAACTTTACGTCTTTTAAGTTTAATATTCAATATTCCAAAAACTAGCATTTTTGTGAATCGTTTAATTTAATTTTTCGATCTTTCAATTTTACGCTTTATCTTATATCAAATTTTACTCTTTATCAATAAAATACACACTCGCGTCCTTTGAAATGTTCTCTGTTTTACTAAACAATTTTATTCAATGAAACTCCTAGTATTTTTTCTTTTTATGGAGTTATTCCGTATATTTTTCGTTCTTTTTTTTATTAAAATGAAGTATTTGAATTTTACATTGAGTAGCTTATTACAGTTACCTATGCTATTATAATGGGTGATATTGAATTAGAATATTCTTTGAACATTTCGTCTTTGTACTTTTGTATTTAAGTGATAGACGAGAAATAATATGATGAAATGGCGAAAATAAAGAAAATGCTGTTCTATATAACAATAATAACAAAAATAATAATAATACTCAATCGTTTTATATATAATAAACCTCTGAAACGTTTACACGTACCATATATTTCGTATTAAAAGGAGGAGATATGTTTTTCGAAGAAAACGAATCGTGGTTAATGCAAAACCAATATTGTGTTGCAGAAGAATCCTTGAGCTGAAGTTGTGCTTTTATTGAGTTAATTGTAGCACTAAATTTACGTAGAATATCTCTAGGGCTTTTCAGACAATTTTTTATTTGAATTTAAATGTGTTTGTGTACTTCAAATATTTCTGTAAGTTAATGACAGTATTGATCGTGTCTATTAAATAAATATTAAGAGAGAGTATTTTTTTTGTTTTACCGAAATAAAGGAATTATTAGAATAAATCACTCAATGCTGACCTAATTCTGGTATCACCATTTTTCAGGAGACGAAAACACGAATCATAGACTAAATGGAGAGGTAAATGAGCATTAGAAGTTAACGTTCTTCGACAGTTAATATCACTAAAGTAAAGGGTCAAGTCCTTGCTGCAATCGGTGAAGTACTATTGTTCTTCTTAAGAGCAATGTAATGTCACAATCTTATTTCGATTCATGTAGTCGATTGAAGATGGAAATCATTTAATTTTTCTGCGGTGAGAAATTTGTGAGAACAAGAGGTAGCCCAATCTATTGGCTGAATTTCGATACGTGACTATTGAACCGTAATATTTCCAAAAAGCTATTTTGGAGAGGGGATTTTTACACAAGTTAACTTCCCACAGCTAGTTTACAAATGTTCTGTCTACAAAAGTGGAGTATGATCAGAATGGTTGGAGGATAAGAACGAATTCTGAAATACAAAATATATTGGAACACGAGGACATAGTTAGATTTATCAAGACACAGAGACTGAGGTGGCTGGGACACGTGGAAAGGATGGGAGAAAATCGTATGCCTAGGAAAGTGGCTAAATCACGAATATAAAAAAGAAATCGATAAGGAAGGCCACGCAACAGGTGGAGTGATAAAGTTGAAGCTGAACTGACGACAATGAACATTCGTCCAAGGAGTTCAGCTGCACAGGATCGAACTAGATGGCGGAATATTGTAGAAGAGGCCAAAGCTCACAGAGGGCTGTAGTGCCGGATAAGTAAATAAGTAAGTAACAAAAGTGGAGTAATTGTTGCAATGCAGCTCTGACATTACAAGTAATTACAAAGAAATAAAGCATTGCGAGGAATAAAGGTGCCTATGCCTATTGATTTAGTTATTGGTAAAATTGCTCGATTATCTACATCTAGTAACTGAAATTAATTAATTGATTCTAAATCCGAAATTTTATAAGGATCGAATTCAATAATATTTTAAAAATCTATGTATTCATACCATCAATACCATTGATGTACAATAGTTTTAGAAGTAACCCTAAGATAATATGAATTTTCAAGAAGATATAAGAGTTGAAGTGATGGTAAAACAATAAAAATTAATGTCATAGCTGGAAGAATATTTCAAATTAATTCTATTATTTGTCCTTCTACAAAAATCGATTATTGTATTTATTAACAAATAATGAAATTATAATATAAGAAACTATTAAAGTAATTATAGTTAAAATCAATAAAGTATGATCATGAAAGAAAATTAATTGTTCAATTAGAGGAGATGATGTATTTTGAAGATTTAGATCTGGTGATGTTGACGTTGACTAAAAAAATGAATTAATCTTTATAAATGAAACTTACATTCATTGTCTGCCATATTAGTAATAAGACAGAATGGGAAGTTCACGATAGGAATGTTTTGATGGAGGTAAATTTTGGTATCATTCTAAAGAAGAAGATAAATTTAATGGAAATAAAATTATTCGATGAGAATATATAACATATTTAAAAAAATGTAAATTAAAATAAGTACTCTAATAATTAAATTATTGAACCAAAAGGTGAAATTAAATTTCAAGATGTATATGAATCAGGATAATGTGAGTACCGTCGAGGTATACCTGCTAATTTTAAAAAGTGTTGAGGAAAAAATGTTAAATTAACTTCAAAAAATATAATAATACTTTGTTTTTAATAATTAAGTGAGGTTCGGTTAAATAAAGGAAATCAATAAATCAATGAATATTTAAGGTATAAGATGAGGCGGGAGTGTAAGTAATGTTCGATGGACAGATGTAATACCAAGAAGACTTAATTTGGAAAAATATAATAACGAAAGTATTATTAGGATGTTGGCAAACACGCTGATCTGCAGCGAAAAAAGGAAGAAATCTACATAGACCCATTCCTAATGTAAATGTCGTGAAGAGAAAAGAATGGTATCAGCCAAATATGTCACAAGCGAACATTATAAAAACTACTTGTGTAAAACAGACAGAGCACCGATGTTGCATCTCTGGAAACGGCGTGGATGATGTAACTGACGATCTACACGAATGCATGACAACGGAGGGAGAGTAGGAACAATGGTTTTAAATAAATGAGAACTAGTGAATTTATTGATGTGAATAACCAGGCATTTTAATAGAAAATCAAAAGAAACGCTCAGAATTTATGGACTTCTTCACTGAACTTTCTTCAATGCGGAACGCGGAAAAGAATGAAACGTGACAAGAAGATGGAAGAAATGAAACGGACACAATGTTGTTGATATCGAAGTGGGACGTAAGTGGATGATTAAAAACAACAATAATATTCTTAAAAATAAACATGAGGAAAAACAGGAATAAGCGGAATATTTCTAAAGAAAAATAACTGAGATGTATATATGGTCCTAGTACTGACATTATTGTTGAGATAAAGGATCATGTGGAACACGTGTACTTTCAAAAGAAATAAAGTTAACAAGCCACGCGCGACGAGCTGTATTGAATATAAATCGTTCACTGAAACTTATATTTGTCATAAAACCTTCTACTTCGTTTTTCTATACTCATGAGTTTTCAGGAACAAAAAACTTGTAGCGGAGCTACATAAACCCGTGAATGTGTAATGGGCAGAAGAGGACGTGGTACCAAGTTATAAACTACAAACAATAAAAGTTATACAAATAATATATATTAACATACAATATTTATTAAACAATAACAACAATAGCGAGTTCGAGTATATTCGATGAACAATTAGGATAGAAAGTGATGTGATAGGACGAAATAATTACTTCAATAAACAGCTAAGACTAAATAATATAAAATCGAACCAATAGAAAACTTTGTTATGAAATAAAGGACAGGCGAAGAGAAGCTTATTCTCGAACACTACCTACCCAACAACGCTCATAAACGGACGTGCGCCGTAGTGTTCCGACTTCACTCTTGTGATAGCGTTGGGTAAATTAACTTAAAAGTCAGACATAGCTTATTAGTGCTTGCACAACACATTAAACGTGTTGCATCATAACTAATCATATTCTACTAATTAATATTTGCTAGAATATCGCGATTTGATATAGTGTGGAACCAGTGACGATCAGGGCGAGCACCTATCAACTAGGACTANAATATCACAATTAATTCACAGCTTGAGTAGGGTAAAATCGTTATTACTTTAAATGTAATTGCCAAATACGTCATTCACTGACAACTATTCGTTTGCATACGATTTATGATTCATTACTTCATATATAAAATACCATATTGACATGTTTAAACTTATGGATGGTGAATGTCATTTAGTGTCAATAACTGTGTTTTTACTATGTTTATGTTATGCTAAATTCATTTATTATTTATGTCATTAGTGAATATTTATTTCAGAATGTGTATACATGTTATGTTTTCACAGATATTGTTCCAGTTTTAATGTATGTGTTTCTAATATGTTTAATAGCTAATTTCTTAATGTCAATTCCAATCACAGTGGAATACTGACCGAATATCTTACAAACTGGGCTGACCTTACGTCAGCCTTGTCGGGGAAGATTTTTTATTGCTTCACACATCTCAATGCTGAGGATGCTTTACAATAAGATTCTTCCTCTTCAAAATAAATACTCACAGGTTGAACAGAACAAGATTTATTATGCAGGATTGATATGAACAAGTGATTAAACAATAAATGACACCAGGTTGACAACCACAGGCGCTTGAAGGTTCTGTAAATGATGCCTTCACTCGACTTGCGGCTCTGGGTAAGCAGGCTGTCGTTGAAGAAGTTCTCTTCTTTGTCACGAGATGGTGTCCCTGGTGATCAATCCTGAAGGTTAGATGCTAGCGTGGTAGTACTGTCTCTCGGCGCGTGACGGCACCTCGTGTCCTTGGATGTGCAGTTAGTTCCACCGCTGATCGTACGAGGGCGTTTCGTGTCTTGGTATAGTGGAGTTAGTTCCACCGCTGACCGTACGAGAGCGTTTCGTGGTCACTTTGAAGGTCGAGTTAACTCTACTGCAGGCCGCAAGATAGGGTCTTGTGATTTTTGGAGTTGGAAAATAATTCAGTCACGGATCTGACGAGGCCTCTTCAACATAGGATTACTTCGACGTTAGTATGATAGAAATAATTCAGTCACATGTCGAAGGCGATTTCTTGAACATAGAATCATTTCGTCGTTTCTGTGATGGAAATAATTCAGTCACAAGTCGAAGGCGATTTCTTGAAGATAGAATTATTTCGACGCTTGTGTGATGGAAATAATTCAGTCACAAGTCGAAGGCGATTTCTTGAAGATAGAATTATTTCGCAGAGCCGAGTTTCGACATAGAATTATTGCAGAGCTGGGTAACTGGTTTGAGGTTATATCGGTTTCGATGTTCACTCGACCAGTTTTTCCGTCGTACTGAGCTGAGCTTGGGGCTGTTGCCATAAACTAAACTTTGACAACTGACGACGTTGGCGACGTAACACTAGATCGAGGTTCGTCTATTGATGTTCTTGAATTTTCTTAACAAAATAGACGACGTACACTTAGTAGTGCACACGGCCCGTATGCCTCATGGAGTCTCCTAATGTGTACAATATAGGGTCTCTTTTCGTCGTATGTAGAGACTCTGTGGTGTATCTCGCCGGTCATGGATCTTAAGTACCTGATAGTCCGTCATGACGACGGCGCAAACAGTATGGCGCCATTTGGTTCGGCGTGACATGTACCTTTCTATGCGTTAGATACACGAGGGAGTTCATCTTTATACGTATTCAAGGTACGTGTTTCGTTGTATATGTAGAAAGGTGCTTCTACAACCTCATTCAATATATGAATAAATATCACGTTAATTGATTTAAAATGATTTCGGGTGTTTTATTCAAAGTAAATAGATTATAGCTGAATAATTGTTCTTGTATTTGATGGTTACAAATTCTCAATTAGTGCCATTATCATTGTGAAATGGTACCAAAATAGGGAGGCAGATTAATAATAATATTAGATCATTGAGAGCTAATTAATAGTAATACTAAACTCAATCATCGCCACGCGAGTCGAAATAAATAAACCAACCAAATACCAAGGAACAAACTAATTAAATACAAATTGAGATAACTGAAAACTTTTGTTGGTTTTTTGTGTTCTCGGAATATTTCAATATTTTTCTTATACCCAGGAATATTTTTCATATTTGAAGTCGCATTTGAAGTTCGAAATCAAAATATTATATCAAAATAAAATGAATGGATTTATAGCAAGAAATGCGTGAAAGAAAGTACAGCAGTATCGTTCTAGAGAGGAAATATAGCAAGTATGCGTCATAGCAAAGACCTCCGTCCGAGATACTCCGCAGGACGCATTGCGAGCCACTGCTGGAGACACTTGAAGCTCAGACCCTCCCACCTTGAATAATCGAAGTAAATGTACCATTCATTATCCTTCAGAAACGAATTGCTATTATTTTCGACCTTCATACAATAAATCTTCTTTCATGATCACTTCGTTTGCTCAGTAATCTTTGCGTATTGTTCAATGACCACGAATCGAAACACGTGGCACTGCATGCTGCGCTCACAGAATACGTTCGTTTCCACGAGTTTTCGAACTAGTGATTTGAGATAGTACGTTGTAAGTCCTTTACTTAGTAAACATCTGAAATTTATTTGTAGAATTAATAATTTGTTGAATTGTTTACAATGCTCTAGGATTGTAATGTCTAATGCGTTCATACCTGATTAAAGCATATTTAAAAATATACTTCTACTTTCTTTTATCAATTAATGAAAAAAAATAAAATTGAAGATGAGTTGAGGATTATCTTCGTTTGATAATTAAATATTTTGGGCCAACAAGTACTTGCATCAATAAGATTCGATACACTCGTGTTTGTGTAGTACACATTAATGCCCCAAAAATTTACAGAAATCTAAATGATGAGTGTCGCAATAATCCAAAATTGCGGTAATACGAATAACTCCTCCACACGTAAAAAAGGACAACTTAAAATTTAAAGACACTAAATTATGCACTATGGTAGGGTCGGGAAATAATACACGTCTACAAAAAGATTTAAAAAAACCCTTTACGTCACATTTCATATTTCCAAATTTCTCAAACCTGTTTTTCCTTGTTTTTGTCCGACGAATTCTTCTGTAATTAACGTCCATTGTATGATCAAATTAAGGAGATAATTCAAGACTTACGACCTTTAATGAACGAACAGTATATATTTTGTGATTAAATGCTCACTACGTTTCGAAATTATGTTGAAGGTGTCGTCAGATGGTCAGGTGGTATGACGACTGCAACATAATTTCCAAACGCAGTGAGCATTTAATCACAAAATATATACTGTTCGTTCATTAAAGGTCGTAAGTCTTGAATTATTTATTTAATTTATCTGATGAAATTATATCGACTTGAATAATCTTTCCTTTGCGGAACTCCACTACTGGATTGCAATGATACATCGGACAACCAATAACGTTGATACTCGATATTTAAATAGTTATATTAACATATACAGTATTATCTATATGATTATATAAAATTAAAAAAGAACACATGCAGGGCTATGCTGCAAGATCATAACTCCATTACTACACTGTACTGACGCATATTTTGATGTACTTCGTAGAGTTCTCATTTACTTACATCCATTCGTTTATTCATTTTACTTGTTTACAAATTCAGTCATCTACACTGTTCTGGTTTCTGAATTTTTGTTCAGCAGTAGTTTTTGTTAAAAGTGATGTTATCTGTTAAGAATCACGTGAATTTATTCGTGGATGTAATTTCGTATTACCTTCACGACAAAAAATATATAATCGGCATAGTTATTTCAACAAGTACGTTAAGGGAGTTGATTGTTTAAGTTAAAAATATTTCGCATTACCACTTACATGAAACATGATAAAACTGATGATGAAGTACAAAAGTCACTATTTCAGATTTTTAAAGCAATGAATTTATTTTTTATCTACCCAAAAGCAAAATTAGGTACTCTGGCAGTGTTTGAAATTTAAAAAATTGTAGACTAGATTTCGATTTGTATAGAGAGGTTTAGCTTATAAGTATTGTATAAGTAGGGACATAACATTTTTTTCGATATATTTTCTAAACATTAACTTAATTGAAAAGTTTTTTTGATTCATACCATTTATTGCCAACTCATCGAAAAAAATAAACTATCATTTATTTCGATTTGCAAGAGTCGACTTATTACTTAGTTATTTTTGCCTTGCTTTGGTTTGAATATTAAGCAATTCATCAATATTAAAATCGTCTTCAATTTCCAGCCATTAAGCGTCTAAACTGCTTTCACGTGGTCAACGCATTTCATACGATAGACATATCAACTCAGCTCGCAGAATTTAACATGGAAAAATATTTGTTGTACTTTTTAATAAAAATTCTGAGTCATTGCGCATTTGAATGTTCGTATTTCAAACTTCTGTGTGCACAATTTGTGAATAAGGAAAATTTTCATATTGCTTCGATATGAATAAACCAGAAACAAACTGAAAACGCGAAGAACCGCGCGTGAATTCCTAGACAGTCCAAATCATCTGTGGAAACTGCATTCTGTGAAATGAGAATTCTATTTAATCAACTAATTTCCTAAGTGATTGGAAACCAAACAATTTACACTTATTTGTAAATATTTAGTTGAATATGTCTAATTATTTCTCGTCGACAATTTTGCATTATGACGTTCTTTCGTTTAAGTACATGGATATGAGAATGAGATATCTTTTTCTTTCAAGGCCGCTTTACCAACGTATTTTGCTAACCCTTTTCACGCAGGTATTTAACGCCTCACCGGTTGGTTCTCCTGCATATAATTCTTGAAGACAATGCCACTTAAATCTTCAATTCGTGTTCTTTACGTCATATCTGCGTCTGTGTGACTTTCCATGACATTAATCTTGCTTGTATTGTGCTTCGTTTTTCATTTCTTGAATAAGTGTTTTCAGTATTTATCTCACAATCTAGTATTTTTTTACTTCTTTCTTCTCTGTGAGTATCTCTTACATGTCAAATAATTCAGTATCTTAATTTTTCTTTAATTTATTTACATTTCCTTGCTATCCATTCTTTCAGATGTTGCTCATCCCTACCACAACATGACTGTAACGTCATGTATATTTTCCTGATATCATTAATGAATATTTCAAATACTTTAATCGATGTGTTTGAGAGTACATTATTTGTGTCCTCCAGGAAGAATATTTAAAAAAATAATGGATTCATTTGTGAAGTAAATAAATTGGAAGTCGCACCTACGTAGATCCAATATTCTTGTGAACAGACGACAGACCAGGTTACCCAAGGAAGGGGTAAAGAAGAGGGAGAGTAAAGAGAGAGAGAGAGAGAGAGCGGAAGGAGATGGAGATTGAAAGAGAATATTTCTGTTCATCGGCATATTTTCTCTCTCTGAAGAATTCATCCCACGAATTGAAAGAGAGCATGAATGCGTGGGCGCCGATATATTTGTAATCGATGGCACCAGCAGTCGCCGGCGCCTCTCGGGTGTACGACGATAACTCATGTCTTTGAAAAGCTTGATTCCTCACTAACAAACTAAGGACTTGTTTCCGATTTCTTTTCAGGTTTGCTTGCCAGTGGCAATACTCTATCCACCTTTTGATTTACACGAAACTCTCAATTTAGTGAACTTTACAGCGTAACCATCATCATCGTGTACATTAATAGGCAAATGTCCAAGACAATTTGCTTTTCTTTTACACATAACCGGACGGATTAAATCACACTATTAAAGTACCTTACTGTAGAGCATGAAAATATATGTTGACAATTTACTATCGTTCTTTCACCTTTTTATTTCCGAGATAACAGCATTTAAAAAGTACGTCATGAAAAGAAGCTACTAAACTCATTTATTTGAATAGGTTGTTATTTGACTACTGGAGTCCAGATAAATGGCAGCTCTGAAGTGACTCGGTAAGTGATAAACAATATTCGAAGAGAGTTGTGAGTTACGCAATGCTCCATAGTATAATATCATATATAATTCATAACTGTTCTGTATTCCTGTTTACATTGTCAATGCTAATTAAGAAATTGAGTGAATTTTGCCAACAACTAGCAGTTGGGCGAGAGTAATATCCTCCATAACATTGAGATCAATAAAATAGTCTAACTAAACAAAAGTAAACGTTCATATTGTCATACAGAATATTAGTTATAGAGACATAAGTGTTTTTTCTAATTCAGAGAAATTAATTATTTCATTACGTTCATCAAAAGTATTTAGAGCTGTTATCAAGTTTATACCTCAGGAAATTGACCTGCGGATAGCAGGTATTTGGTGAAATGGGTGTGAAAGTACAGATGATTTCATCGACATCGATGGGTGAGTTTGTTAAGATACGGAAGAGACTGAGGTCTTTGGTAAGGTAGGATCCCGAAGTTATGGATACGGAACATCTCAAAATAGAATGGTGCAAGTTTATACAATTTGTTCCAGAACTCCACGTAAAAAAAATATTTACGTACACATGTAGGAAAATATCTCCCGAAGGAGATAATGTGACACAAGGCAGGATATGAACACAAGACAAAAATGTGTGCGAATCGCTTTATAAAGGGAATTCAGAAAGTGATATGGGTTTTCAAAGTTAAAAAACAACAAATTACGAACAGACTTTCAAGGTTCTGCCTATAAACAATGATGCGGGCTTCCCACTGATGTCGCATGTATTAAAGTGTATCGCAAGTTTCACGTATCTTTGCGACGTCGCTTTCGGTGAGGGGTCTGCATCATTGTTAATTTTTCAATTGATGTGCACTATCAACCCTTCATTTTTTTTCGTGGAGTTCTGGGAGAACCTATATATTTCTTTATGAAAGTTTCAAATTACCTGAACCTTCAAAACACCATTTTTCAAAATACTTATTAGTCTATAACTTCTTGGAATATTAATATACATCGGTATTTCACCAGTACATTTAGGTAACATAGACACAAAAAAATATTAAATTATTTTCAAGAGTAGATTTTTGTATCATACAAAATTTTAGTTGTTACTAAAATAAACTTATTTGTACAAAACATTGAATTTTAGAGAACCCTGTTCAAACGAACGGTCGTGGTCAAATTTTCTGTAAGATGCTGGAGCAAATTGAAAGGGTTTGTACGAGTCTTAAACATGTATATTATGAGCACATACGATATTTTACGTCATATATAATAATATAAATATTTAAATATTACTATCAAACATTTCTTAACTCTACGAATATTAGGATTTCTCTTATTATTTTGAGCAATCCATATTTATATCCATTTCTTATTACGCAATATATTCCCTTCATTTAACGTCTCACGACAGGTAAACTCAAACCGTCTTAGAATGTAATAATCACTCTTATTTCCTTCGTTAACGTAATACTTCCAGTTTAAGATTCGTAAACAGTAAGCTTGAAATTGCGTGAAACGCGAGATTTGGAGCAGCTCTGGGCCATTCGGCATCGTGTGTCGCTCGTGTGTGACCACCTTTAACCAATCCATCGAGTTTCTCTTTCAACGAATCAATAAATTTTCTTCGTCAACAACCCTGTGACATATTTTACGGGGTTGTTGTGGTAAGTATGGTAGATACGACCAAAAATGTTTTAAATAAGAAACAACAATAACCAGAGAAGCATTTTAAAAGATTTCGATAAACGAGAAATTTAATTAATTTATTGTCAGTGTGGAACAGAGTTTAAAAATCCTTCGTTTCAGTTTATCCTTTAATTTTCGTATCCATCAAGATGAGCCAATAGTTAATTATTCACTCGAGTGTTTCTTCTGTGTAAATCATTCACCTATTTTTCTCCGAAGAACACGTTTAGAATAAAGAATTTATTGAGTAAAATATTAAGATTGTTACGAATATGTAGAATATAAACAAAAATCTTTTTAATTGAATCCATACAAATGTTTTCTTCAGAAAAGTCATATTATTTTTTAACACAGACAGTACTGATAAGTAAATGAGATTATGTGATAGGCGTAGTTCTTACCGAATAAAATTAATTTCGAAGTTTAATTCAAGAACTAAAAAAATTAAGCTGGAAATGTTGTTACACAAGAATGATATGAAAAGAAAGAAATAGAGAGGAAAATATTTGAATAAATTAAATAAATTATTTAAAATTGCTAGAGTTAAATGAAAAATATTGATAAAACACACCGCCCGGACGATGAAATTCTACTTTTTCAATTTATTATAGTTTGTGATGGTTTTGGCTTTCGTTAACAGCTCTTATGTTTCTGCCGTCTTCCAATAAAATTCTTTACATTGACATTGAAGCTTCTAGTTTCTGGATATATTAATTGTAATTGCCGTAGTAGTTATCCACTTCCATATTTTTTTTTTCTTTTTCTCTTGATATCTCTCATCTTTATTATCATGGGAGAGGAAATGGGGTATAAAGTTTTTCGTCCTTTTTCTCCTTTGAAACTGTTACGCGTTCTTCAGACATATTCCAATAATGCTATTTTCATTCTACACTTTTTCACAATCTTTCTCTAAAGACGTACTCGATTATAACTCAAACTGTCCTACAGCAGTCCCCAATGGTGAGCCTCTGGGGTTCAACAAGTGTAGAGTTCCGCGAATACCAAGTATCGGCACTAGGAGTAGCAGATATGGTCAGCATTTCGCTCCGGTCGGTCTGGCTCCAGGATACACTGTACTCATTTTAAAACAGGTTGAGTAGACGCCGACTACACCGAACATTTATGATGGCATCACTCAACGGATTGTTCACGATTCCTGAGAAGGAATTAAAATATATTTTTATTCGGAAATTTGAAAATAAACTTCATCCGGAACATTTGGGCGTATCATTATGGGACAGGAGACAAATTCGGGAAATTCCCATGTATCTGGATACCATAGATAACCCCATATGGTTTACCAATGGAGGTCATCTATTGGCTTTTGAATTTCGGGAAGGTCCTTTTTCCATTTTTTTTTCACTTTTAAGTTTTCTTTTAGCTATCCTGTGATACAGGTTTTTCTGATCCAACACTACGGTGATGTTGGAAGTGAATTTGTAATTGACTTTATTAGCAGATAAGATCAATTTATTGATAAAATTTTATTTGGATCTGCAAGTTGGAAATTTACTTTTAATTTCTCACAATTCTATTCTTTGCTCAACCAACGACGTGTGTAAATGGGACTCGTTTCTCAGTGTTGATATATGATACTATTTACTTCCCAGAGAATTCCATATCGACCTGCTCATAATAGGCTGGCCCTTGACAAACCCTTCTGGGTATTTACTCAATCTCGAGACAATTAAGAGATGATGGAGACGGCGGTTCCATCAAATATGGCGTGCAATGTTCGTATTACACAAAGCAGACGGTCGAAATCAAGTATTCTCATTAAATTATAGGGATATCTAATATTTTCAAACTCTGAATAATGACACTATATTAAAAACTTTTTGTAACACTTAATTCTTAATATGTGAATTTGTACTTTCATACAACATATTGCTTAATTAAATTATGAAAAAAAAATAGTGGCAGTATATTAATTGATATATTACGTTTTCAAATTTTCACATATATTACAAGTTCATGTTTAAAAGTAGAATATCTAAATATTGCAGTTCACCGACAAAGCCATTGACTTTTCTTTAAAAAGCAATCAACTAAAAATGTTCAGTAAGTTAAAGTAAATTTAAGTAAAACTTTTTAAACTAAGAAGTATCAAATGGTATAAAATAAAAGTACTACCATCGGTTATATAAGTTAAACGAGAAGAGATATGTGTCTGGAGTTGGGAACGTAATCGCAGTTTTATAGCACGGTATTCAAATTAATAATGAAATCTAAAATTTTGACCTTGGAAATCGTATTACATAGACCACATACTTTCGAATAATGTTGGTTAGCTGCATGTAGGACTCCATTATACATTCAGGAGACGCTATGCTTCCGTAGAAGCACATTTAACTTCACGTGATCTTCATCAACCAATAGGAGTTTCCACAAATCCCGTAAGGAGACTCGTGAAGCGCAACATACACCCTCTGAATATGATAAACCACTCCCAAATTTAATGTGTTCCAGTAACAGGTCTTAAAAGGAATATTTAAATTGGAGTTATGAAATAGCTCATTTTACAAATGTAATAAAATCTGAACATTTGTGCGTGTCAAAATTTAAAGAACAAGCCTACCTTCTCTAGCATCTTTCTTTTAATGTCAGGGAGCAAATAGATACGTTGTTCAGTTTCGATTTATTCCTTCACATATGGTACCAATAATGTCACTACCATGATATCTAATTTCACGTTAGCCAGCAATATAAATTATACGGTTTGTACGGAACTCGTCCCACGGGCAAGGGATGAGCGCATTCCTCCTTTGTTTAGGATCAATCTCGTCTCCGGTTTTTTTCCTGCCTATCTTTTCCTTTTTGCTGCTCGAGACGTAACTTTTCTGTGTGAATGGAGGAATAGCGGAGGGGAGCGATGTTTTGAACCCATAAATTCTGGGTTTGAACCCGAGGAGGGGAACCTTGGAACAGTAGTTTCGTATTCAAATACTTTTATTTCCCCCAGACATAGAAAAGTAAATTATTTCAGAGACTTTAGAGAACTTGCACACTTTTCGAGAAAGTACATACGCAAATTCTCTCGGCAAGAAGGCAAAGAATTTGATTGAGCTATTAATTAACGTGTTGACAGTGAGTGCCTCATAAATTTTGTGTCAGTCATAATTGACACGAGATGACGATGATCAATGAAAAGCTATGCAGATTCTCACTAAGCATCACTACGTCAGGTCTTCTTGCGCCTTTTAAGTTTGGAAATCTTCTTTCCATTTAAGACGAGTTTGGATGTTCTCTGGTTCAGCATGGAAAACTTCTTGTTCGCGTCGCGTAAGGTAACACACGAATAAGTACCTATAGAAACGCTCAAGATACAAATACAGGACTCTACACTACATTGGGTTCTCTTATTACAATAAATTATTCTTGATGAAAAAGGAAGGGATATGTACGATACAGAGTTGCCAAATGTTTTTAAAAAAATGAAAAAGTGTATCATGAGTTTGAAGAGATCATTACTGAAGTAATGTTAGTAAGAAAAACAATTAAAGACGCGCTACGATAGTAGAAAGTGTCCGCCACCACGCAGATGGGATAGGAACTGTGGGATCCACAGGCTAAAAGGCACTTAAAAGAAACATAACATAAAATAGACATGTTAAGATCAGGAATTGTATAAAGAGATATAACCCGGGTAGTGTCTCAGTGATCAAGTACCGGGTAAAGATGAATTAATTATTATTACCATAGGAGGAAGGGACGCGACAAATCTGACCCCTACTGACCGCGGGGACGAGCCCATACAAAAAGTGTCTGAACTGACCGCGAGGACGAATTCGACCGTTCCCAATTATGCATAAAACACATACTAATCCTAATTCTCTTTAACACATACAAATCAACGCCAACGAGCTACACTAATTCATTACAAACAACTGACGTTATAAACACAAATACTACAATGCCGACAGCAAGGCATAACCAGTACATTTCTTCCCAAAAACTGTTTGTGGACGCGGAAAAAATATCACGTTTTTATTAATTGACAATCTCTGGGATACCTGAAAATTGTTTTGAAATCAATGCAGGGTTTCTCGTGTAAGTACAATGCGTATTCCACTCCACTTTTAATGAATTGGAAAGAAAAATTTACCTTTGCAGCTCAACTATCGAACAGAATATTTCAATTAAAGATCCTGTATGAACAAATGAAACCCCTCCCATTACTCCTTCCCTTTCACCTGTCTAAAAACATGTAGAGTGGTTTTCCGATCGCGGATTTCACAGTTCGAGGGTTGTTGTCGTGTATCTCTCAAAACGTTAAGGGTGGGCTGAAAATTTAATGTGAAACATTTTCACTAACCTCATGAACAGGTTCTGGAACATTTTTTTTTACATAACTGAGAATATTGACATCGTTTGGAGTTTGCTGAATATTTTTATTACGCTAATACATTTCAACAAGAGTTTAATAAGTTATGGTTATTGTCAAAGGATTTTAGAAAGTAAAAATAGTTTTTTAACATACAATATTTTATTTATAAAAGAAACAAATGTGAACAATCACTCCAGTCTAAAATTTACCGCATTTCTAACATTATACGGTAGTATACTCGCAATTTTATTTTTTGTTTAACTATATGTTTAAAAACTTGTTCTACATAAGATAAGTGGAATGTAGAATTTAATTATACTACGAAAAAACAAAAACTCATTTTTCAGATGCGCCTGTTTTATTTAGTATTTCCCCTACGTCTGACAATTCGTATATAAAAAGTAGATAAACTTATTTGTGAGTTGGCACCACATGTGCTGTACGCAAATTTGTAAAACTGTGATGGACTCTAGATTAGATAGCTAAATATGCCTTCTAAAGATTTATGGGTATGAATTATATGTTACCCTCGATGTAAATTATTGTGAAACAAAAAAATATTTTAAAGATAATTGTCCTTTTTCTTTGAAGTTATCAGGACTGTCATTGTTTTGCTTGTAATATAACTTCTGCCTCTAATCCTGTTGGTATATGTTTGAAGGTTACAAAAAAACATATCCACGTTTGTATCCACCCATCTCGTATCAACATAACGAAAATTTGTAGTCATATTATTAACCGGAAAATATGCAAAGTACATTATTTTGGAGATTAAAATAAGTCATTTTGCAAATACGTTTTTTAAATAGCTTTCATCCAATTATTCTACGCTACAAAACAAGAACTTCGTTGTGAAAGAATGGCGTCAGGCGTTTTCACTTGTAATAATACGTCATAATGAAAATATAATTCATCCCAACCTTCCTAAGATCTCATACATGTATCTTAGAGGTGTGTAGAAGAGAGGGTACACAGTTCCAGTTTCTATGAATATAAAAAGTGCTGATTCCAATGGTTGCAATAGTTCAACTGGAAATCTTGGATACCTTTCTCCGAAAGAGGAAAACCTGTTATCTCATTTATGCTACAAATCACAGATTTTCAAAGAAGATAAAGCATAATTTCTTAGGTAATACTTTCGTAACATTTTATCAGTTCTATTGTTTTTGAATATTTTATTACTGCATTTTTGTATGAAAAGGATATGGAGATGTTGTTTAAGAAACTGCGAAGAGGTCAAATCCTGGCACATACGAAGGGATTTGCGATGAAAAGAGGAAAAGAATGAGAGCGAATGGGAAACAAATGTGGACCTCCATGGGAGTGCATCTTTCACTCACTCTTACTTCAGGGAAGGATGGCAATGCTGCATCAGAACAGAGTCATCGCTGGTGACCTTTCTATCTTGAGAAGTGAAAATGCTAGTATACCAAACCTCTACTAACAATATAATAAAGTAATACAAATTTAACCTTTCTTGATTTTACATGAACAAGAACGGCTCATCGTTGATATGATAGAAGAAAAATACAGCGACAAGTCGTCATAGAATATTATTACTCATACATAGTTTTCTGTATACTTACCTTGTGCCTATCTCCTTATGTTTCCTGCGAAGTTGATGTTGTATACCAACACGCTGTGTTCATATTGACGTTATTTCTACGTCCATTCAACGAACAAAAATTTTCTTATTATTCATTGCCGGTGAAGATACACTCTGATGAATATCACCTCACGTAGGAGCTGATGATTATCGTTTTATTCAAATAAATTCTATGCTAAGAAATGAGAACCCTGTTGTGGCAGAATCTATATTTGTTAGTGCCCCTCACTAAAACAGTCATCACACGGATTCACATACGATGTTGTACGTGGAGTTCATAACACTGCACACTGATTTTACCCTTACATCTGTACTACTATTACGATTACCACTGCAATTACTATTACTGGTTAGGGAACATAAATTCATGAAATAAATAAAGAAAAACAAATCAGCACGATACCCTGAATATCTGTCACAAAAGAAAGACATAAAGAATATTAGTGCACACTATATTTTACCTCTATTCTTCACAAGTAAACTCGTGGAACTACGAAGATTTCAGACCTTGAACTCGCAAGTTTCAGCGATTCACCCCAAGAGTTCGCCATTAGTACACGGAAGATGCTAATGTACTCGTTTCTATGGTAGAACAATTTGTAACTGCCAATTTCATACAATAAAAAGTATTGGTTCATACTTTAAGTAATACAATAAAAAGTAATAACTAAAGATAAGATTTTAAAGATCTCTAGACGGATTGGAGTCGGGAGAAAGTTTTTAAAAAATTCATCAAATTTTCATGTTAAACAACAATAATAACAATAAACCAAATAATCTAATATTTTCATTATATTTTATAGAAATAATTATGAAAGAAATGATCTATTCGTGTCCGCGAAACTATTTTCTAATGTTCGCGGAGCTTTTTTCATTAAGATAATAATACTCAGTACGAATATTGAACAATTCAAAGTAGATATAATGATGGAATAATAATGAAGTAATAAAATGATCGTATGAATTCATATTTCTAAACTAATAGGAATGATGAACTTAACCTTAAAGCGACAGTTCTTACACTGCGCTTTAAGCCTGTCAAGTGAGATCATTATGCCGGATGAAAATACACCCCTTTGTATATACTTTCGGACTGCGATGATTCAGGCAACCTCAGATACAGTAATAACATGGTTGTTCTTGGTAATAATAGTGAAGGAGGTTATTTTAACCCAACACGTGATGGTTTCCCGTCGCTTTCCACGGTTCAATACATGACGAAAACACTCATACCTTACTTGGGATTCAGACCCAGAATTTTTTGCTTCAGGGGAGATCTCCGCCTCAAGCGGACTCAGTCACCAGGTCGGTGCTGCATTTTTAGCGAGGTTTAAAGGTCTTGTACTCACTGCAGTCTGTTTTCTTCACCGTGTCCAATAATACTTACCATGTTGGCTGTCGTATTTTTCGTGGTTGCCTTTGTCCTCTCTTGTGGAGGTAAAAGCATGTCAGATGCTAGACAAACAACTAGTTGTGTCAGGTGAGAAAGTGTTATTATATTTTTTTAAAACTTTTATTTATGACTCATGAAAATAAATGAAAATGAGATACATTGCCGTTTAAATTAAAATTTTGTGACCGGAGTTGGGGGAGAATGGAGGTGTAAATAAAATAATCTCTTACAATGGCCCGTATTTTATTTTTGTTCAAAATGTTTATATTAATATAAACTCTGCAGAAATTCAGTCATTGGAATACGTAAATCAACAATATTTTAAATATATTTAACTACGGAAATGATTTACTTTTTAAAATAATTTGTTAAAAGTATATAGGGGGTCCAGACCCCTGGATCCTTCTTTGACTATGTCCTTGAAACGACTCTCTTGTGCTGGCACTTCATTTGGCGTTGCGGCATTTGTGTAACGTATTCGCTGCGTTTGGCTAAATATTTGACGAACTTTAAAATATCACACACATGCCATCCTCACATGGTCCGAAAACACAATAATGCCGCATGTTTTCTTATACCAAATTTCTTATATAAATCAAGAAATATTTATGTATGTTCCAGTTCATATTAAAGAAATTGTAGAATAAGAAAAGTCAAAATATAGGTTAAAGAACCAGAATATGAACAAATCTCGATCACGCATGCTCTAGGGACCGAAACACGACCAACCAAGTGTGGACGGTTCACGCAAAATTAACCTTATTTGAATCCTTTGATGCGCGACTAAAAACCGACAAGAGAGCGAATACGGGTGTTCTCGTATTTGTCACAGTAGAGCAAATACATCGAACAAAGACAAATAGCTCATCTACACAATCATATTGGCCATGTTGGCAAATACACAAATACGCAAAGCCAAGTGAAGAGCTGGTATTAGACTCACGCCGAATACTAACTGGTACCTTGACAGTAGAATTTCGGTTTTACGGAGTTTTGGGCCGATTTAGTATATCACTTTGAATGCTTGGAAATGTGAACACATGTTTTAAACTTTGAATTCACATTAAACGTAATATGCTATAAGCAGCGAAAAAGTATTTTAATAATTTTCAAATGTAAGCCAGTAAGTGTCACTAGATATAATTTGAAAATGTACTAGAAATAACAAAGAAACCTGACCTTTATTTTTTAATGTTTTTTATTTAAATAGCTTTTATCACAGTATAACATTACATATTGATTCAAAATATCATATTATGAAACTATGGTACCATCGAACGTATGATACATTTTAAGAGTTATTTAAATATTGCATCCAAAAGGTTCCAAGAAATTAGAATTTTTGATATACCAGAATTTCTTTTCATTGGTGATACTGAATGAAAATTTACTCGTCTAGTCGATCATACTATTTTGATAGGTGTAAATATTACAACGAAAAGACGTTTGTGATGTAATTAATTCCATGCAATACATAACATATTTAACATTTTGACCTGAGAATATTGATCGGTAGGCAGGCATAGCAGGAATTTGTGATGGAAAACATTGGAAAAATACAACACCATTAGATAATTAGCAAATAAACAGATTCATCAGTCCAAAGTAATCAATTTTTTATCTGTTTTACAGATTACAAAAAATAGACTAATTTGGACAGTTATATCTGTTAATTTGATTCTAAATAAAAAAACATAGTATGCAAATAGAACAACATGACAAGGAAAGGATAAAAAAAATATTCAGAAACATGCTCAGCATTGCTCACGTTATAGATTCGATTTTCTATTTATTTATTTATTTATTTTAAATATCAAACATCAATACATTTATTCACATTTTAGGATTATAAAGAGGTCTGTTCTGTTTTCTGATAAAATGAGATATCTACATGGCTAAGAAAGTGATGGTTTCTAGTTTAGAAAGCGTTAAAATAAAAATTACATACATTTTGTTTTGTAAATGACTGTATTAAAATATATGCGAATATTCGACGGCAGAGTTTTATTTTTTCTATTGAGTATCATTATTTCACTTTTTAATGTCAACGGATGTAAAATTTTAAATTTAAGAAAAAACATATCTATCTACACAAAAGTGACGCAGGTACAGAAACAAATTAGTTTTCCTCGTATTAAGAAAAAATCTTTTTGAACTACGTATTAATAAATTGTACCACAAGAGACCTGTTGTAGTATGCCCTTGGATTTCGAGGAAGATAGAGATTCGCAAATTCTTGACCTCGGCATCACGCTCTGGCAAATTTTTACCTCCAGGATAGACCCAGCACTCGGAGAAATGCGGGCTGAGTGGGTTTGTGAGTCAGTCTGGACATAAAAAAATGAGGAAAAATCCTAAAACCTTGAACTCTGACCGTCCAGCCATCAGTTTTGTAAACAACACTGAGAACATACTAGGTATAGTGTCAAGAATTCATTGTCCTGGCACGAGAGATGCATATCGGAGGGAGTTACAGTGCGGCGGACGTCTCTTGCCTCCAGAGCAACAATGGCCTGATGGCATCACGCTCACCTGCGTTCCACACGCATCCATCATTGAGATACAAAGGGATAGCATCACGGTATTCATTGAGTAGCAGACTGAGTAAAAATGGAAATTAGTTAAATCATTAAGGTGAGACTCAAAACGACTGTTGACTTCACCGTGATAAAAATCCAGACTGCACAGATAGCAACTTCACCTACTCAGCCATGCTAACATTTCAGTATTCAATTTATCATTTTCCCTCAGGAAACACTATTCTCACTTCTATATATTCATACATTTTGGTAATGATTTTATTTTTTCTTTAATAATGTACGTATCCCGTTGTCAAATATGGCTAATATACCCGCGAGTTAAAAATATTTCTGGTGTTTACGCATATGTAAAAATATTTGACACATCAAACAGTAGATAGTTTATAATTCTCTGTGCAAAGGCAGGAGCAAATCTTAATACCACTCGCTGTTTAAAAACCTTTATTTTTACAAGTCAACGACACCAGTCTTTGCAGATGTCATGCATTTTAGTTCAATGGCTTGTTCCATGTTATAGTCAGCTTCACTCCATCTTCTGTCGTTCCTTTGCTGAGGTGGCATTTCTTTCTGGAATCAGAAAATCACAGAGAAATTAGATCGGTGTACGGTGATACTAACATATTTTGCGTAAACTCATACTTGTGAAGAGTGAGGCACACAAGTTTGAAAATAAAGAACAAAAAATATTGATTTGTTCGGATAAAAACTGGTCGTATTTTATACGGGCGTAATTAAGAAGGAGAAATGTAAGAATTATTATATGTACGTACTCCAAGAAATACAATAATGTTAGAAATGCTATGTGATATGAGTCAAAACATTTAAGAGAAGAACATATATTTGGGGACACGTTTGAAATAAAGAATATTCATTTTCTTAAGCATTCACCAAAGACGAGTTAAAAAAACAACTCCTTTCTGGTGTGAAGTGTAGTGATAGTTACCATTGACTAACTTTACTTATCCTGACATCGACCGTGCGAGTATTTAGTTGTTCTATGCGCTAGAGAATTAACATCATTATAGAACAAAAATATTTTCTTTAGATCCGTGGAAGTGGTGTAGAATATTTATTTACAAACTACTTCTAATATTTATTACATAAAATTGAGGAAATCAATGGTAAAATTAAAGAAGATTTAATAGTTCAAATAAATCGGAATCGGAAGGAGAAATGCTTTCTTCCCAGAAATCACGCAAGCGCTCTGCTTACCTCTGATGAGTCGGCATCTGCGTCAGGATCGTCTGTTGGCAAAACGTCCGCTGTATGCGCTGGAGTCGGAGGGGAGTTACTGTGCGGCGGACGTCTCTTGCCTCCAGAGCAACAATGGCCGGATGGCATCACGCTCACCTGTGTTCCACACGCATCCATCATTAAGATACGAATGTATACTGCTGATTGTACCGCCATTTCGAGCAGAATTTTTGTACCAGAGAAATTCTATTCTATCGAAGTACATTTACCAGAAGTCGGTTCTGATTAATCGTGTTTTTTCCAAGCCTAGATAGTAAAATACTGCCCGAAACAGAAGTGGAAAACAGCAGGTGGAGCTTAAAAGAAGACCTGAAGTAACAGCTAAATAGTCTAAAAGTAGACCTCTAAGTAAAGACATCGCGCCATGGTGTGGAAAATGGTTTCAGCTATGACCGCCATCAGGGATATTAATGAATCATAGGTATAAGAAAACTTGTATCCTGAAGGCTATTGAGTGATGGCAGAAACATAAGCTCTCAACAACTACATGGAGACAACCGGGTGGCCAAGAACATTTCGTGAATGATATATCCATCCCTAACAGTTTTCATACAATAGTTTCTATCAGTACAAAACTGAATACCTGTCACAGTAAGGAATTTACCTCAACTGCAATAACTGTAATGTGATGTAACAGTTACTGCTAATTATGCGCAATTGATGATCCGTTGGATTTCTGTTATTGCTGCTTAAGGTGACGGCTCTGGGTACTAATTTGTGCATGCAATTTTTTACTTCGATATTACGTGTAATTTACATCCCGCTCATTATACTGCATGTGTGAAATGAATCGTATTACGATATCTGCTTACGTTTCAAGAGGAGCAATTTTTATGGCCTACATTGTACGTGAGCCCTTCAAATTGCTATAAAATCCTTCAACATAACGAACCTCATTACTTTCTCAAAATCGTTCTTCTTATCTTATTGATAATTGATGAGAACAATTTCTCCTCAACTCGCTTTCAAATTCAATCTCATTTTTCTCCTCTCAAGATTTTTATCTCTGCATTTCTCAATTCACAGATGAGAAAAAACTTTTGTGTCAATATATGTTAAATTTAGGAGATAGGGAACGTATATTCAACAGTAAAGAGAAATTTGATATCTTTCCTCAATTTTTAATACAGGTAGAGACTATTATGGACACATTTACAGATTAAATAACTCAAAAGAAAAAATTAGTATAAGAGATGTATTAGAATTGATTCTTGTAATGACTATTGTTGAAGACAAGGAAACCTCTTGGTGATAAATAAATGAAAAAATATGCCAAGTTTTCAAACTTTGTCAGTTTAAAAAGGATCTAATTTCATACTTTATGTTCCATACTGTTTCTTCCGAGAAACAAGTTTAAAAACGTTTTAGAACCAATTATAAATAATAAGTTTTCATTGGTACACAGTATCCGCAAAAATAAACAAAATACCAAAAATTTGTGACAGAAAATTCAAACAAACAAATTAGGCGCTCTAATTAGTATTTTCAGGAGAATTGTAAGTAAAATTACAAAGCGGTCATATATGCTGTTATATAGTAAAAATATAACTTGTAAAATACCTTCGTTCCGACTCGAAAAAAAAGTACAGAGGAACATTTTTTTTATTTTTATTTTTTGTGGGTAGTATACATCACTCAGTATTTCTGGTCTACAGGTGAAGTTCGAATTTGCAATGCAGAGAGCATGTCGAAATGATTGAATGGGGAAGTCAATGGACACTTCCAAATTGAAAGAATTAATAGATTAATTGATTATGAGAAGGGTTGGAGTTTCTTATGGATAGCTAATGTGGATGAGAAAGCTATGATATGGGTATCTATTTATTATGCGGGTAGGTAAATTTGGGGAAATTTCAAGTTTGAAGTGAAGAACACCAGAGACATGAGGAAGACCACAGTAGAAATTGTTTGAGGAGTTTATTATTGACTCGTCTATTGTTGGAAATTGTAGTTCTTTATGAATGTTTCTATTTTTTATGTACCATTTTGAGAATCTTCCTAAGAAATTTGTTCTGATATATCTGGCTTCTATTTATATGTGTTTTTGATGCGTAGCCCCAAATCGGACTTGCATAAAGTAATAATGGCAGAAATATACTTTTATATATTAAGAGGGTGCATTCTAATTTTAGGGGTCATTTTTATGGATGGTGAGTTTAATTGATGTAGTCTTTGATGAGCTTTATTAAGTCGGCTTATGATATGAGGGCCCCAGTTTAATTTTGTATCTAATAATACCCCGAGATATTTAACTGGCGTTTGGAGGGGGGTCCATTGGATATTTACTGATTGAAGTGAGTGGAGGTGGGACTGGGCGTAGAGTGAATATTTTGGCTTGGGATTTATTAGGGATTAGAGCGATTTTCCAGATGTTAGTCCAATGTTCTATAGCGTTCAATGAGGTTTGTATATGTGAAGCGAGAACATTTATATCCCTATGTGCTGAGAATATTAATGTATCATCCGCAAATGTCGCTATGTTAGCGTTATTTGGGATGGGGATATCGGCTACGAAAATGTTAAAGAGGGTTGGAGGAAATGGAGATCCTTGAGGGACGCCTGCTAAGATTTGGCGGGGATTAGATATGTCCCGTATTTTAACGGAGAAGGAGCGATTTTATAAAGAAAGTTATTAATGATATCAAAGAGGTAATTTGGAATGCCAATCTGTCTAAATTTGTAGAGAAGTCCGTTGTGCCAGACCCTGCCAA
>NNCF01127647.1:0-36875 GCA_002313205.1 Laupala kohalensis
CACTTTTTTCTGCGTTTTCTTCGTGGTTCTTCTTCGATGCCACTAAATCTTGTGATTTTCGATTTCACGTGAAGTGGCAAATTCACGATAAATTGTCATAGAATACGCTACTCGGACAATGAAATTAATTCCGCCGCGGCGGTCGCAAAATTTCTAAGAAATTTCCCATTATTGTCTAAGAAATTTAAGACAACAATGGGTTAAAGAGTGTTCAAATGATACTCCCGCTCCGACAGCGAAATTCTCTATGTATCGCAAGACGTTGCCGCGATATAAAAGTGCCGTGTTCCCTTTCTTTGCAAATAGAATTGTTCTTCTGAGACTCTACCCCTGTCCCCAAAGCTGGGTGTGAATAGGATGACTGACGGAGATGTAATAGAGACGTCGAGGAAGTGGTAAGCACTTCTAGATGCGGCGCCTCGGAACGTTGTAAATTCGAAATGTTTTGTAACGAGAACACACACGCGGGGTGGATCACACCCCATTCAGAAAACAATGGTACTTTGACGGGACGACAACCGATTTCAGTTCAATGCACTGAATGCAGGATGAAGACAGATAGGTACACATAATTATTCAGTGAACGGAATAATATTTATAGTTAAACGAAAAATAGAGATGTGAGGTGGATTCTACACCAGCGCTTGTTTTTGAGGTTTATGTTTCCTTCGAGTTTCTTTCATTATCAGTCCGCTTCTCGGCGTTACACAAGCTTGTGTGGCAGTATCTGTTTTGTAAAAGAAACCTGTCACTGCCCCCGACGTTCTCATCTTCTGTAAGCGATTTATAGTTAATTCTCGCAAAAATGGCTACGTCGATTGCTTGCTACCCGGAGTCGTCCTACCCGATGGATGAGCGTGGTGAAAGGCGCTAGATCTATCGAAACTGTTAGCTACCCGCTCAGTAAGTAAAAGTAGGTAATAGAAGAGTGATGAAAGACGGTCTAAATCAAATTAAACGTTCGTACCATCTGTTCAGACATTTTTTTGTGTTGTAATGTGAGTGGACGAGTGAAGTATCTATGAACCATAAACACTTTGTGCAATGAGTAACATATCTCAATTACTAAACTTCTGAGGGCAACCACCCCTCAGGTATTGATTTTTTCTGGTACCGAAGCGGCCGCTTCCCGCCAAAAGTCAACCAGCCGTCACGACGTTCTGCCTCGCGATTGGCGCGTCAACTCGCACTCGCAGCGCGAGTTTTTGCACAGCGAACCTTGCCATGTGTTCACTTGTCGCGAGGACGGTCGGACGGTCACACACACACACTCTCTCTCTCTCTCTAGCAGTCAGCAGTCGGCACTCTACTTGAGTTTGTGCACTGTGAACATTCATTCGTACTACATTCGCTCTCCAACCGTGTCAGCGGAGAAAACTACTCTTCGCTACTCTCGTCAGTCGGCACACGAGCAGTATTTCTTCTGCCTTCATCCTGCACCAGGACACTGATGAAAGCTCTATTAACTACTTGAAGGTCTTCTCTCCAATTCAACTGGCATCACTTCAATTCGACTTCAACTACAACGTCATCTCGGCTGAATTTCCAGAATCATCTCATCTCATCANTTGCATGTCATTAAACTGTTTTTGTTGGCAATCAGTACTAATCTATACCTCATCCTTTCCTCATTCTTTACTTTTACAAACATTTGGTCCTTCGAACCTAATTGACCCAATTTGCAGGTTCATTTACCAAAATATCTGCACACTTGTGAATATAAGCAGAGCTCGAAATCTTTTCCGCAATCAGAATATTCCAAATATTTCTTAGTTCTACATTTTAAAATAGAATATTTTCTACCTATCCGAGAACGTTGTTCCAATTTTTCCGTTATATATTTCCATGCGGGTTCATTTCAGTAAGCTTTGAAGAAGCCTAGATCGTTTTCTTCGATTTTCTAAAGAACAACTTCGATTTTCCAAAATTACACTATTACTTAAATTTGATCTTTTATTAACAAGTTAGAGTGCTTTTTAAAAAATCCTTTCGAGGTCTTGTATTTGTCCCCTCCGATAAGGATCCCTACATGCGGTCGCGTATTCTACCACAGGTCTGACGAGAGAAATGCGAGTTTTCGTGTTTCAATTTTACGTTTTTTTAACTGAACGCATGACAAAATGAAGTATTTTCCAGGTTTTCCGTGCAATATAACTGTCGTGATCAGACCATCCCAAATCTTTTTCAAAATTATATCCAAGTATTTACATGATGACTTTTCTGGAATGATGTCGGATTCGATTTTATATGACAATGGTTCCCTATGAATACACTTAGTAAAGATCATTGCATTTTCCCGAATCTATTCTCATTTTATTTTCTTCAGCCCAATTGCTTATATTTACATCCCGTTGTAATGTACCTACGTCATCCATCCATTCAGTTTTTCTATATGTGACGCAATTGTCAGCGTATAAGCGTACCTTACTGTTAATTTTCTGATGAATATCGTTTACAACGCTAAGAATAATTATATTCATATAATCTGAAAAATTAAATGAGCGGCAATGTCCTGACTCATTCAGCAACGCAGAGCCCGAACTGCGGAAAGTTAACCTTTTGTATCCACAAAGAAGGGATTATTTGAATTTCTAATTTTAAAATGACTAAGGCCCAATTTCACCAAGTTCGTTTAATGTCTTAAACGAGATTTTCTGTGCAGTAAATCGTGATTATCAAAATGCGCGTTCCACCATCTTCGATTTACGAGAAAATCGCGATTAACGCTTAAACGTTCGGGGACCCTTCGATTACCAGCGCAAATCGCGATTTTCTTCAGAACTGCGAGAAATATGGCGTCCATTTTGTTTGTTTGCTCGTAGCTCGGTTTATAGGTTATGTTCAGTGGCACGAGGGAGGCCCGCTGCTGCCTATGGTGTCCTTAGGTGGCGGTAGTGAGCAACATGATGCGTTTTCCTCCCGTCATTTGTCTTCAAATTACCCATAATGCACTGTAAAACTACTACCAACCCAGAGATTCTTCAGAAACATTGAGCAACTTAATCGACGATTAGTTTTGCTTGGTGAAACGCATAAAATGTAATCGCGATTCCATTTACCTAATCACGTTTAAGGAAATCGCGATTATTCTACATTTGGTGAAATTGGGCCTAAATAGGGTAAAATGTAGTTTTTCTAAGTTTTGCAATTTTCTCTATATATTTTACGAATGACTTGATATATATCTCAATTTACGTATGCAAAAACTGTTCATTTAAAAACGACTCATTGAGTTTTTCGTTATTTAATATTTTTTATTGTTTATTGCATGTCTTTTTACGAGATTCAGGCCATGGAGCCAGGTCTTCCACCCAACCGTTACTTGGGTGAAGGAATTGGGAAGAAGAGATGTTGGTTTGCCGGGAAACTCATGAATCGAAACGTTGACTGTTGAAGATGAGGGAAGGAAGTCCTAGCTGAAAATCGCACTTGGTTCAATCATGCTGTGTTTGAGCCTGCTCTCTATTGTTAAGGGTTTAATGGAAGCGAAGATTCTACCATTAGACCACCGCTGTTTTTATGCTCTTATCGCACGCCCTGGCAGTGTAGAATCCATATCTCAGGAACTAATTAAGACATTATCTCAAATTTTATATGTCAATGTTGCTGAATTATATGCCTGAAAACAAATTTCTAGAATTTTAGCAATGTTTTACTTTGGAATTTATTTTACTTTTACGAAGGGGTGAAAACGTTCGTTGCGTTTTTCTGACTGACTGACCCTTTAATAAACGAAATGTAAAATGTATACATACCATTTGATTAACTACTGCAGTTTTCAATATGCCTATTATGTTTACTTATTATAATACTTATATATTAATGTTGCCAAAACAAATTTGTTTTTGTCTTTGGGAAATAAATCTAATCTAATCTAAAGGATAGCAAGAAGTGGAAATATTTTCAGGTTTTTGTCGTCGGCGCTAACGGTATAATCTATTACTTTCTCTATATCTCACGTACTTATTAGATATTAGTTTTAGTAGAGTACCCCAGGATAAGGCACCCAAAAGTGCCCCGAAGCGAATGACTTTGTTGCTTATTTTCTATATAGATACCCATAAAATATTATCATTCATTACATTTTTAGCCCCCTAAACGTTATATAGGGGTGTCTACCCTTAAAAAGTTTTTTTAGGTTTTCATATCATTTTTAAAATTGAACCAAAATTACCGAGACTAGCCTTTGTTTGAAAAAACTTTTTATCTAATCAAGAAAATGTTTTCAAGTTGATCGTGTGGTTTATAACCGAAAAAACTCACATAAAGAGTCCAAAATTAAAAAAAATTAATAAATCTATCATATATCCCGAAATTTTTCAGATGCACAGGTATTTTTTAAACATTAATTGTTTTACTGAAGTTCTAAATGATTCCGAAATTTCACATCTCTACGAGAAGTGGACCACTTTCAAACTTTCGAAAACCTCATTTTTCGACTTTTTATT
This sequence comes from Laupala kohalensis, assembly GCA_002313205.1. Classification (NCBI taxonomy): domain Eukaryota; kingdom Metazoa; phylum Arthropoda; class Insecta; order Orthoptera; family Trigonidiidae; genus Laupala; species Laupala kohalensis. The sequence goes on from NNCF01127647.1 coordinate 4,449, forward strand.
TCGATTTTAGGTACAGTAAAATGTGATTTCAGTGTGTAAAGAGAATGAAAATATTTGATGTGTTTATCGTGAATGACTGACTTTGATGAATAAATAGAGATAAAAATACTATAAATAGGAACTTGTAATTTTTAAGAGATATTGTTTATGTATGGTTTAGCTTTACTAAATAAATAAATAAATATAAATAAATTTATTGTCAAAAAACAGTACAAACTGCGTATGACCACGTGGAGGGAAAAAAAAACTAATTTACTCTCCGGAAGCAAGCAAGGTACCATCCCATCAATTCCGATCAAGGGCCCTAAGGCAGAGGCGGATTCAAAAAATTCAGCAAAAATTCCTAGATAAGATAAAAAGTTAGCTGCGAGTTATAATACTAATAGAATGTCAATATGTTTGTAATTTTAAGCAAAAAATTACATGTAAGTTATTATCGAACTATAGATTATTCTGAGTATAGTGCTTAAAAATTGAAATAACACTAAATTCACGATTTATTGTTACAATAGACCCGCCCCTAGACAAAGCCTAGAGAACCTGTATGATAAATCCGCCTCTACCCGAAGGAAAACCGGAGAAAAACCCGGGCCAGGATGGGGCTACAGAATTTATGTACACAAACGTGCCAATGTTGAGTACACATAAAACTAAATTAATATGAGCCATAAGACAACACAATCATGCAAGAAAATAGTTTTTGAAATTGTTATAAGTTGTTTAAAAAGTACTACAGCAATGGCGTGATAAAGCACAAGACGAATTTAACTTTTGTTAAAATCAATAAATTCTTTTACAGTGTAGAAGCACTGGTGCAGGAGGTAGTTTTTAACCGCGGATTTGAAGATATTCAATTTCATAATATCTTTTATATTCTTGGGCAGGGAATTATATAGAACGATTCCCGAATGGTATGGTCCCTTTTGGCAAAGAGTGGTTGACACTCTAGGGCGATGAATATTACTACTATTGCGTGTATAGTGTTCGTGAACGAGACTGTTTCGTATAAAGCAAGGGTGGCACTTCAGTAATTCGGACTTAACAAACACGACTGTTTCATAAATATAAATGCAGGGAAGTGTTAATATATTTAATTCCTTGAATAAAGGTTTACAAGAGTTTCGGGGGTGAGATTTACAAAAGAAAGCATCTTTCAAAATTCCGATTTTAGAGGAGTGATTTAGGGTGAAATGTACTTAATGTTTTTTCTGAATTTTCTGAAAATATCACGAAATAATTTAGGTACCACAACGTACAGGAGAGAGAATTTACGCGGATGTCATGATGAGTAATCTGGTAAATGTACATGATTCTTTAGGAACCCTTTTCACAAATCAATAAGTTTTTGTTACAAAACTATGCGGAGGTACAAAAAATTGAACGTGCAAGTACTCTCAAAGATGTCTTAGATAGAGCTTGTCAACAAGATATTTTTGATGGAAACATTAATTCTGTAACAAAAGAATGTACCGTATTTAAAACTCCAATGCCATGTTTTAAAAATGAAGAAACTGTTAGAAAGTTATCCCAAATGGACGAGATCTGGTTTGACTCAGGAGAGCGCAAGCTACATCAAAAATAGGTAATTTTTTACTGACGAGGAAGAACTAGCATTAGAGGATTATCTTAAGAAGGCAGTTAACATTTATTATGGTTTAACACAGTGAAACGTGAAAGTTTGCATATGATTATGCGAAAAGAAATAACAAAATTATCCGTTACTCATGGAATGGGTAATTTAAAAACTGATTGTTATATGCAGATAATAATTAGTTGATTTCAAACGATAAGTTTGTCATTTTTTTCAGATAAAAGGTTTGATAATTACTAGCATGTATTTTTAAATCCAATTTATCCTAAGTGTTTTCTTAACTCCTTTTCTCTTGCCTAGTAGGGGCCGAAGATGCAAGATGGTATGTTGTCTGTTGATATGGCAGGGAATTACTATGGTTCCATGTGCGCTTCCTGACACACCTTCTCGAGGCGGTTGATGAATGAATGACATGAGGGTGAATGATGATGAGTGAATGTTGTGGTGGAATGATAGGCAGGAGAAACGGAGTAGCCCTCGAAAACCTGCCGCGAGCTTCGTCCACCACCACGACTTGGATCATTCAGGGTCATCAGAGGTNAACCAGCGTCATCAGAGGTAGAAGGTGAGTACGCTAGGCACTACACCACGGGCCACCAAAATCCTATTTATCCTAAGTTATTTTACTAATTACATTATAGGTCAACGTATTCCTGGTGTAAAGTCAACCAACACATACATGGGGTAGGTTGACTTGCGTTCTATGAAATCAACTGAGTAAACTGCACCATAATTAATTGGGAGTTTCGTGTTGATTTTTTCTGAAGTTTAAAATTTTATCTATCGTTGGTCAAGGTTGGGGTCTCTGTAGACCTGCAAATTTTTTGACATTTCTTAATAGATTATTTATTATTGAATTTTAAGATATTTTGATGTCAGCCGCGGAGTGATGGACGATGAATCCTCATCTACACGCTAGCAAAGCTGAGGGTTCAGTTATACATACAATCATTGTAAGATAAATATAACGACGAATTTGAAGTTGCTTGGAAAATTCATTTCCTCAAAATTATCTATGGTTAACATATGAAATATATAATAATAGTTTTCAACCTCTCTTAAATACAAGATTGATTATTGATATTATTTAAGGAACGGTTTCCAGTTTATTAATTCCCCAGGCGATATATTTTCGGATGGTCATAAAAAATAACACAGATTAGCCATTAGGAAATAATTTTAAGATATGCTGTTTAACTTAGAATGCTGCTATCATGAAATCCAATTATTTATAAACAATCGTTTTCTGAATAATTGAATTTGAAACGTGAACTTCGATATCTACTATTGTGGATGGGTTGGCTCCAATGTCATGTTTCCTTATTAGTGCCACGCAAGAAAAAAGTTTTACGACTCGTAAAAAGTTATGTAATAGGGTCAGGTGTCGCAAATTATCTAAGCATTGTGAATTAAATTCAAATTACGAAACACATTGGCTGATAGGACATTTTCACCCTTATACTATACAGCCATTACACTCTAGAGTCCATACACGAACATTTGGAATATCGTACGTAATTCCACATTTTGCTACGGAAAACTCTACCATTCAACGCGCTATAGCTAATGCCGAGGAGAAAGTGAGCACACTTTTTGAACAGCTTATGCATTCTGGCGCGCGTTGTATCGCTCAGTGGCGAACACTCGCTTGGAAAGTGATGCGTTATTTTTCTTGCGCGACTGGTACCGTGGGCGCTTCTATTGCTGATGTGTATTTTTTGCAAATGGAGACAGTTTGTCGCAGAGTTCAACTGAGAATGGTACAGGATACGCCGAACGTATTGATCCTCGTATGAAACACACCCACGCAAGGTAAGCTCACGCTCTCGTGGTAACAAATGGGTGTACGTTATTCTGCAGTTTCATTTTTCTCCTGGGCATGGAGTAATTGTAAATATACGTTTCAATAATTTTGAACAATCTGAAGTTTTTTAATTACAGAAAAAACCAGTAAAACTAAGTAATCGTTATAGAATTTTATTTTCTGAATCAAGTTTTTTGACATTTTTACTCACAATAATAGCACTAAGAAACTACAAGCCATTAAAATTGCGGCACTAGGACGGTGAGCAGGAAGCCAAATCACATTTATGAAACTCATAAGGTATCATAGAAGACATCATTCAATTTATGTCATTTTGAGGTACAGAGCATGCACGAATCAACATTGCCAAAGCTGTCGCCATATCTGCACATGGATTACAATCTGGTTAGATATTTTGTCGAACTGATCTTGATCTCAGGTATAGGTACATCATATTATGCAGCTTCAACTATACGTTAATATTCATCAATAGTAGTGTTGTACAGATTTCTTCCGTGTACCCTACACGTGGTCAAGTGAAAATGGCGACCAGCCGGGACCCGAACCCGGGTCTCTTGCAATGATCGCAAGGGTGTTAACCGCTACACCACCGGTTCGCCATCCACAACTGTACACCATTTCCACCCAGACCTAAACCCCGGCAGGCCTGAGACATATCCCCATACAGGAGATAAGTGAACCAGGCGGCACACTATGCTGTGTGCACTTTATTACCGGTTTCACACGTACCTACGTGTTAAGGTTCGTTATGAACTTATTTCTTCAGTGTAACTTGACAGAAAGTTATCACATATATTCTCCACGTGTAGGATACACTGAAGAAATAAGTTCATAACGAACCTTAACACGTAGGTACGTGTGGGGTACGAGGGGGGATAGAGATTTATAATTCCATTTATGCATAGAACAAGAATTCTACTAAGTTGCGGTAACACCAAAATAGATAGAAAAAAACTAGCATTTTAAAGAGGGATACAATAGTAAACAAAGAAATTACGCTCTAGCTTTTGAAATAATGCGAGATTTTAGAATATTCATCTCACTTCTTCGCAAGTTTCTGAATATGGTTAGAAAGAAGAGGGCTGCTGAATTGATGAACGAGATTGACAAGAATGAATACACTTAATTGAAATCTGTTTAAGTTATTTGCATTATTATAAGTAGAAGTTGTAATATTAGTATTGTATTTAGTCAGTTTTCACTTATTCTTCTTAGCATATGATTAACATAAATGATAAGTTTATATATTCATTTATTTCCGTTAAAGTAACAAAATGTCTATGGGTACATATATATGTACGTATACATGGGTAAATATATAAACATATATTTATATGTATCGGTATGTATTGGTATGTGTGTGTATGTTATTTGCTCTCCATAGAAATATTTTCTTCTTTCAACGAATTTATTTGATTCTGCAGCCGAATTTTCTTGTCCTGTTACTGGTGTCCAGTTACCAAAGAGCCTTTTCTTTTCTTGCTTAGCGCGCTTGCCCTAACCGTTGGTTTTCCGTGGTTCCCAACGGTGCTCAATGAACGAAACAGCCACATAAGTATACAAGATATCGTATATAACAATAACTGAGATTAAAATAAAATAAAATAAATAATATATAGTCATAAACGTACATAATTTTCTATTTAAAACACTTAATATTCTTTTACCGCTACTGATATTAGTTACTTCCATATAACCGTAATCATTCAATATGTGTATTTTTAGTTACTGTTTCAGTTCATTGAGATTGTAAACTAGGGTATAGTATGCCCAGCCCACGGACATTTTAGGGTTTCTATGAAACTTACGGGCCGTAAGCCCCGCCATATATTGTATAAATTGTTATGTTCAAATCTCTTAGATTACGGTGAACCTCACCGCCAGGTAACATGATTAATCTGTTATGTTCAAATAAAACCCTTTTGAATTTGAATAATATCTCCAATTTGAACTAATAATGAAATTACGAAGCTTTGGGGGCATCCTAACCCATCGCAACGGCACCGATAACTATGGTTTCAAATATGTTTTTTAAATTATTTTTACGTCACCCTCTCCCCATTCCCCCCCAAGGAACGCCTGAGATATCTCTCTCCCACAGTGCTTATTGTTAAATAGTCAGTCATAATGTTTGGTTGAAATTGCTCCAGACTTTCTAGAGTTATGGTGGGATACATAAAACATTTCAATCCACCATTTCACCCTCTTACAGTTTCGTAAGATTCTTTCTTAGCGGACGTCTACACCTTAGAAAGAATCTACCTGCGTAAGTTAATTAACACGCTTGTAAAATCTAAACTATTTGTCCAAATTTTACTATTTTTCGAAAGACAGTTTCAAATTTCAGCAATGCACAAAACAAAGAACCCAAAGAAAGTTAAATTTCAGCTTGATCAGAAACGAGAGTCTAATGATAGATGTAGGAGGTGGGTACTGAATTTTCCTAATGGCAAAGGGTAGAACAGTCGGGTTTGTACTCATTCGGCAAATTTAAAAAAATCTTATACTAAAAAATATAAAATAAAAGAAACGTAAAAATCTTTTTTAAAGCAAACTTTTATTTAAAACTTTATTACTGTACTAAAAAGTAAAACATAACGTAAAATAATTCAAATTATCATAAAAGTATAACTACAAAAAATTCCCTTTCTTGTCTTTCATAATACGTAGTACAAGTACCATGAAGGTATATAGACTTATATATATTTAAAATATGAAATACAATTTCTAAAAGGCATGTAATATGAAATGTACAATATAAAAATTACATTTTGGGTCGTCAAGTTCTAATACTACTGTAAACTTTTTGCAAAAAGGGTAGGTACTACATTAGCGTAGGGAGAAGAACTAAGATATTATCCTTAATTCTTTCCCAACTACAATTATATGTTAAATTAGTTGGCAGTGCCCTTATTTACGACATGTAAGAATACATCTGAAGATGGGGAACATACATCCCCGAAACGTAATGTGAAAGTACAAACTGTAAAAGAGTTTGTGCGTCCTTAATCATGTTGTCGTAAATAAGGGCACTGCCAACTAATTTAACAAGTTGAAAGACAACATTACTCTTATCTATTTTACAATTATATGTGTGTATGTATTTTCGTTTCGGCCAACTAAGAACTACGATGACGAGTGTAAGTAAGGTTTAGTTCTGTGTGTTTACTCACCAGACACATCGTGAATTTTTCGGAGGAACAGCGTCTAGATAGAATTCAGATTGCTGTCTCCGAGTATTACAAATGCGGGTTGTTAGCCGCAGAAGGCGAACTTATCATACACCACAGCTATGTGAAAATGGAAAACTACAAATTTTTCTGGCCCCACCGGAAATTGAACCCGGGATGACTTGGTGAAGAGCGAGCACGCTAACACCGTAGCAACAATACAATTATATTAAATATTGTTTAATTTTTTGTATATTTCTTCTTTCAGCGATATTTTTATTCTCCATTGTTGAATCAATAAGCTCACTTAACACAAAAAAAGTAGAGAATTCACTCCATAAGCACTTAGAATTAAGGGATTTTTAATAATTACAGTTTGTTGTGTAACTAACGTTTCAGCAGGTCTAGTCCAGAATAAGAGGTGATGTATTCGCGAAAAGGTATTACACTTAGGTACTACTTTACTTGTTATACTTTAGGTATTAACAATGTCTAGGCAATAAAAATAATTTCCTACTTCGCCTGATGGTTTGAGGTATAGTTCACATTACCTAGGCACTGTGAACAATGCCTGATTTCCTACTTTACCGGTAACATATATAAGCGTTAAAAACTTTCAAATCAAGAACTCGTTGACCCATTGTTTAATTGTTATCTTTTACTACTTTATGTGAAACCTTTTGTTACGCTATTAATTGTTACAGATTTAGGATGAGACAATTTATTTACACTCACTTCACGACACTGAAATGAGAAAATGTAAAACAATGGCTTGCATTGAGGATGTTTCGGAATTAGTTTTTTTTGGCACAACAAAACTTTTACAGTATTTGCAAACACGATCCTCTTGAACCACCTACGCAAAAGATAATTATGAAAGCGCGTTTCAACCTGTGAAAATATTTACAAACATATAAGTGGTCAAACAACCACAGATTGAGATAAAATAAATTAAATGTTGCCAGTAGCAAATGGTGCATGGTGAATGTCCAGTGGAGTGGTGAATGCGCATAGAGGCACTCACATGTTTCATCGTCTCTTTGAAACCGCGACCCGCGGTGCTCGCCACAAAGGACTCGGAAAATAATGCACGCGTTCACATCGCTCCCCACTCATAACTCATCAAAATGGAATACACACCACGCAGGGATGCCATAAATCACGACGCCAAATGTCACAAATAGCTGCTGCAAACACAGCGAGGTACGGCGTCGGCCGGCAGGGGCGTCCTCGGCGCTCCCGACAGAAGAGCGAGGGTTAGGGTTCGATTCCCGGGAGAATGACAACAGGGCTTTAGTACATTCGCATCACAAATCCCTAAGGTACCTCTTAGACTCGCAATCAAATTGCCCCATAATCCCCTTTCATAAACCATATGAATAAAATAGAAAATGTGTCCCTGATATCCCGTTATTTTTAGTTATCTTTTTATTTATTTTACATTAGTACCGCTACAAAAGTTGTATATGTGATCATTGTGGTGTACCTCAGCAAAATTATGGAAATGGAGTATAATTTAAAAGTTGACCTTTCATCGAAATTTTTCTCCATGGAGTTTTTAAAATAAATTATGCGCCGACACTTTGTCAGTGGATGTATCTTAGCAACATAAACGTTGATTTTGTATGGTACTTCAATGAATTTATAAATTTCACTTCAGAATAAGTGATAATGGTACTAAATACTTTCCTCAAATAGAATGAAAAACTTGCGTAAATTTAAAAATGCAGAAAAAGGTTGTAAAAATGTGTATACTCTTATTAAAGCTGGTTGAAAATACCTTGCATTCAACACAAACTCGAAACAAATGCAAAGAATTGAGTGAGAAATGAACAAATTTCGCTTAAAATGAACGTAATAACGTTTTCATTGTGAGAAAGGAATTTTAAATGTTTTTTTTAGTTTTCTCTTGTCACAATTATTAAAAGATTTGAAAACTGATTGAAAAAGAACATAGCTTTCATGATGAAATAAGGTTATCAAATAAGATTATTTTACCTGAATCGTAAATGGTTTTCTAAAATGTGACTGACGTTTCCATTTACTTCGAATGCCGTGAACAATACTTACGCATGCGTTATGGTATTCACTTCAAACAAATGAAAATATGTTAACAAAGAGAGAAATGTGGAGACAAAAGAGGCATGCACTCCCATGTTGGATGTTGATCCGAGTTCTGCGTGATATTCCATGTGTTCACATTTATATCCCTTGTTCTGATCAATAAATGTTCTGGGAAATAAAAATATTTTACCACTTGAACAATGTGACGTATGGTTTACGTTCAAAATAACGCTTTGGGTAAAAAGGTAGATTCAACGAACTCAGAAAATTCATCTATGTCCTCTCACGCTTAATAAATAACGTAGGTAAATACTATATATATATATGGTTATTTTAAATAACGAATTCATATGGCTGATAAATTCACGCTTATGAAATGAACGTTTGCACACTTTCGTCCATATTGCGAGTACTGCAGAACTACACGCTGTTTTAAACACAACCCCCAGATGTTTGTTTCCGGATTAGAAATAATCATGTCACGTTCACATGTAAAATATTTTTCTAATCTACAGTTCAACTTCATTATTTATTTGTGACATTTTTTTCAATTAATTTTTGCCTCACTATAAAAACAACAGTACAGCAAATTAATTCAATAAGGAAAATAAAATTTGAACTGATCTTGAGACCTCCTCGTCTCCATAGTTTACGATGTTCTTGTGTATTATATCTCCTCTTTTCAATGCGTGAAGGCGTGCGCCTCATTATACTTTTCTTTTAATTTTTCATTTCATATTTTCCCCTCTATTTCACTCCTCCCTCAAAGCTGATCTTATTGCTCCTATGTTATTCACGTACTCTTCAAATATCGCATAACTTCTTCTATCTACTTTTAATGTCCTAATGTATGTTATCTTTTGCACATATATGGCTACCATCTCTTGTACGCATATACCATCCTCTCTCGCTTGCATACACATTCCAATCCCATAAAGGAAATTGTGGCGTTTGTGACAAAGTGGATAAATGTTTCAACATTTGGAAGGAACGATAAATAAGTGAAGGATATGACATTAAGTTCACGAATATTTTAAGAACCACCGTTACAGAAATCACGGACGCTGATCCGACTTCACGGTTGTATCGACGACGAATGATCGATGCCATCCGACGTCGCATCGTGTCTCACGAGACTTGAGGTCGAGGCAACGAGTACAAAACAACGAAAACTAACTTTTCCCGACGTCGAGATGACGAAGTAATCAATAGATCGAGTCGTCGAAAATTAACTACGGTGTCTCGACCCTATTTTTGTGGGTTAATGGGCTGAGAATTAAGGTAGCACGAAACCAACATATATGTTACGCTGATCAAATAGGAGTAATAAAAGTTTTCAAATGTGATACTGATCAAAAGACTATTCAGCTCTTTCTGAAAATAGAAACGGAGCCCAAAGCAAAAACGCCTGAACGTGAGAAATTGGTTGTGTTGATGACGCCCAAAATTCCGGTTTAGGCTATTATAATTATTAAGTACTCCCCAAAACATGTTTGTTTGATATCGAACAAAAATACAACTAGCAGCGGTGAAATTGAGCATCTTTAACGTTTCACATTTATTAAGGAACAATTTGTTTAAAGTGGCTTAGGAGGCGAAACAGGTTACATCTACAGACGAAAGTTAGTCAAGTTTTAATCAGTGTTTGTGAAACATTCCTTGTAGAAAATATTAGGTTTGAATCTAAAACTCAAAATTAAATAGAAAATACATATTTCTTGTATACACCCGAGATGTTTAGTTTGTTTAAAATATGATTTCGTGTCAACTTTTGAAGGGACAGAGAGATACTGTTTCATTGACTTTTGTTTGAAGTCTACACAAAAACGAAATGCTTTGAATTCCAATATTGCACAATTCCATTTATATATTTTAAAATGTTATATCTTCAACTTCAAAATATTTCTCGGAACTTCAGTTTCTGTTTTCGTTCGTTCTTGTGAAATTAGAAAGATAATTAGCGTTCGAATCTTATTTTATTAAACTGCTGAGGAATAAAAGTTTGCCATGAAATGAATGATTATCAACCTATTTATACCAACATCCTCACACTTCGGACTTGGAAAACAAACCCCTCATTAACCTTTTTAGATTGAACCCATCTGTCAAGCATGTTAAGATTTTCAATTCCCAAAATATGATTCGACTCAAGCTCATACACAATCACTCCATCCGTTCAAAAGACGTGAAGTTACTCCTTAATCGCACCGTGAGAGGGGAAATTATTAGGAATATTTGGCACGAAGGATCGATAAGTTTCCATCCGTTCGCTTCACCTCCATCACTCCAATCTCTGAGGGGAAAAAGTAAGTGGAGCGAAGTCGCTTCATCAAGCTAATTGTCCCATATGTGGGAAAATGTTAGTCTGACGTACCGTGTCGAGTAAAGGATTCAATGGAAATTCATCTCCTGACATGTAGCATGCGGATACGATCAGGACATTACAAAATAATTCAAGATACCGAAACATTTCTAATTTACTTGGTAATCTATTTTGCAAAGTAGATACCTGATGTGTCTTTATTGAGAATTTGTATTTTCCATTGCGTGCATTGACGGTCGCAAACACAATCAATAAGACAGAAATACATAAAAATTATGAACAAAAAATACATAATGTATTTTTTAATTCGAAGTGGATTGATTATAGATCATTTATTGTTTGAACCTTTGAATACGAGAGAGCTTTTAGAAGCCTTTCTGTGGCGCAAAGGAAGATTTCTACAGTAATGCCTTTTGTACAAACGTATCCACTACCACAAGCGATGAGCGTGCCATGTCACATCGTTCCATAAGAAAATGTTGAATACTAATAATCGCAATACAGTTTCAAAAACACGATTTTCTCAGTGGGATTATACGTTAACTACGCTAGTGTACAACGCACTTTCAAGCAAATCTGGGCACTTGTGCTACGTGATACACAACACATGATAAACGAAGGATAACTCGCGTAACTACCGCTCTGGCTGAGTGGTCGAAAGTGAGAACGCAGGTATGAAAGAAAACAATCTCTATTTGAAAACATCGGCATTCCGAAAGAAGGGTATATTAATCCAAATATCCCCACCGACCACTGAAGTACGACGAAGAGCAATGCATGTTGAAGGTACAGTGAAGCCGTTTTCTTGTAAAATGCGACTACTCCACCCTATTAGCAGACCCAGTCATAGTTTGCAGACTGACTAGTAGCTGCAGGACGAGAGTGGGGGTTATATTGCGCGACTTATAATTACGAACTGTTACTATATCCGAAACAAGTGATTTCTCAGGGCTGATAATCCTCGAATCGTTACCGGTCTTGGATCACATTGAAATTGCTTATCGGCAGACTTGCATGAGTTGTGACATCTTCTCCCCTTCTCCCGTTATGGAGTTACCAGTTGTTGTCACGTGACCGTTGGGATTCCCAGTATTGCGATTGATCCGTGCTCATGGGAGGGGAAAAGGAAATGCTAGGGAGAGGGGATATGAAGCGTCTTGTAGCAGCGAATGCGACAACCTAGGTCGTTTCACCAGTGGTCAAATCAACATAGCTTTCAAGCAGTTCTTAGCGCTAGATCTGTGAACTCGGAACGAAGAATTGCGGTCGAAGGAATGCTTCTCGCGCCAACACATCCAGCTAGGTGAAAATGCCTATGGAAATAACGAGAGGTATACTAACGGGACGAAGAGTTAATTAAGGAAGGAAAGGATATAGTTTACTGAAAAAGATTAAAAGAGATGAAAATCTAAGGAATGCGACATATCACCACATCCATTGAGCGTACGATACTGGTTTTACGTCACAGCTTTTTGGGAGATATCAGGACGCGACTTCTTTCGGGACGATATTAACATGTTTAGGGAAATGTCATGTTTATTACAAGTCACGAAGACGGACTAACTAGAAGTTAAAAGTAAGACCATCATGTAAGAAATGGTGTCATTGTTTGAATCAAAAGAAATGAAAGCCAATATTTCTGGAGCAAATAAAGTTATTACGGAATTGTTTTAAGAAAGATTTCAACAAGATAAAAAGACATATTGAAATTTTATGTCTACCTTTCATTATCGACATCCACTTGGGAGTCTGTTTGGAGTGACGGTGTGTGCCCTTCTGCCGAATGACTTGAACTGCTCCTGCAATTGACGAAGAGAGGGCCATCATTTGCAAACCCCCTTCTGACAATACCTGCGTTAATTTTTCGTAAAACTCACCCCGCCTGTTAGGAATATGCTCTACTAGAGATTGAGTGGTATATTTTGTGTTCTAATGTATTGATATTTTAGCTTTATTTAGAAGAAAAGAAAATTACAATGAAATTATTTATCTTTGTAAACCATACCAAGGTATAGATAATACGGTACTACGGTATTTCAATCCACAACGTTTCAGCCAGGATTTTAACCTTCACCATACGTTTACATAAATAATGTAGTATCCTAGAAATATGTCAAACAATAGTTACTAGTATAAAAATCTAGTACTCATCATAGCGTTATGTTCGACGTATGCCTGTGCGGTAGGGTGGTCCTCACAATGCAAAATAATCCCCATTTAACTTTCTAATTACAATTTAACAAAACCTCATGGCACTAAAAACCCAACATAACGCTAAATAATTAAGAAAAAAAAACCGCCTCAAAAAAGAAATAGTTATATACTGTAATTATTAAACAAGATGCGGCACTTTTTTTGTGACTGCCAATAAGGCTATTGAAAAGAGTTTAAGGTGGAAGATACTTTATGCAATCTGTTCTTTATTATGTTGTTATGATTTTTAAGAGTTTACCATATATTTTGATGATAAATATTTTGCATCCGATTGATCTAAGAAATAAGTCACCTTGTATAATACTTTTAGTATGTTATTATTATTATTATTATTATTATTATTATTATTATTATTTATTTTTTATTTTTTTTATTTTTGCTTATATTTTTAGTGTTTCGTATCGCGTTTAGTTCCATGAGTTTTTGTTATGAATTGTGATTGAAAAGTTGAGTGGGGAGTTTTTTGCATTGTGGGGCACACTCCAGATTTTTATAATTTTTATCGTCTTACGTAATCTTTGAAGTTATATGTTTTGTATTAATTTTCTTCTCTTATATTTCGTCTATGCAATCGCTTCTTCAATTATTCTGTGTAATTACAAAAACGAAGGTACATTACTCGAGACCTATAGCGCCGCAGCAAAATTAATTCAAGAAAACCAATATAGTATGTTATTTTTCAACAATGCAAATTAAGCATATTATCACAAAAATTACTGGCATTGTTTTGCTATCTAAAAAGTGAATCCATGTAACTTCAATTGGAAAGACAGAGATAATGAATACGCTTACCCTTGCACCACCTCTCCGCGTCTATTCGGATACAGTTCCGGATGCTGTCCATAACGCAGATACACCTCGTATTGCTGCTCTGCGCGGGAGTCGAAGCTGAAGTATGTCTGGTCAGTGAGGTTGTCTGCATGGAACAGCACCTTCACGAAGCTCGTCTCTGAAATGAAGGTTTGTGGCTGCTCCGTCTCGCCGCAGAAAGCGCCTGCCTCCCGTCGATTGGATACGTCTGTCTTGGCGTTGCCGTCGACGATCTGAAACCACAGAACAGTTCTGCTATTGGCGGCTGTTTCTCATCTCCATATATACAGAGGCGAATTGATGGAAGAGAGAAGAAGAGAAGATCTCCTCTACGCTACCCTACCGAAATATTAGCTAGATTTCTAGCCGACCCGAGCCGTTTTCGCTTGGAAACTTTTTTAATTAGATTTTTGGAGAAGTATTAACTTGAGGAATAGGCCAAAAGGAAAAAAAGCGTAACTCACCAACGTTTCATATGTATTCTAAAGGGGATGTCTTTTGATGAATTAAGTTCGCAGGATGTGAAGGTATATAGTTTGGAGATGTGGACGTTGATGTGTGATGTTGAAGTTGAAGAAATACTGTAACAAACCCTGAGGACGGACAGAATATATCAGAAACGTTGGCGAGATATGAAGTATTTTTTTCTCAAGATAATACTTCTGTAACACCAAGTGGTCAAGAATCATAGAACGTTAGATTTTAAGATATTTAAATTAACAACATTTACATACAAAAACAGATTTCATATCCCAGATTTAGAATCCATTTCTTTTTTAATGTCAGTTTTTAATATTTTAAAATGGAAATTTTCAAAAATATTTTCTTAGTAAATCTTTACTATCTAAAATTAACAACCTGTCAATTTTAAAGATCTTCTCTTTAATAGGTTTGTCTCTATGTTGATAAATGTGTCAGTCAGTTCGGACCATGCACCAAACATTTTCACATATTTCGCCCGTTTAAAAGGGAAGAATCAAAAATTCCGAAAAATACATTTTAGGTATTAGATATAACAACATTTTTATTTAAAAAAAACCGAGATGTTATATCACTTAGTTCCTGAGACACAGGGAAGCTAATACATTAAGCGGTTAGCGGGAACGACAGAATATTGAAATATATTGTACACTTTCCATCCATAAAAAAGAATCGAAAACCCGAAAGACCCAAATTAAAACTTTTTAAATGCAATTAATATGCGAGATATAATGGCTAGAAAATAAAAATTCGAAAAACCACATCTCTGTAAAATATTCACCTATTTAAAATCTGAATAAAAAATCATTCCTAAGTAAACCTCTGCAAGACATTTTTTTTTCATTTATTTAAATCTTAGATCCAATCACTCTGTTTTCAACAATGTCATTACAGAGTGCGTTTTGAATCGTCATTTCCTTTTCAAATCTCTCTTTTCTGTTCCCATTCCATTTCATGACATCCCGAATTAACAAATTATAACAAGAAACATTATTCAAAAATATAAAAAGTACAGTGAGTTATCTGACTAAAATGTCTTTAGTGTAGGATGCACGTAAATTTTTGATATATGTGTGTGTTACGTATTAAATAAATAATAAAAAACTTATCAAAATGAAACAAATGTCCGTCACCTACTTCAGACAAAAGTCGGTTCGGTACCATTAATTCATCGGCAACCCAACAACTCTCCTTCCCAATCCCTTTTCCTAAGACCAAGGTTAGGTGGAAGAACAGGCCTTGTGGCCTGAACCTCTCCAAAAGACATAAAATAAATAAATAGATATATTGAGAAAAGAGCTCACGAAGTTTCGACTTCGTTTTAAGCAGAAACTACACAAACATGTTATAATATTGTATTAAATATACCAGATAACTTTTCAGTGTCTGTGCGTGAATTCTAACTCCCGTCTGTATTTTTTTATAAATAACAATTCTGATGTACAACTTTTGTAATAATTAACTTCTTTGTCCAAAATTAATGTATTTTCCCAACCCATCAAATGATCATTGTTAATGCAATGTGAGGTAACTACAATTCGTACAACTACATTTAAATTTCGTTTGTGCTCTCTGTTTGACGTACGTAGCTAGTATTACAATATTTACATTTTATTTTGTATACTACGTTGTTAGCATTCATGTGATCTTTCTTATCTTTCCCTTTTGTTATTTCTTTTATTTTTAAAAGTAGAAATCAATTTTATATTGTCAGACTTTAGTAATATATGAAGTGAAGGAGTTATAAATATGTTTTAAGGGAACACTGCATAAATCATTAAATTTTATTGAGATTGCGTTTGTTTCCTGTTATGAAGGTAATACAATTTTATTAACAAATTCTGTGGGATAGTAATTAACTAAAAGTATGTATGTAATTGGTATAAGAAGGACAATAGTCCTCACAATTAATTAATATATCAAGAAAATTTAGTTTATTATTATTATTTTCAATTTCTAATGTGATTTTTCTCCTAGGATGGTAACTATTAAATGTATTGTTTAGACAATTTTTGTGTTGTTATGTGAGTGAACGAGTGAAACATCTATGAACCATAAACACTGTGTGCAATGAGTGACATCTCAATTGCTAAACGTCTATGGGCAACCACCCCTCAGTTATTGATTTTTTCTGGTACGGAAGCGGCGCTTTCCGCCAGAAGTCAACCAGCCGTCACGACGTCCTGCCTCGCGATTGGCGCGTCAACTCGCGCTGCAGGGCGAGTTTGTGGACAGCGAACCTTGCCACTTGTCGCGAAGACGGTCGGACGGTCACTCTCTCTCTCTCTCAGTCAGCAGTGAGCAGTCGGCACTGTACTTGAGCCGGTGCACTGTGAGCATTCATTCGTACTACCTTATCAGCGGAAAAAACTACATTTCGCTACTCTCATCAGTCGGCACGCGAGCCGTCTTTTTTCTGCCTTCAACCTGCACCAGGACACTGATGAATGCTTTATTAACTATTTGAAGATCTTCTCTCCAATTCTCAATTCAACTTTTTCTAAATCACGTTATACAAATTCTGACATTATAGGGTTTATTGGACTTCCCATGGATTATCCCTCGACCTGATGATAAATGTTTTGATCATTTCGAATAGCTATTTTCATTTCTGTTTCTGGAATTTCACAATGATTTTGAATAGTTGTCCAACTTGACATTATTTTATTTATACTTAACTTATTTGGAAGACCAATATGCAATGATACTACATGTAATGAAAGTTAGTTCATAGAACTATCAATGAAAGTTAGTTCATAAAACTATCTATGAAATTTAGTTCATAAAACTACATCTAATGAAATTTAGTTCATAGTAGTGTTTCTATATTTGTTTATGATTTGCTGTAGTAGAATTTTTTACGTATTCTTAATATAAATTAAATTTTGCAATACAAGAACATCTCATGGAAATGTCAAATTACTATCTTAAATATTTTTCTCTTTACTTCGATGAATGGTTCTATCAGTAAGGATAACGCGCCAAATATTGTCACTCCTGTCCACCCACTTAAAAGATTTCACTTACACAGCAAATTCCTAAAATTACTTGTTATATTTGATTTAACAACATTTATTCACAATAACTGATATGATATCTCAGTTTGTTCGTGAGATATAGTGAATATAGCGAAAAATCACTTCTCAGTCAACCATGCCAACTGTATTGGAACCTCTCCATTGCATATCGCAGTGACGGAACGTTGCAATTTTATTATGTGAAGTTGGTTATATTCAATACCAGCGCCGAGTGGTTACAAGAACATATCTGGCGAGGAACAAGAAAGTATTGGCATTAAACCCTCTCTTAAATGTTCCATTTTTTGTTCCTTATAGTAGTATAGTATAAAATCGTATTAACTAAGTTTTGGGGAAATTATTATTAATTAAAATGTTGAATACAATTTTTAAGTTCTTACGATGAAATTTCTTAGTACTTAAAGTTAATGCTCTAAATTTTAGCCCAATAGGTGTATTAATCTTCTGTACAACTGGATGATGTGAGTTATAATTTAGAAAAATACCTGATTCATTTTCCCTGATGAAGGCAAAATAAATTGCCGAAACGTTGGCGTTGTAAAAATGTGTAATTATTGACCAATCTTCAAAACATAAAACATTTGTGAGAATACAGTGTTCAAGATCATAATCTGAAAACATAATTTATTAATGAAGTTCATGGTTAGGGAATAGCAATATGAAAATATTTCAATTTTCAAACCACGAATTGCTATCTGATCTTAAGTTCTGTACTTTAAATGAATTTCAAAACTTGGATTAACTCATGATATTTTTAATAACGCAACTTTAAATTTTCTGAATGAAATAAAACACGTGCTTTCATGAACTGTAATACCAGACGGAAAACTCATTTTTACTCAAGTCTACGTTGACTAGTTTTAGCTCCAGAAATTCAAATATTATGTCACTTTCTGGTTGTATCAATGACATTGGCAGATTTTTCAGCTTCTCTTAAAAAGAGATATTTCCCAATAACATCCCCAGCCCACAAGCCAAACTCAATCGTCACTATCTGCAGAGCGCGTTATTATTTCCTCGATGAAATCGGATTTTCCGCGATCCTTATGCAGCAGAGTTATATATTCACAAAGTACTTTCTATGCACTGCTGTATCGAGTAATACACCACTTTAACTTTTCCAATCTTCTTGAAGCGTAGCAAAAAAATTGTGGCTCTATAGTTCATACAACAAAAATACCTACCAATTAGAGAATTCGTTGTCTTATTCGATATTTACGGAGAGAAATGATTCGGTCATTTTGTATGAACGAATTTGCTGAAGGAACTGTGAAATTTATAACGGTGGGGCAGTGTAATCAAGAGATGGATCACTACAACGTATGAGAAAAATAAATTTATTGAACTATACATGAAGTTCGAATAAATTGGCCACAACTTGGGAGAGATTCCTGAGAACCAGAATAGTGTGAGGAAAACCGGTAAATATGATTCTGTTGACGCTTTTGCTGAATTATGTCGAGTTTACATATTTTTCAACGGTATTAAAATATAAGGCATATAAAACACACCCTCGAAGTAACAAATTTGGAGATAATTTTTCCAAGCCACGGTATCAATTTCACTTGCAATTCAAAACATAACAATATAAAGCTGATTATACTTAAAAATACTATCTGAATCCCATTGAGATCAAGGTTAAATGTCACATTGTTTTACACTTGAATGAAGAAGAAATTAAAGATATATCACCTACAAACAATGAAAATCAAGCAAAATATATGGTTTAAGGATATGGAACAACAAGAAAATATGTCCTCTCCCACTTCTTACATTCAGTCAAGTCGTGTATTATTTCACTGCGTACAGCGAGGATGACAAATTTTACCTCGGTGCAGATTTACGTCCAACCATTATTTTTATACAAGCTTATTGTTATTCCCTTCTCCAAATACATAAATACAGGTATTTTATTCAACTAATGATACATTTCATTTACGTTCCAATATTGTGGAAACGTGGATTGAATATCAATTACCTCATTACGTGAGCTGGTATTGACGGAAAATTATTTGCTGCGTCTTTCAAAGGTTTCGCATGATTTTGTTCGTCTAGTTAGCTACTGTTTGTCATTTATTTCATTTTGTTTAATATTGTTCAATATTAATTCGTTATTATGTTAATTAAAATATCAGACTCACAAACTTAAAGTGTCACTAGCACTCTATTTCAAGGTACCGGTAAGGTTACTTGAAATAGTTTGTAAATAATAATTTATTTTTTCGCACAGCGAAGTGACTGCTGAGAAAATTGTATAAGTGTAAAGGAAAACGTAAAGAAAAACTATATACATGTGCAGGATATACAAAAAAAAGTACAATCCATCTTCATTTTGCACCATCGATAAATGTATTTTTCCTACTGTCGTCCAGATATTACGAAACTATTATAAATAACAATAAGGACACATAATTTATGTTCTAAATAGCACATGTGCTAGACCGATAGTGGTGGTCCAGTGGTACTTCTCCATGACACCGCTGTGCGAGGGAGCGCGGGTTCAAAACTTGCTCGGTCGGGCTAGGTGAGGTTTGGGCTGGGTAATCCCTTACCTACTCCGGACAAACATCGGCTCGGTACCATAAGTTACCCGGCAACCCCGCATCTCTCCCTCCCAATTCTCTTACCCTAGTCGAAAGGTGAGGTGGAAGAGTAAGCCTCATTACCTGAACCTCGCAAAAAAGACATTAAATAAAAATTATTATTCTTATTATTATAAAGACTCACTTTGCTTCCTGGTGGTCAGTAGCACCTGTTCGATATATTAAATTATTCCTTACGAGTTATTCTAAACCAGACCTGGCCCATCCAAATGGTTTCATGGACCACTTTCATGACGCGTAAAGTTACAGTGGGCCGCACTGTAGGTAAAAGTGGTATAAAATACAATATAAATAAAACATTATGTTTGCAGCATCATTCAACACAATAAACTCTCGAGTCTAAATAAATAAGATATTAGTTTATCCTTTTTTCATTTAATTTTATTAAATCTATTTTCATGTCAGACGTTGCCTATCTTACTAGTAACCATCGCCGGACGCCCTTCAAACTACGACAAATCGGGGAAACCTCGGATGAATGGCAACCCTATACAATTTACAAATAAAAGTGGCGTGTGGCAGCTTAGGACAACATGAATTATGAATTATAATTATGAAAAATCATGATTCAGTTTCTATCTTTCAGTTAATTGTATAGCATAAACATTATTTAGAAACAGACTTGACTCGTTTGAAATGCTCAAGAGTATGTAAAAAAAATGGTGACTTGAGTGCATCGGTTTTGTAATTTACGCGTCATACCAAGAAAAAAGTGAAATATTTTTTTGTAATGTTCGGTCACTTATACAAAAATTTAATGTAAAAACACTACGGAAAATTTACTACAAATAAAACTTCCACCGCTTTCGTGATTTGTACGTTGGTATTTTTTGAAAATAAGTTTCTTCCATGAGAAGCAAAGTATTTCTCCATCAAATGACTGATGAGGTATGTTCAAGTTGAAATCGCAATTTTTGCCTATTTTAGATATCTTTGTTTTAATTCTACCTACACTAGCACAACCTTAAGCTTGTAGTAACCTACGAAACTCCTAAAATTGACAATGCTCCTTTTTTATTTAATGTTCTATAACCGCTATAATGAAATATTTGTATGCTCGAAATACTTCCTTCACCTTGCTGAAATCAAGTCCACCCGGGATCCCGCACAGCAGACAGAGCCAGAGAGTGAAGGAACGTGGTACAGAACTCCAACCGGGACTGTAGATCGAGGGTAAGCCCGAAACGGAAGCAGGGCGCACGCCGGACCGGGGAACTGCGCCGAAACCGGAACTAGAACCCTCGCTGGAGACGGGGCCGGTAACGGGACCCCCTACTCATTTTTTTCATTTCAATAGGGCGCTTTATTTACAAATATTATTTATGTACAAATGTGTGGCGAGGCTTTTTATTGCCTGTACGCCTGTAAAATTCCCCTTAAGTAGAGCCGTGGGCTGTGCATACAATGCCCTGGTATTCACTCTCATTGAACGGATAGTTGCAGTTTTAATTTTTGGAAATCTTTGTTTTGAACTTAAAATGATTGTAATTTTATTTACTTGTGATTTGTATCGTAATAATACTTTTTAGCATCCTTTAGTGCTTCTTTAATATCGTTTAATTTAGTTGTAAAATATCTTTTAAGTATACTGCAAGTATCGATTCAATGAGCACCGGTGGGAACCACTGGAAACCAAAGGTCAGGACACGAATATATACAATTAATATAAACATATTTACAAAAGATAATTAAATAAGAGAAATAAATTATAATGTAAAATATACCAGTTTTGCCATAGAAATAAAGATTAAAATAAAATTCAATTATTTACAATACTAAAAAAAAAAAAAAACATAATTGACGTAATGCCTTGGAAGGTCTTCTCAACATGTCTCCGCCTGAAACAAAAGAAAAAGACGAAGCGGCAGAATCACGGTTCATTTGAATCAGTGGTTTCAGCACATGTTACTCTTTCTCTCATGTCCCTCACATAGCTTAGGAACTGACCCAGGGACTGCACTACAGATACTCTATTGTCCCTCATTATCGCAATGGCTAAATCTACGTTAATGTGATAATTTTGGAATGCACCAACTTGGATAAAAGTTCGTTTTTGATCTGTTTTCGGGCATGTTAGTAAAATGTGAATCCAATCTTCATTTTGATCCCCGCAAAGTGGGCAAATAGAGTCTCGATCCCCCCTCAGTTTTCTTAATTTCCACCCTCCTACGCGAAACCATCCGTAACCCGATCGTTCTTTTGATTTGAGACAGTCAATGTATGGTTTTCTGCCCCATTGTCCAGCTACTAAGGTTTGCACGATAAGTGACCTCTTTTCCAGTCTGTTAGTTTCTATTTCACGACGGTATAAGTCTTGGAGTTTTCTCTTAATATCTTTTAGGTCGTTTAACGATGGACTATTCTGACTCACACAAGTGATTCCTGCTTTATGAATTAAATTTTTAATTTGCCTGTCCCATTTTCCTTCTGTATTACAATGGTAAGACTGAGTTACAAGTGGGTTCCTGGTACCTGCCCTTATCGAAAGCCAATATTTAATTGCTCTTAATTGTAGAGTTAGTTCAATGGGAAGCAACCCAAATTCCCATAAAATGCCACTGTTTGCTGTGCATTGAGCAATGCCCGCTACCATTTTAAGATATTTCGTTTGAAGCGAGTTTAAAATATCGTTATTCCCCGCGCCCCATATTTCCGCTCCGTACGCAATTCCCGGGATGAGTAGAGACTGAAACATTTTATCCATGAGTCTTGGTGCAATTTCAGGAATTGTAATTTTTGATTTTGTTATTGTACTTAAAATGTATTTGCCTTTTCGTCGAGCTTTCTCCATATGTCTCGTCCAAGTTACGTTCATGCAGATGGTTACTCCTAAATATATGTATTCTTTAACGTTTTCTAGCGTTTCTCGTTTATACGACCAAGTTTCATTCTTACTGTAGACCCACCCATTTTTAAAAGTCATGGTTTTTGTCTTATTAACGTTAACTTTTAGTTTCGTTTCTTCGCAGAAAATTTCTAATTCATCTAAACTTCTTTGTAAACCTGCTTGTGTTTTTGAGAAAATAATCAAGTCGTCGGCAAAAAGGAGTGCTGGTATTGAAATATTTTCATCTCCGATCCTGGGTGCATCTGCATTTACCGTGGCTAATCTATCTACAAGTCCATCTATGAATAGTATGAAGAGAAGTGGGGAAAGTACGCAACCTTGCTTTACACCTCTTTCCACAGAGAATGTATCTGTTACACAATCTGATTCTAATCTCACGCATGCCGTGTCTGATTTATACATCCCTTGAAGCATTTTTAGGAATTTTGTGGAGATTCCTTTACTTTCTAGAGTATACCAAAGTATTTCCCTATTAACGGTATCAAATGCTTTTTCAAAATCCACAAAAGCTCAATATAGCTTACCTCTTTTAACGGAAGTTGCCTTTTCCGCCATTGTGGTAGTTATAAAAATTTTGTCTACTGTACTATAGTTATTTCTGAATTCTACTTGCAATACTGTCACTTTTCCTTCTTTTTCTATCCATTTATTTAACCGAACATGAAGAATTTTGCAAAAAATCTTAGCTATTGTATTAATTAAGGAAATACCTCTATAGTTATTAGGATCGTTAACGTCACCTTTGTTTTTATAAATTGGACAAATTATTGATGTGTTCCAAATTTCAGGAAATGTGGAAGTGTCGTATAAAGAATTGAGCAAATCCACGAGAATTGGGGCAATACTAGAATTTATTTCCTTTAAAAATTCCACTGGAATACCATCAGAACCTGTTGCTTTGCGAGACTTCAAATTCCGTACCACATCTTTTATTTCATCAATATTTATTGCACGGTCTAAATCTGTCACTATTATTTGGTGTTTGATAAAATGACCCGTCCGTGGTATACACTGATTCCGGGAAAGAAGTTGAGCGAAGTGCATTTCCCAACTTTTCGCCTCTATACTGTTCATGCAACTATATCTACATCGTAATTTATTTATAGTATCCCAAATATTTGCAACATTTTTACTGTGAATAATGCTTTCAATCCTTTCCGCTTCCGAATTCTGCCATTGTTGCTTAGCTGTGTTAATTATTCTTTTATAGTTTTTTCTCAAGTGTACGTATTTTTGTCGTAAGCTTTCTCCTCCCCACCAAATGAAGAATTTTAATGCATTTTCCGCAATTTTTTCGCCTGTCTACAATCTATGTTGAACCATACCGCTTCTCGAGTGTTGTGTTTTTTCTGTGCGCGTACTCGCATGTGTGAACCCGCTTTCTGTAGAGTGTTTCGTAAAAATTCTGTCGCGACATTAAGCTCTCCAAACTGCAACCTATTTAGAATATCTGCGTGCAAGTTTCCGCGATTCCTTTCAAAGTTCGCTGCAAATTCTAACCTTTTTTCATGGCTCCATTTANTATCTGCGTGCAAGTTTCCGCGATTCCTTTCAAAGTTCGCTGCAAATTCTAACCTTTTTTCATGGTTCCATTTAGATCGTTTAATTTTTGACAACCTCTCTGATTGTTGTAGTATTTGTAAACTATTTTTATATTTTAAGGTTAAACAAAGTGGCATGTGATGGAATTCTATTCTTTCACCTACACGAAATTTATCTATCCACTGTATAGTTTTAGGACACGTCAAACCATAATCAATTACGCTCTCTCCATTTCTATTAATATACGTGAAACTTCCCCATAAGAACCATTCAAAATATCTAAATTATGTAAATAGCATAGCTCTAGTAATTCGCTTCCCTCGCCATTGCTCACTTTATCTTTACTTTTTCTAATTATGTTGTTATTATTATTATTATTATTATTATTATTATTATTATTATTATTATTATTAACATGAAGATTTTCGTTCATAGGTGCGTCTGGTATTCTTTCACCTATTCTTGAATTAAAATCTCCCATTCATAAAAGTCCTGCATTGGGATTCCTATTTTTCAGCGTATTTAATATATGGTCTAACTCGTCATTAAAGGAACTATTATGGTACACGGATAAATTGTGGCTCCACCTGGGTTTCTTCCACGCGATCCTTTTCTTTTCAAATGTTTCGTAAAAGAAGTATATCCATTTAAATTAACCGAGTCTCCGTCTTTACACCACGTTTCAAGTAATCCAATTACAGAGAATTTTTCAAGGAACTCACGAAAACTTCCCTGAGTCAGTTTCCTCGTCAATCCTTCAACGTTCCAACACAATACATCTAATACATGCCCTTTGTCCTACTGGCCTGTCGCGGACGTACCTTGCTGAACTGCAAGTGCCACAGATCTTGTCACCCGTCCTTGCGGTGGGGGAGATACATACGGTGGCCGGTTGGTAGCCGACAGGCATGGTGCACTTTCCGCATACTGCGTTGATGACGCGCTGGCTTGCCGTCGCCCTGCTGCGTGCTGCTGAGGTGTCGACACCGGGGGTGAGTGGCGTTGCTGTGTCGGCGGTCGCACCGGCGATGTTGCCGCGTCATCGACTGGGGTTGGGGTGTCTCCCTGACTCGCCTTCTTCAGTGCCTCTAGCGTGTAGCACTTCTCATCCACCACAAGTGTATCAAAACGCAAAGAAGCCCTGTACCCTTGACCCCCTACTCAGCAACCGGATCCAGAAGCTTCTGGTAAGAACGCGGGACCGGACCCAGGGATACAGCCTGAGAATTCTATCTCGGTGTGAAAGATATGCTGCATCCGCAGGTGTAGCCGAGCGGTTGTAGGACGGTACTCCAGTGTAGTTTAAGATAAACGATGCTCTCTTTTACCCAAATAAACATGCAGAATTTTATGTCAGTCTTTAGAGTACTGGTAACAAGTATGGGTTTTCAGTCGCCAACGGGAACCATTATTCCGACAGGGACATATCCTGGGACTGGGATGTACGGGTTACACATTGTTATGTGCTGGAACAAGTGTTAGATCTAGAGCATGTGGATTAATTAAAAATAGGAATGTTTGGACAATTCCAGGATCTGTGACGATGGACCAGGTAACTGGTGAAATATGAATAGGAACAGTGAGACAAGGATCTTGTTGTTTACCCTGTGTACTTTCACGGTGATTCCAATTCTCCATCTCTGGAGGAGTTAAGGAAACTGGTGGTATCTTATAAGAAACAGGGGCTCAATCTGTTGGTTGGCTACGATGCCAGTACGCCATGACATTTTGCTTGGGTAGACACCAATCGACGGGGCGATAATTTAATCGCATACTTGTGTTCAACTGATTTAGAGATTATGGAAATTGGGGACATCTCGATCTTCATCACTCGCATGAATGACGGAGTCATAGACCTAACTCTGGGTTCCATGGATATCATGGGTTCCATGGATATCGTTCAGACAGGACTTGCGGACGGTACTGGAGTACGGACCGTTGTACAGTGACAAAGGAGAGCTGGAGTTGGGGTTTAAGCATACCCATTTTATATTGTTTTTCTCCAGGGCCTATAACACTACCCATCACTACAATCGAGCATAATGGATCGCCCGCCGATTATTGAGGACATTCTATTGTCATTTTTATCAGAATTCTGCAGTCTTCTGTCTGGAATACCGAAAGTACGACTTTACAATATTTAAATGATAATACATTCTCTTGCAAAGTGTTAACTGTCAAATCCCATGATGCATTATCAAATGCATCGTTTATGTCTAGAAAAATACATGTGCAGTACTTAACCATTATCATGTATCAGTTTCATTAATTTCTCAAATGCACCAATTGTACTTTTGGCCTTTGCTAAACCATTTTCTCTTGTATTCATATTTTCGTCGCCTTCAAAGTACCTCTGTATTGTATTTGTTAAAATCCAGTTCAAAACTTTTCCATACGCTGGAATAAGCAAAATTGGCCTCTAGTACGCCACATTCGTAGCTAATCTGTCTCTTCGTTTGAGAAATAATTTTACTTGAATTATTTTCCATTATTTCCGTAATACGTTTTATCTCCAAAGTCATTTCTCAACGGTACGTTCTGTATCGTTGTGAAAATTTCTAATTTCTTTTCAGTTCTAGTCGTTCTTACATCACCCTACTGTATACTCCTCGCATTACTATCCAAATGTATTATACAATCTTAGCCCCGAACACTGTATTGTATTTCCTAGGCTGTCCAAATCTTAGCTTAACTTTTCCTGATATTGACAATAACAATTAATCACTGCTGTTGTTACGTCTAATTTTCTACATAATGTAACCTAAGTATGTGCTGTCAAGTATTGATTCAGCACCAGTATGCCCACTTGTGGAACATTGAGTTTTATTGCACTCCAGGATTCATGAGCAGCTGTTATGCGGAACGTCAAGGGTATATGCTGTAATTTCCCTGCTAAATTATATGTCTCCTGATAGCACCCTATTTGTTTTTCTTTTACCCTCATATATTACCAAAGTTGCCTACTTGAAACTTTCCCTCGTTGCAAATTTTGCTGCATAACTCTATTCCATAACTAATACCATTTTTCATTGTCTTCAGTACATTTTTACTTTCAGAGCAAAGTGTAGTAAGTGGACTATGAACAGAATCGCAACTTTCACTTATAGTTCACGCAAACTATCGGTTTCATTTTCCCCGAGCACACCTTAATATTATGACTCTCTTTACTATATTGTCCACAAAGTTCATTACGCACCTTTCATATCTTTGTCGAGTGTCCATAGTCATGACACATATAGCAGCGTAATAATCCTTGTCTATCCTCAAACTATAAATATCCATGTACAGTCTCTCTTGCTTCATAAATATTATAATATAATATAAATTATATACAATAATATAAATTCATAATATAAATTCATAACAATTTACATTAATTTCCAATATCCAATGTTCTGTCGATCGCTGTTGCACTTTACTCCGATACATTAACCGAATCGTTGCAAAACATGTCATCCTCTTCTCTTCTGTATCTAGATTTTTAAAAGCAATCTGCTCTCTAAAGTATTTCTCTGCTGTATTTTGCTCAACACTGTAGACACGCAACCGCAGTCGCTTTAGTCTAACTACCTCTTAGTTCTCAATAATCGCGTAATCTTTCCCTTTCTCCTTATCTGGCAGTACTGTCTCCTTTGTCGTAGTATCCCTTGTTGCCATTATTTTTATATTAACTTTTTAAACCTACAACGCCTTTTGTAATATATCTTGCATATTATAATTTTCTTGCATTGCAATTTTAACATAATAACCTCCTAAGCTCAATAATAACCTTGCATTCACACCAGGTTACTCTGAGTCTTGAGCTCTGTCAAATACAACCAATCTTCTTCTCTTCCAACTAAATTAATCTCTTTCTTTAAGCTTCTCCCTAATGCTTTCAAATGCTTCCCAACGATCTCTCACTTCCTCCTACTCTCTTATGCTCATCTAGTCCTTTTTCACACATACAACTCCGCACACATTCTTTGATATTTCCTGGGTCATCTACCAAATTCTATTTGTTTTGATATTACATTTTCCACTCTTTTCATTACCTGATTTGTAGCTGCGTCCACCTGCATCTGCAATTCAGTACAATTACCCAACATGCTTTGTTATTATCTTTTCCATCCCGTGAATTGCTGCACCTGTGCCGCCCAGACCTCATCACCAGCTCCTTGAATTTTACTGGCTCTGTATATATTCGTCATTAATCGCATGCAGTCTCACCATTGTCCTCCAAAGATCATGCACCTCATCTCGAATTAATCCTTGTAGACTCCCTTTCATTTTTCCAAATAAATCCTCCTTAAATACTTCCAACAAGTTATCCATTTGTATATGTAGTATATTCGTATCCACCCCGGTACTTTCCACTTCCTAGATCTGTTCTATTATCTTCCCCTTCTTCCGTCGCCTAACTTTCCCTTAAAATTCCGGTTTTTGATCTTTGTGGCGTGATCGCACGTTCTTTGAATTTCAACTTAATAGTGTCGATTGTCCCATACAATGAAATTGGGTTGCCGCAGGTATTTGCTCACGCCCTCAGATACACGTTTCGTTGTTTTCTCTTTTCCTATCCATTTTGAAGACACTTCTGTTAAAACACAAGTTCAGCTGAATAATTTACAATGATTGCATACGTTTTTGTTAAAATGTCAATATCGTCTTCCTTGGCTTTTTTAACGAAGGAAAATGATGAAGTATTTGATTTTTCACGTCTTGGTAATAAATTCTTGGTTTTTCTTCAAAATGAAATGCTTGACTCGTCATTTGCGAAGTAATTTAATTCCCGTCTTGTAAACTAGTACTAAGGTCACTCAGCTTTAATATGATATCGCATATAAAAACTAAAAGACACTGCCATGCATGATATTCATACCCATTATAAACTTTATTATTTTCATGCTAAAATAAAATAATTTCAGGTGTATTTGAATTCAGGCAAAGTAATTTAATATTCGACAAAATATAATTTCATATGTGAAATGAAAATAAGCGATTGAAAACAATACCTCTGCTTAGCAATCGGACTAAAGTACGCAAAAGTACATCGCCATAATGACTATATTTCTTCAAGATTTTCAAATTTTCTATGATTTAATTTTCGAGTTCGAATGTAATTCACAACGTGTACAACTATTTCCATGGAATATAATCCCAGTGAATACTTCTTTTATCGATACATGTGTCCCCACGTTCTCTTGGAGAATTGAAGAGTCAAATAATAAAAGATTTATTAAATTATATTTCTTCTTAAATAGAGAAACAAATACCTTTTCTGATCCGATCGTTGAAGGACATCTATCAGTGCACAGGGAAATTATTTTTTTCATTTCAATATTCCTAATTCGAGTAATGTTAGTGCTAAAATCAACAGCTCCACTAATGTAATGGAAGCATGTATGAAATTTTCTTTCACAAGTTTGGCATCAGTATATTGTTTCATATTTTGCCAAGTATGTAACAAATTTCATACGATGCTCGTGTCTACTGATTCTTGAGAGATCGCCACTCAACAAACATTTTGTTGTTGCAGTGATTTCTTGCAGAAAGCCAATTTTTCATTTCTTTCTAAAGTCTCGCGAGTAAAATTGTCATTAAACAATTTATGTTTCGTAGTATAGTGACGAACTGTGATATATTTTTTAATGATACTATATTGATTAGTCAAACACGTTGCCGAACCACTTTCATTTAACTAAAAAAAAATATATCTTTTCCCAGTCTTCTCGAAACACTATTTTTATCAAATATTTTTCGTTTCTTGGTTGAAGATGTCATTATGGGTGTTTAAATTTAAAAAAATCACTTATGATAAACAACACTACAATGCTTATATGTATCAATCTTTGATAATAAACAATATGGTCACTTACATAAATACGTACATCAGTTAGATTCTAATTTAAATCGAACATAACTGAGGATATAAAAAAATTCTGCAATTGTCGGAGTGGTGTAGCTAATGTTGGTTGCGAAGGGAGGAGTAAGGAAAGATTCTAAAGGCGTTCGTGTCTGTTTAACGGTCAGTCAATTGTAGCCGCTAACTTTTTTTAATTTAAAAAATTTTAAATTTTAAATTTCCTTGTGTTCCGGGTCACATGCGGGCGGCGGGCCGCAGGTTGAGTATGACCGGTCTATTCCAACT
Organism: Laupala kohalensis; assembly: GCA_002313205.1. Taxonomy (NCBI): domain Eukaryota; kingdom Metazoa; phylum Arthropoda; class Insecta; order Orthoptera; family Trigonidiidae; genus Laupala; species Laupala kohalensis. The sequence goes on from NNCF01127647.1 coordinate 35,087, forward strand.
CCTTCGTGCTTCTAAAATAACTGTTCTTCCTTGCATTCTTGTGCCTTGAGAAATCCACTGCATGACAGTCCTGGAACTTCCCCCACTTTTTTCATGAGAGTGTGAGTTATCCATCGGAATTTCCTTTTTTGTTTCCAAGTTCACACTCTGTTGGCCAGTAGCCTTCCATAAATCTTTATTTGAGAAAGTTCCAGACCACCATGTTTTTAGGATATATCTTAAGCAGCGATTTACTAAGCTTTGTAAATTTCGTCTGATTTATCGCTTATAATTCATGCTTTACGTCCATGCACTGATTTCACACATGTATTAAAGAATATGATCTTAATATCTCGATGAATGAATGTTGATAGTCAAACTTATCTTAACCTGGAGAATGATCCTCCAGCCTTATTAATTCCTTCGTTGACATCATTTTTAACAATACTAGATGTCAAAGTCAATGTTTTTTCTATTATAGGTCCTAAACAACTATTGAAGTTTGCGATGGGTAGAGCACCGAAAATCTTTGGCCTTGGCACTAGGAGGAGGAGATATGACCAGTCCTTATATATTGAAATTGATCTGAGAAGAAATGGCAAACTCTAAAGTGTCCATGAATGATAATGAACAAATCAAGCTTCAACTTATTGCCTTCGCTAGGTTGAGCTGTTAAATTTAATACACAATCATCATTATTATATTATTGAAAGGTACAAGAGGAACCGAAGTATCAGTGCATACAATTTTGTGGGTTATGTTTAAATTACTTTCAGCGAACAACGAAAGTGGGTACTCAACAGTTACTGCGTTTTGACCACGGGTCGAAATAAAAATAATTATTTCATAATTAATTTTTGTCGATGTGCTTGTTTCGAAATTTTGATTGTGTTTCATTGTTGTTTGGATGTCTCCAAAATTGTGTTATTAGCACCGCAACGTCATCATAATTAAATAGATTTTTTAAAATAATTTCTGTCAAAATGAAATAACCCTTGAGTACGTGAATCAAGTTGGCAGACAACATATTATCTATATCAAACAATCATTAATTTATTGCCAATATTTCGTAAATCAATCTCCTCTGTGTTCCTAAAACAATATATCGTAGTCATCTCGACCCTTGCGCCCTGAAGCAATTACTCGCTCATTGATATAACGGGAGAATACGAGTATTTTTAATTATGAATGCGCCAATACTCCGGCTTCTTGACCCGTAGCTCCGAGCCAAATCCATGTATATTGCTTTGTAGTGACAGATGATTTGATGGAAGTCGACCACAGCTGCATGCGAGATGGCTAATGAAATGAGATTGAGTCTCATTTGCATGAGTGGCTTTCCATTTACACCATTCCATTGGTTCAAGTTCAAGGGATGAATGTTACCTTCATTCTCTGTTCACAACCAAAATTACACAATGTTCAAAAGTTATCAACTCAATGTTCAAAACTCCAATAAAAAAACTGTTCCACAAATCGAAACAAAACTTGTTGCTAGCAGGATACTAGTATAGATTGATGCCATTATTTGGAAAGTTTATGAATAAAATTGAAATGAGAGAACAAGTCAGTGGAATTAGATCTCTCCAATAATTTATCCTTTCAAATACTCCTTTTTTCGACTTACCATTTTTATCACTGAGACTCGAACAAAAAATTGTGTTTATCGTAAAAGCAGCTCGTTTACCATATTTTTCCTAGTTTTATAAATATTACGTATTTTTTACTATCTCACAAAATACTCAATCCATAACCCAACCAAATCACATAATACAAAGAATACGCACTATAGCTCGGTTATATATATATA
>NNCF01127647.1:36930-142008 GCA_002313205.1 Laupala kohalensis
ACTGTATTATTCTACATTCACGAAACTTCCCACAAATTCGAACTACTCAGGTGAGCGATTTCAATAAATCAAATCTACAGGAATTTTATCCATCCCCGCCTCCGCAAAAAAGTAAACCCTGCTTGTGAAAAGGACTAAAATGCATCATAATCCGGAAGTGAATTTTTTGAGGAATTGAACGGCAGAAAGATATAGCTTAAAGTCCATGCAGAGTCGTTCCCCAATGATTCCTGTAGGCTGCCATCGAGTGAGTGCTGGCGAGTGCGAGGTTCGAGGCTGCTGCCTGCCTGTGGGCGATGAGGACGGGCAGCGAGCGTGAGGTGCGAGGCCTCGCCGCCGGCGTTCGATACGCGTTGCCTGCCTCCCTGCTCCCCCACGCCCAGCGCACGCGCCCACCCGCCCTCGGCGTTTAGCCTCCATTGAATCATTGAGGGCGCCCCGAGCGAGGTCACGTCCCTGCCCCTGTCCCCGCCTCTTCCCAGGCGAAAGGATTCGGCTTCCGCGCGCTGCGAACGGTGCTCTTCGCCTCACTGATTGCAAATGTTCCTTTACTTTATTTTGCGTTGCTGGGTGATTCGGGAAAGGTATTGCCTGACCCTCTAAACGCGAGCGACGCATTTCCCGAGGTTCTCATGGAACCAAACACACGAAACTCCTCTGATTTAGACGGTCCACTCACATCTAGATCTTATGAGAAACATCACATGCCCTGTTGTCAAACTTAACGTTTATTAACAACAAAAATGTGACAGTTTTGCTCTAAATTCGACACATAATCTGTGTAAATTTTCCTGTTCATTTTGAGACAAAACGTAGACTTTTCTGGGGTATCCAGGGGTATCTCTGCTCTAAAACTCTTCAAACTCTGAACATTTCCTGTGAGAAACAAATAATTTAGGTTCAACTTCTGTTTAACTTGTTTCAAAATTTTCGAATCCACGCTATCAGCCCCGATACTAATTCTGAATATGTGTCTGTTACAGGGAAATTGACCTTTGCTGGTAATGTGCGCTAATGATGTACTGTCCTGTCCTCTGAATACATAGAGAGAGCGGAGATTTGAATTTAGTTCATTGCTGACATAATCGATCTCACTAAATTCCTGTGTTCCCCGCCTAAGAGGATCAAAGGAGTTTGAGAGCTTCATGGCGTTTTCCTCTACGTGCCCTGACTCGGAATGGGACGATTAACACATCACGTCTCGTGCTTTTTTGTACTGTCCGATTGATTAACACACGAAGTAAAAATGTGTTGGGTTTTTCTTTTTAGTTTTCAATGCATGTTTGAAAGTTGGTTATTTTAAGAATAAAACATTTGCATTAAGTAATACTCCAAAAATTTACCTGTAGCTAATATTTACCTTTTTCATTAAATTTAAATATATTTTTATCATTATTCTTATGATTATTTTTATCATTGTTCATATTTTTATGATTAGGGTGACCCAAGGAGTAGTGCATAGCGTACTTGCATTTAACCTCAGAAGACAATGGTTCAAACTCCGGTTGAAAATTTAGTGGTGTACAAATTTGGTTCTCTGCATGTTTTCTCGAGGTACTCCCGTTTTTCCTATCTTTCATTTTACCACCAAATTTACTCAGCAATCGCCCCTCAATCTATTCATACACCACCCGTCTCGGGAAAGGGCATCCGACACCCACAACATTCCCTAGTCACATGAACTGGGAGGTCACATCACATCATCGATCTCTGTTACTCTGTTAGAGGATGAAAGGAATCGAGACAAAGAAAATATTTTCTGTTTATTTTTGACAGCATTCTGGCGCAGAGCAAATACATTATTTTCCTGACGAAATCCTTCCCTCCCAAGAGCATTGAAATGCTTCGTTTCAGGATAAAAAGAGAAAAGATTATTGTATATTGCTATCAGTAAGAAAATAATACTCTGATCCCCATCCTAACGTTCAGGTTCATTTCTAATTGTTATTTTAATCACACTCTCTTTATGAGAGAATTTCACTCTCCATTCTCTTCACCCGAGCCATTTGTGGCGGATGATTCCTCGATCCAAAGCACTGTTGTGTTAAGGGTGGATGGTCATACTCAAGAACGGCAGGCTCTCGTACGGTGAAGTACGACCACGGAGTAATCTCATTACACCGTGGGACTCCTAACCTTAACCACGACTTGTGCGCCCACTTCACAGTGCAAGTCGAGTTGCTCTGACGTGAATGCTCTGTTGCTCTGTTGTCGGAAAGGAACAACCACGTTCTCACAGGCACCGCACTTCGCTCTAATGGAACGCTGCTTCTGCAACGAGTGCGTACGCGTACTTAATGAAAAACTCTGAAAGACCTTGTATCTTACGAGACTTACGTTATAAGAAACCATGGGGTTTCACTACCATCAAATGCTCTCCCATTTGGCTGAAGAGTATGAGAAGATGTTGGGTCACTGACAGTGGCGGACGAATTTGCTTCCGCTTATGGGAGAATGGGCGACCCACACCACTGTTCAGGCGCTGTTAAACTATTATATGGAAACACAAGTCAAGTTGTAGTATTAACGACGTCTATTAAATGTAATATAACGGTATTAAATATATCATAGTTTCATGCTCTTTGCAAACACCCCCCCCCCTTGGCGCCTGCCCTCAATTCGTCACTGGTTGCGGGGGAATGTAAGGTGCCACCAGAATGACGGAAGCACCAGCAGTGAAAACCTCACCCAGTTCGACAGAATCCGCGCTATCTCGTTGAATAGTACTTTAGGAGTGAAGACGCAAAATTATCTGTGGATATTACTAAGAGTTAAATTATGTTATCTAAAAATGTGTTTGTTGAGCTTTTGGTAAAATTTCACAATAAGTTTGGTTAATAATACCTGTGAATCGTATCTTCTCTTCGTATCGAAAAATATGTCTTTCTTGCTACGTTGTACAATTACTAACGAATGATTACTTTTTTCAATTGAATTTATTTCGTGACAATGAATGCAGAAGAAAAAATAATATATGTCATGCAATTCACTTTGTCCACTGAAATATTTTCGCTCTTTAGTGCAAACGCAGAACATATTGCTCAACGTATTATATAGACATTAATCTTTGAGACTGTAACAAAGATATCAATAAAACAATTTTATTCTTTTTGGTCTCACTTAAAGATCTTTTTATTAACACCAAGACAGAAGTTGTTGCAGACTGATTTTTCCGTTTCTAAATACTCTAAATACTCGTGTTATATATTTAACAATGGATGACATACATGTTGGTGACATGTAGATATTGGAATTCAAGGCAACAACCCTCACATAAAAAGTTCTCTTCACAAATTAATAGAGATTGAAAACTATGTACACTGAATTTTTTTTTAAATTTATGAAATCACGTTTTCTCGACAAATAGATTGTATTAAAAAATTCCTGACTCTTGCTGTCATCTGAAGGTAGGATGATAAAACGTTACAACTGGCTGTAATCATTTACCGAAGAAGATAGAATATCTAATTGAGGATGAAGGACATCCCACGCGAATCTCATTAGTATAAAAGTTCATAATTTTCCGCAGGTAATATTTCCTGAACACGTTGTGTATTTCTTGGAAAAAGTACGATAAAATTGGTGCTTTGACCAGCTTTTGTGGTAGATTGAAAGTTTACAAATGTTGCCTGTCACTGAAGATGCACTCATGTTAAGAGAACTCGCTCACACGAACTAACACTCTTTGCGGGTATCTTCAAGAATTTTATAAACTCAGATTTGTATTCAATAATTAGTTTGAATCAACAAATCTTAAACCTAGGTTTGCATATTTTATCATGAAGTTAGTGCGATCAACAAAAACACGAAAACATATCTCTTTGCGCCTATACAAATGTCGAAAAATTAAAAACAATTTTAGTTATTTAAATTATTAATAGCTTATTACGAAAGTCAAGATACCTCAATTACTTCGTGAAATATAGTAAAAAATACAATTTAAAAAAGTCACATTTCATTCTTTAAAAATCTGAGTTTTAAAAATTCGATTCTAGTTGATCTAGAAAAAAAAACATTCAGTCCAAAATTCAAGATCCTAATTCTTATCACTTTTCCTCTGCGTTTATGAATGAATCAGTCACAACGGGAGATTATAATTTATTCTTTGATCCTTTATATCAATGTATTATTTGACTTACGGGCGTTACATGTTCATCAGCAAGGTGATATTGCAGTACCAATGCTGTCCATAGGATTCAGTGTTATTAGTCCGTTATTTTACTTAGAGATAATGGATGAGTATTCTTTCTTTTATCGCTGAACTGTCCACCTTTCACTCGTTGAGAAGCGTTTCCGGTAGTTATCTACCACACTCAGTATATTTTCTCAGATAGTGTGTAATACTTTTTCTATGATTGTTTTAATCAGTCCAGTGCTTAAGGCGGAGACGTGGAACAAACCCACCTACATACGAAGACTATTATTCATTTGATGATGTCGCATGATGCTTTTACGAGCACGATTGAAAAACCGTCACGACTATCCTTTCGTAACATTTTAAGACTAAAATTAAATCAAAATTTTTATTTTCAAAGTTAAATATCATGATACTGAGTTTTCTTAACCACTGGAGGTTCTAAAAATCACTAACGAAGGGTCTTGAGGCAATCATTTAGACACTTGGCGTGACTGAAAAACACCCTGACATCACATCACTTCGCCTTAGTCTTTCACACTTCTTACGAACTGACCGAATATTTGGCAAGAAGCAGCTCCCATCTGACACGATACACACATGCACAATTTAGTGATTTACCGAACATTTTTGCAATTCGTAATTTCTATATACAGTTATGACTAGTAATGCAATTGTTATATGATGATTTAATATTCCTTCAGAATGCTCGTTTATAATCTTCTTAAAATAACTTGACAACTGACGCAGGTATTCACCTCTCGTTTAAAAGACGAGCGATGTGCTTGTGAAACATCGTACGATAATGAAACATGTTACAGCGATTAATGGGCTCATACGTGACTCGGTAGTGCAATTCTGAAGTGAGATCTCATCTCTCTCTCTCGCACGCGTCTCAAATTTTGTTTGATGGGTCTCGTCTTTTCTGATGCCAGTTCAAATTTGCCGAAGTTCAAAGCAGAACTTTGAAGCCTTCTCTCAGTCCCGATAGCGCCTGAGGAGGGAGAAGAGAGGATGAGTTTTGTCGAGAATTAGAAAATGTTGATTTCCCGTTTATATTGTGTCAGGGATTGATTTCCTGTTTGCAAACCTAGTGAGAGGTAAAAAAAATACTTCTATCTGGTTCATATGTTGACTTAATGATTTATAGTACGTGACTGGTTATACTTTATAACATAAAAGTCATTCGTATCTAATTCTATTGAAATATGTTCTTCCTATTATAGGCCGAGTTCCGGTGGTTTTGCTCGCCAAGACGATTTTTGAACAAATAATCCTTTATAAATCTTCATTTACTCCTTTGACTGAAGGATTAGTCTCTTCCCTCTTTCCTCTATTTGGTCGTTTAGCGTCGCTAATTCTGTCCATCGATTTGCCTCAGAGTTTACATTACAAACAGCCAAGTTCTGAGATGAATGACATTAAAGAACATGAAAAAGAGAGAAAATTATAAAGTATTTAATATTAGAAGTTGTACTGTCATTTTTGTTTAGAAACTTTACTATGGTTACTGTCATAGTTAATTTTTACTTGGTGACTCTAAATCACTCTGCTTTTTTCGATTAACATGCAACTCGGACTTGACCTTTTTATAGCAATATTCTCGGTGGGATATGTAATAGAAAGTATTGTAATCGTGAACATTTTGATTGTGAATTATTGACGGAATTTCTCTTTAGAGAATTTTTAGTACCATGCAGGTGGCTTTTGGATTTCTGGTCGTCCATCTGCGTACTAAACGGAGATTGAGCGATCCTTACTAAACGGAGGAGTTAGTTCCCTCCGTACATCGTATCTATTTCATATCGATGCCCTGAAATATTTATCACATTAATGTAAACGGTACTTCATATAGAGTTTTAAAAATTCTGAAAATCTGTTCCAAATTTTTTTTTTATATATATAAATGTATTTCAAGAGCTGCCTAATATGATTTTAAACCCTTGAGAGTTTCTCTTGAGCATTTATTCGTGAGTGATGAATACGTTACCTCCGGATCACTTTGACAAGAGTGAATTTCCTTTCATTAGTCTGTGGAAGAAGGTGTAATAGGTGTTTAAAAATAATAGAATAAGTTTACTTCAACCGCATACATATTACATAGTTGTTATCTTGCGTTGATTTTTACAGCACTTGATTTTTCTTATGAGCTGTACATTTCCTACTTGGTGACTTTTAACATACTCTACATAATTCTGCCACTGTATAGTACATTATTTGATGGGCGATAGTCCTTTCTCGGATATATCTGATATTTCTTCCGGGCAATTCTTTTTTGAATTCCAGAGTCAAGACTGCGAGAAGACCGCACATAGCCATATTCATCATATAAATTCCTCCCATATTCATCATTTTCACTTACAGAAGATCTCATTTTTATCCATGGCATGGGGTAGACTTGCCCTGCCGTTTCACCATAACAATTCAAGGATAAATATAATGAAATATTACCGAGAAAGTAAACCTTGGAAGAACCCTCTTAACTGGTTCGTCAAACATCAAAGGGAGGGAATGTATTGCTACGAATACACTTGAAAACGCAATCCAAAAATTGTTCATTAGTTTCCAAAGGTCAAATAGTTTATTTATTAAGTTCAGTTTCTAATGGACTGTACTTATATGCTACCAAACAAGATGGTCCATTTGCAGGTGTTATATAACACTGAACCACTTTACCAGTTCAATAATCACTCTGCTTTTGAAATGAACTTCGCAATATTCTGAAATTTCTTGAAACACGGGAAGATGAAACCTGCGAGAAAAGGCTCTGCAAACTTAAAAGATTACTAGGTCTTCGGTGAGGTTCTTGTTTGTGAGGAATATCTAAGAGCCATCGAACAGTTGAATGTTTCGCGAGTGCACTCGGTGGAGACTTGTGAATAAATGACGAAGACATCTTGAATGCTTCTCGTAGGGAAATCCGGGAATCGGAAGAAGCCCGCACATCGTTGAAGTGAGAGTGCCGGATTCTTCGACCCAAACATCTTTTTCTGTTCAAAATATATTTACGCTCTTTATATATTCTTTATTTAATTTTCGCAATCATTAAAACAGCCTATTAAACCTGATTATGACTTATGTTAATACGTAAAGAGTGCTACCATTTTTCTATAGTTCATACTCTAAAGTACTTAAGACTTGACCACCGGAAGTATTTTAATCGCAGTGGACCATAAAACCTTTCAATTAATCCCGGAATGAAGGTTTTACTAAAATAATAACTGTCTTTATTTAATAAACTGAATTTAATTAACAGTAAGTGTACGAAATGAGAAAGTGAAGTAATTGTTTAAAATTAATTATTTACTTATATTTTAGAAAAAAGTCAGCTACTATATTGCCATTTGCTTGAAGTGATATTAAAATTTAAAAAGTATCTCTTGTGTTTCACAATAAATTAATAAATTTCAGATTTCGTGATGTCTCTACAAGCAGATGAGTATTGAACTAAACCTATTTTTAATTTTAGAGCTCTTTTACAGTTTTTCATAAGAAGAAGAAGAATCGCTCAGAGTGCGAGACCGCTTCTAGAATGAGGTCCCAAGCACTTGCTTGTTGCCTTTCTTGGTATCTGGAACTGGCAAGAGGAACATCTGGTGATATGTTAGCGTCCTAAATATATTATGGCATCACCTTGAAGCTTACTGTTGCGAACGGTGATAAATAATTTAGCACTTCCTTCCTGTAACTCTCACCGTTACGAATCACGCGTCTAGAAATGTGTTCCTATAGTTTGTAAAACAAATGTACCAGTAAAAGTTTTAATAATGAATTCGCAATAAATTTGTTTATTTCGTTCGTGATTTCAATTTCACGTCTCAGTGAATTCGATAATTGAGCCGTAACGAGCTATCCATCATAGTGATTAACACAGACCATGTATCCAGAAGAGATATTGAAATAAAAATTAAATGAACTATAGAGTGAAAAATTTAATTGCATGTTATGCATAACGAACGATCCAACTTTCTGTACCGTAATAAATTATCAGGTGACATTGACGATTCAAAAATATATTCCAAATAATAAAATGTAACGAACATTTTGGTTATTAGTACTCGTTCTGTATCATATCTCCAACTTCATTACTTCACGCATCTTTGTTCCTTATTCAATACTACAACCAACTACAACTATGGATAAAGTAATGTACAACGATGGACAAATCTTTTATTTCGTATGAAGGAGTCGAGGTATGAACGGGATAAGTCCATTGTCGAAGTAAAGGAAACAACGGTATTCGGTGGATTGCATCATGTTGCATCTATTACATAATTCTTTGAGCAAGATTCTTCTCAGCCCATGATAAAAAGACGAAGAAAAAGTGAAGCGGTCCGGAAAAAAGAAGTCCAATAGGGAAATGGTGTTCCCTGTAGGGAAAAGGAATTTTTGCCCTCTTTCATCCATATTTCATACTTATTTTATTCGTTTTTCATGAAACGAAAACTGATATAAATGCTGTATTTTCCTGTCTCACAAATATTTCCTCCCTTCACTATCTGGTAGACGTGGGTGGAATGTCTAATATATATGGGTGGAATGTCTAACATGCGGCATAAATATCTAATATGCGGCATAAATATCTGAGAAGCGATACACCTCGGATATTTATCCTCAAGATATTTCCATAGATGGGGAGAAATTGCAACGGGACACGTGCTATCCCACGAATTTATTTCAGAAAACACCTGGGTATCTGGGACGTCTCCACTCCCTCTCCTCAAGTTTTCTAGCGCGGAGAGAGAGGGTTGATCACGAACTGTCCGATCCACCCGTGTATCCGCGCCAGCATGAAGACCCTGCATTCGTCACATCAATTGCATGATAAAAGTGGATAAATAAAATGCTGTGGTATTGTTTCAGAATTTATGGAAATACTTCGCTAAATATCCGTGAAAATCATATTTCCACAAATTACAAACATTGATTCAATACACACATTTTGACAATTAGATTAGTCAATAGCTGTGAAATGTATTATTAAGATTTTTTGATTCCACACATACGTATTGTTATAAAAATATTTGATCACGAGATTTTGATTTAAATATCCTTTTTGGTGGTCCCTGATCCGAAAAGTGGATTTTAGAATTATTATATTGAATCATGGCCAAATACTCCATTGCCAATTTTCTCAAACTTATACTAAATTTAAAGGTGTAACATTAAAAGTAGTTTGCATTTTTAAACTTCGACCGAACCTGTTGGCTAGGGTCCTCTAAAACCATACGAACCGCAAGGAAGATTGTAAACGACTGAAGCTAGGAGCATTTTGAAGCTGATTTCCCCTATATCGAATCTTCCTAGAGCGAGCGCGATGTGACGTACAGTCGCATCAGAAAAAAAGTCTCATTACTGTTTATACAGTCCTCGTATTTTCTCCCATTTCTTAAATTTATTTAAATATATTATACTACCGTAGTTGGAATCCACCCATTATTTATTGAGAACTCAGCGTTTCAACACTGTTCTGGACATAATTCCCTTGTAAAAAATATTGAACTTGACAAGATAACACAATATGAAATAACTTTAACATAACAGGACATGTAAAACGTAATTATGTTGACAAACAAGCAGAAACTATTCTAATAAATTATTAAATAGTGTTGTAAAAACTCGATAATTTTTCCGGGTCCGTACTTGAATTTAAACTCCCATTAGAGTGTTTTTTATAAATATATTTATTGATGTAATATTTTTGTAATAATTTGTTTCTTCTTACTCGTATATCAATTTACGTACCTATTATACCAATCCATCAACTGCTCGGACAAATCGATACGACACGTGACTTTTTGCAGGATTCTAGGAGTCTACGTGTATATTTTATTGTTCTATTACGTGTGTTTTTGTGGCTTTCGTTTTTCTCGAATTAGTTATTTGTAATATTGAGAAAATTTTGTTTCTGCGTAAACCAAATAATGTAGGATTTATACATTAATAATAACCCCAAATTGCGTGTGACCCTTTCTTTCATATATCATTTCTGGGTCGGTAATGAGATTCGAATATATCACTAATCATAAGGATATTTGGGCGGTTAAAAAAGAGGACAGATGGTAACGCTCCCCTTGATGGTTCAGTAGTCAAAAGTGTCAAATAATAAAATGTCGGAAAATCGGACAAAGAATGAAGGGTGATGCAGTACCATCTTGTGCTTAGACGTGTAACTCAAAGTGGGTTGTCCTAATGAAGGGTATATTTAGCTGACCGTGTCACTAACAGAAATCATGAAGTCCTTTACGTCGTTGTAAGGAGTTAGAAATTGTTCTTTGAAATCGTCTTGAAACCTTTTTCCCGAAAATTTTATTTGATTTTAAAAACTAAAAAATGGGTTTTATTTCGAGAACTTTCTAATGTCTGAGGGAACTTTGCTTAGTTAGGACACCCCCTGTTTTCACAAATTATACACATAAATTTTTTTTTCATGAAAATGTAACAGCATTGGCAGATACAGGAAGAAACAAAAATCTTACATAAGGGGTACTAGAAAAGAATTGAAGTTCGTTTGTTTGAAAAAGTCTTATTCTACATTACATTACCATATTTTGATTTTTCAAAAGTCTTTCAAATGAAGTCTCATTACTCTCCTAAAATAATATATCAACTTTACTTGAAATGTTGATTAATAAAAAGAGTTTTGGAGAAATTAATTTTTTTTTGGAAAAATTTACTTCCGGATCCAAAATTTATTTTCTAAACGCGATCGAAAGAAACAAAACAAAAAAAACTGAAAAATCTTACAATATTTTTTCCTGCCATATGTGGTTGTAATAATTAGCCGAGTTTTTAAACGCTATTTATTTGCTTCTAAGAAGAGTTTTACTATGAATATTTATAAATTACGAATGTAGTTCGCTCTAACATTTTTTATGAATGGCTATTGTCGCTAGAGCTTACTTGAACAACGTTTGACACGGGTATTGAAAGCTGACGATAAACAAACAAACTTGTGTAAACTATACATAAAAATGCGTAAAGTAAAGATGATGCGTGTATAAGAAGTTGCAGCTCTTTCACTTGATTATTATCTCATTTTTCTTTTATTGATGAATTTTGAACTAAATGAGAATGATAAAGGAATACATGGGAAGATTAGTTAATGAAATTTACTTGTTTCATTTCTAGGACGTATGAGTTTTGGGATTGAGTAGCATTAAATTTGTATTTTATATAAATGATAAAACTAACATTTTGCTAAAGGGTAAGATAACTCTTCCTCTCTTAATTAGTTTTGAAATAAATGTATCAGTTACGAAATTTATGAAACTTTGAACTTGTTCGTAAAATAGTGTGAAGAATAATGAAATCGAAGTAATAAAAGAAACTACATTAATGACGAAATTCGAGTCGGAAGAATTAACAATCATTTTCCAGGGCATGTTAGCTGCCGTTCACTTTGTAATGTATTTAATTGCAAGAATGAATATCAACATCATCATATACATTAATACTCAAATTTCCAGGAAATGATGCATTTCTTCCCTGCGTAGCCGGATGGAGCAAATCACACAAATTAAGTTCGCTCTTATAAAATGTACTGACGATTTTCTATTTTTTTCCCTTATTGAGGTAATATTAAAAAAATAAAAGTTTTCGAACTCCTGACCTAACCGCCATGGACGATAAGACTTGAAAAAGTTGTATTCAACAGAATATTTTATGGCATACAAGTTTTCCCCTAAGAAACAAAACTATACCATACTTTAACAATGAGTTTGCAACCCGCAATGCATCGGTGTATGAACTTTTAAGCGTAGGTGCAGAGCACACCCACGTAGGTGCAGAACCTTGTTTCATGAAACTTCATATCTAATGGTGTAATTTTCAGTTAAAAATTAAAAAAAAAATGGTGAAATTAATGCAAAGGTTTTTCTGCGAACTGCTAACATTTTCTCGTGGACTATCAATTGGTTGGCGATCGCTGATATACATTTTCCGCTTATCTCTCGTAGTACTTTACGGGTACTCCACCACCTCTTCTAACTTTATTTGAGCTGAATTCTAGCATCCGGGCTCTATTTCCAGATTTATTTGAACTCGCCTTTTATCTTTAAACTTCAATATAATCGTCACTTTGCATGTCCCGCGGTGCACAGTTTGATGAACTCACAAAAATGGTTTCTTGGAAATGCGTTTCACGCAATGCGACGATTCTATTGGAATTTATGAAACAGTTTCATTGGTGTGCACTCTACCTTACCTCGCTCAGTATACGATGAAACTGCTGAACTCAACGCATCAATTTCCCAAAAAGCTCGAAGTATCAACTAAAATGTGAACGGGCAATAATCGATGAAAGTACTGCGCGATAAATAAATATCTCTATCTTACTTCTAATTTGAATTATTTCGTGTATACCTCGTTTTCTGCCATCATACTTTATCAACTGCCAAAAAAGTGGCACCATTAGAATACGTCCTTTCTTAATTCCAGGAAATAATCTTACATTTGAACTATGCATAATTTTCAACCGTGGAAGCGTACAACACTGCATGAAAATATAAGATGTCTAGGATGAAAATCATATTCGAACATTTAAAACTTAATTGTTTCATTAGGGTAGCTGATAATTTCTCACCGAGTTACCCAGGATTCTCAAACAATTTCCGAAGAATCGTATATATTGTCAACGATAAAAACATACAAAAGAACGTGATGTTTTATCTTTTTAATATATATATATATAACGTACATCACGAATAATTGCAAAAGTGTAGCAAAAGAATAATACATGCTTGTGCAGTGGAGTCATCCTGGGTAATATATTTTTTTTATTAAGGTTCCACCAAAATTTCATTAGCGGTTCAGGAGATCAAGGTAAAGAAAAAAATAATGAGTTATTATTAATACACTATGAAATAGTTGACTATTCCCGTTCTTGACGATGTACATACACGGTTTTGCTCTCATACACGAAAATCACTCAATAGAAACAGTTTCACGATGTATAATTTTTACACAAACTTTAATAAAAATTAACAGTTTAGAGTAGAATAATTGATATCACCAATACATCGTTAAAGAAACGTTGAGTGTTAAGCAATTCAAGAAACATTTCTGCATCAAACCAACCGCCACATTTTTGCCTCGAAGATCATACGATTAGTAGATTGCTGGAGCACACACTAACAAAACGCTCTGCGCAAATACACAAGCTATGATCTTCTTTTGATGAATAATTATACACTTCATAGTGAAAATTTGTTTTGAACATTGTAATGTCATCTTGCTATTCTGTAAGATACACATTAGTAGGTCTAATCGTCAATAGGGGAAGCTTGTTTACAACGAATCAAAGATGATTTCTCTCATTACTTGTTTGTTCTTGTGTTCCATCAATTAACCACACTTTGCACTGCATTCGACACAATTCTCACGTGGCCACAATCGATAGTCCTTCAACATTTCAGACGAATTCACCAAGTCCTTTTTAATCTGATGTTAATGGCACTCCGTTGAATTATCTTTTTTTGTGTGTGTACAAGTGTGAGGTATTAGATGAGCTTAACTAATTATTTGTTTAAAAATTACTCAAAAGATTATTATCTTTATATATTAGTCAATGATTTATAATTTAGGAATTTTTATTTGTGCATTTAACTCAAATTTTTATCACAGAAACCGTTGAAAGCACTATGCTTTAATCCAGATAAAGAATCTCAATTCTCTTCCATTATATTCAAGGTAAAATGCTTAAATAATGTAACATTAATATCAAATACACACTTTAAATTTCTATGTATATTTTAGAGTATATTTTATTTAGAGTATCTAGTTATGAATAATTTGGGTCATATCTCCCATGTGGATGCGTCCATATAAAGATCATCACATTTGCAATGAAAGCAAATGAAAATGGTAGTATAGCGCTTGACATTGTGTTTTTGGACCATTGTTTTCATAATACGCATACTATCTACATGTTTGCTATGTAAATACTATTGAGCATTAATGTAATAGAATTTCAGCTTTTATGACGAGGTTGTGCCTGTCCGCAGCAGCCAAACCTAATGGCGGATATATAGCGAGCAAGGGGTTGGGAAAAGGATGGCCAACCCAGAACTTTGGCATATAATGTCATTCCAACATCTGTCCCAAAGGACTGCAGAGGTGAATAAAGGTATTATGTGGACCGTTATCACGAAAAGCGCACTCAATATGGAACTAAGTGTAAAATGAATGTCAATTAACTATTATTCACTCAAGTCAACTCCCTTCCCCATCAAAATAGCCTCCTCTTACTGTTGTGTAAAGGAAGGAATTATATATTTCGACGGAGTACGAGTATTCAGTTTCCCACTGTGTACTTGCACTTAAATGTGTAAATAAATAGGCGGCAATTTCGGAAATGTGCGATCACGTATTAAAATAGAAATTAGTTGGAGATTGAATGAGTAGGCCTAAAAAATATTGCAAAATTAAATATGTTTACTTTCCAGCGTAAATAAGTCAAATTCTTTCGTGGTTTTAGAGTCACTGAAAAAAGAATGAAGAAGCAATGGAACGAAAAAGCGCAGAAAAGAAGAAATGACGACAGCATTGTAAAACTATATCCCATAACACACCCTGTTGTGATCCCATGTAACGAAACTCTACAACAACCTGTCTTCTGTAAATGTATCAATTTAGATATGTCCTTCGGGACGGATTTGGCCACCATCTGTTGTAACTCTCTCTCGAAATCCTTCAGATTGGGACTGACCCGAACCGGTCCCACACTCGATCCATCAGACTCACACGAAAGTACTCCAACATGACGCGAGCCGTCCCTAGACTCATTTGCCGCGTCCCCTACAGCGTTCTTGTCGAAATCTGCACCAGTTCTCTCACTCACGGGGGATAACATATGAGGACGCATTATGTCACCGAGTCCAACTGGGCTGTAAGCGCGCCCCAAATCGCTGCCAGGGGCATCCCTTAAAGTCATTCCCACACTCACACTACGGAGCCAAGATTACAACATTAATATATTTCCTATTTGGTGCGCCATTTCGGTACACGATTGATGTCATGGAGAATATAATATTTTCTGATACGACGGATGTAATTTGTCCCAGACCTGTTCTTACGAATTTGCATTCTATCAAAATTAGTACACTAGCGCACTCGTGAGAATCATTTTTCTGTTTATATACAGTGATTAAGGAGAAATTTAGCTTAACTAATAATTTAGAAGAAATATACCCACAGCACCTCTCGGAATTTACTTAATGCCAATCACCTCTGGTGTCCTGCAATCTTAGTTCCTATTCTCCAGTATTGCTAGTGATTAAGGTTCGAAGTGTCGACCTCGGACATCGATACCGAATACTCACTTGTGGGGCTTTCCAGTCACAACCAGAAAAGTTGACTGTAGTCAACTCTTGGCTGAGTGTAGACAACTTCGCTCGGAAGCGCGGATGGAATGCAAAAGTGGTGCAGAAGTCAACTTCTGGGTTCGCGCATGCTCGTTGGGATTCTGAAATAATTTTTGTGAGCTAAACGGTCCCAAAATGCTTAATAAACAATGAATTACTTGGCGATTCTTTTAATTCGAATTTTAATTCGACTAGACTCAACTCTCATCCTCAGCCCTGCGCGATTCTTCTGAGTCTTTGTGATACTATCGATTGTTCTGACTACCTACTCGATACCACAACCTTGAGTATCAAGTCTAAGTATCGAGTATCGAAGACTAAAATATCGATACTGTCGTTTGAACCCTTCTAGTGATAAATATATCTTCCTCTACATTTAAATATTTTGTGAATAAAAATGAAATTAAAATTGTACGTATGTGTGGAATTACCCACGTAGGCTTAAACAAATAAAATTAATTTATTGTCAAAAAATAAATAGTATGTTATTATTACAAATAGTTATAAGAGCTACATATTTTAATTTTATGTTGCCGAACTCGATTATTTTTCAAACATTTGGCTTTTCTAATGATTTGTGTTTTGAACACAACAAACGTTTTCAGAAGATATAAATGCGCATTCAAAAGGAATATTTTCGTAAACATTCAAAACTTGACGCGAGTTCAATCACAGTAACTCAGCTAAATCTAAAATGAGACAAACAAAGCAATCAATCAACCAATGTAAAAAAAACAAGCAAAACAAATCTGAAATAGGTGGTAACGGTATATTTTTGTAATCATTTCTGTATGTTTGCCTCAGGTGTATTTTTGTGATACGTTTCTGTTTATAGCGATATTTTGTTATATTATACATTGACACGATTTCCTCTAAATTATTGAACAAGTCACAGAGGTCAAATAATACGTTTTCTCGTGTCTTTAAAAATTACAATGTTCACCAGGAATATTGTTGATATAAATGAAATTTTAAAAAATGACGTAAGAATGCTCCTGCATCAGAAAGTCCTATTTGTCTTATTTTTGCAGTAATGGTGGTTTTAGGGTATCATTTGCATTCTTGGCCTTTGCCAAGACAAGAAATTTTGTCGTGTGTTTCCAAAAGCATTTGAGGAAGTCGAGGGTGATCTATACCGATTTATTTGTTTCAAGAACAATAATGGAGTAAATGTAGTTTTGTTCAATGTAATAGAGTAACTGAAGACACCTTTCTAAGTTGTTATTTTAAAGGCAAATCGTACAGTTTTCTTCAATACATCAATGTGCCGCGGTGTCTGGTAATTACCCGATAATGGGCTCTAATGACCTTTGATGTTGACGAGCCCTAAAGCCCCACGAAAAAAAAAAAAAAAAAAANTCGAAGAATCTATACCGAAGAGTGATAAGCGCGAGCAACCCTGATTTATGCACATTCGATTAACTCAATATGTTCGGAGACATTCCATCATTGTCGTGACAGACAGTTCTGACGCTAACGAGACCTCGCTTTAATGGCCAAAGGTATCACTGATATATTCTGATGACCGTTCCCAATTATCTTTAATATTACCAATAATTTGTTTACCCGTCGATGCAATACATCATTTTCAAAGATACGTTCAGATTTAACGTTTGTAGTGACAGAGTTATTTTTTACAATTAATGACTGAGATATGGGTGCCCGATCTCTAACACATTAGAAAAGAAATCAGTTTCAAATCTAACATTGCGCCATCGTTTGGTATATTGAAAGCAGTAAAGATGAATTGTTCCCAGCCAACCCCTATCCGATTTTGTACGGGAGATTTTGTCGTTGTGATGCAGTTTAACCTGTGTTAATTTACTCTCGAGTTAAATTGCACGTTTACTTTAAAAAGTTTTGGTGATATCTAAATAAATTTGAGAAAATCGAGAAAACACATTTCACTCTAATTCATCTTTAAAATCGAAATTCCAGAAAATGCTTTCTCAGTGAGTTTCTGCAATATATAAGAAAAATCTCATCAAAATGTCAAATATCTATCTTAAATATTTTTCTTTCTGCTTTAACGTATGTGTCAGTCGTTCAGGACAACGAACCAAAGATTTATTAACATTTTCATCGATTTAACATTAAAGTATCGAAAATGTCAAAAAATAATTTGTAAATATTTTATTTCACTATTCTAACTTACATAAACAGGGTTATCTCAGTTCGTTTGTGAAATAAAGTAAAAATTGAAGAAATACGAAAAATACATGTCATCTTAAATCATCCATGTCTATCTGAATTTCGAATAATAGTCTCAGTGAAAAGTTATCTTTAATCTTACTAAAATGAAATATTAGATTTTGTAGGTAAGTTAACTGAGATTTTAGAAGCTAAAAGGGTATAAGCTAACTTGATTAATTAAAATTAAACTATTTCACAACTTTTTTTTATCAGACGTTAAAGAAAATCATTCTGGTGGTAATTCAGGTCGTTATGTCTCGGTGATCCGAGAAAAATTGGCCTCTCGCATCCGTGAAGTGTGTGAATACACCTGGAAGATATAATAGGTAATTTTTATTTTTTACCCAGAATTTTCTTGTTTCTACAACTGTGCTATTCTTTAACAATTCATTAAGTTGTTCACAGATTTTAATAGGAAGTATAGAAAATTATTTTTGCAATATTTCAATAATTGCATTCTATTGAGTTATTTTACAAATTTATAAACTAATAAATTATTTTTTAATATAAGTAGTTGTTTACACATCTATTAAGAATAATTATCCTATACACATTGTCACTTATGACCTGAGCAAAGCCGATAAAATCAGCTAGTCTCCAATATTTTTTCTCTTTGCGTTTGTGATATCAGTTAGTGTGGCAACGAAACTTTTTATCTTTTACAAAGAGAAATAGCGAATTCTCCAGTTATTGGTTTTAGATATTTTAATTTAATAACATTTACGTAAAAAACCGAGATATCTCAATTAGAATATGCTATACAACAAAAGTAATATACCATGAAGTTAACGCGCAAGGAAAACATAAAACAAAAAAACATGAAAATATTTTTGACTCGTTGCACCCAATAAAAATGAAATATCAACAAACCAAAACACACAAATTTAGGGTTTTGAACTAACCTGTTTACATACGAGGAAATAAAAATAACATGTCAATTAATTTGTAAGATATGGGGGAAAAAGAAACGGAAATTAAAACCCCTTCAAAATCGAAGTTCCGAAAAATCCTTTCTGGGTCTGGGCAATATAAAAGCAACCCACTCTCCAAATTTCAAGTTTCTAACTTAAGTTGCATTTTCTCTGCGTTGATGAGTGATTCAGTCAGTCAGTCAGTTACTCACTCACTCAGGACTACGCCGCTTATGTACGTATGAGTGTATTATGGATCACAAAAATCCCCGCTGAGGACGTGGTAAAGTCTTAAGTCAGGTCATGGTGAAGAACTACTCCGCTCAAAACTTATAACATATTTAGGGTTATTTTTAAAACACTTTTGTAATAATTTGTTGCCCCTCCGTCCGTATACTGAATGAACAAGCAATAACATTTTTATTCGACACAAATACATATCCAGGGTTATAACATCGCACCACGGTGCAAAGAATAATACGGTGGCCTGAAGCGATTTCGAGCAAACGCGATGACGTCATGGCAGATCCCGTTTGCATGAGAGAATATGGGCACTGGCATTAAATAAAGTAATTTAGAATTATTAATCACTTCATTTGACTGTAAGGAGACATGATATTGTTATATTATTCAAATAGTGTTCTTAGAGATGCGATTCTCCATCACTACGTGCAGTAGTAATAAAAAGGAATAGAATTTAGAAATCGTCCAAAAGGTTATGGTTGCCGTCTTATTATATAATATTCATATATTAACTCATACAATAAATAAAAAATGGATAACTATTTCGTAAAGAATATATAAGTATTGGGACATCCTTGTAAACTTGTTTAATTCAGTATTTCCATTTTACTACCAAACCAAATTTTAAACATAATACAAGATATCAATCAAGAAGCACAGGAGCATTATATATTATAAATATTCAAAGTAATTATGAAATAGTCACTTCAACTAAGTTATTTCGATTGTCTTTATATGTTCTCACTAAAACAACTCCTTCACATACTATATGTCTTAATTATAGACAATTATTAAATCTACAGAATATAATAAAGGAAGATTTGTGAACTAGTAATTCAGTAAATTTAATGATTGTCTATAATTAACACATAGTATGTGAAGGAGTTGTTTATTTCATTTTTGATATCAAAACAAGAAACGGAAGTTGTCCTCAGCTACCAACTTCGTCACGTGAATAATATTCAAGGATTAACCAAAGAATATTTATAACATTGCTTCTGAAGAAAACCATTTTATTTTAGAAATGACTAAATAGTTCTGAGGATAATAAAGAGTATTACTTATATAAACGACGTATACAATTAAATCCTTCATATGTATACCATTTCGTAAGGTACTCGAGTGATTGGATGAGTTAAAAAAGGCATAAATGATGGTTTTTCAATCTGGTGAAGTATCTTCCTTGACGTTATCAGCTTCGATCAGTCACGAAAGTGAGACCACCTTACCATTCTATGCACCTTGGCAACTTACTGAAAAATATGATTCGACAAAACAAAAAAAATCTTTCATTGTTATGCGTGTTCTTTCTTCATGCACAGCACGTATCTATTGTCTAGTAAAGTTGAGAATAGCATACGTTGCATAGCCATGCTTGTTCATCATAACGCTGTGGAACCACACCGTGAGAATTTTCCAATTTTTCGGTTAAATTTGACTTTACTTTTATGATTCGATGTTTTGATAACTA
Organism: Laupala kohalensis; assembly: GCA_002313205.1. Classification (NCBI taxonomy): domain Eukaryota; kingdom Metazoa; phylum Arthropoda; class Insecta; order Orthoptera; family Trigonidiidae; genus Laupala; species Laupala kohalensis. The sequence goes on from NNCF01127647.1 coordinate 57,247, forward strand.
ATTTTTCTTGTTACCTATTTTATTTAATTATTTTTGTTTCGTTTCACTTATTTGAGTTAAAGACTAACTTTGGTGGCTTCAGCTTCTATGGGGAGGAGGTGGGACGACTCAGACCTAACATGTAGGGTGTCCTGTCCACGTAAGCATCGCAATAGAGACTTACGCTGTAAATCCCCGGAGTTACGAGTTAAGAAAGTAGGTAGAACACTTCTGAATAAGATCCCCCTCCTTCCCCTGTGTGTTCACATGGGTACTCTTAGTGCCCCCCGCATTGACAGTGAAACTGATCATAAAGAACTAATTAAAATTCCTAATTAAGTTTCATGGAAGAAAACATGGAAATTCCTTATGTCTCCGATGTAAACAAACCAGCCACTTCGCGACTCCCTAAACCAAGCTTCTTCGCTCTCCCATCAATCAGTGACTCATGTGACAATTTTGAACTACCTAAAACATTTTTCCGTTCCAAATCAGAAATGCCAACTTCGTCAATGCAAACTAGTAACCGTTTTAGTGCTCCCCAAATCCCATAAACTGTTTACGAAAGAGTAGTTAATTTCTCTACCAGTACTGCTGGACCCTCTAGCGCCAATCTCACTCGGGGGTCATTGACAATGAACACCAATGAATCGTCCTTTATTAATAATAGCAAAAGACAGCGTCCCAATATAGGTCTAATATTTGTGGAAAATGTTATTGACGGTATTGGGCTACTAAAAGAACTGCAGAGAGTGGCAGTTAATAAAACCACTGAGAGAAACACACGTCAACATTTGATTATCTCTGCTAATCTATTCAAAATCACGCAAGTATAGTATCATTTCTTGAGAAGTTAAAATCTGTGGATAGTGATTTACCTTTTCTCTTATCGTAGAGCAACCACAGAGAGAAGACACAAACCACTTATTTAAGGTTTTTCCCCAAATTTGGACTCGAAATTAATGTAATCTGAACTAAAATCGTCAGGTTTCCAAACACTTTATTTATCGAAATTATTACGCAAGCAAATTGACAGAAATGAAACAGGCAAGTCTAAAGTAAAATGAAGTAATATTGAATATCATAGAATAAAATATTGAAGAACTAAGAGAGAATTATGAGCCATTCCACGTCAAATCAACCAAATTTTAATAGATTTTTTTACATGACCATCTCAAATTTTGATAAAGTTGTGTATGGAGGTAGACATCATATAGATTAAGAAAAGTACTAAGTATTGTTAAAAGAATTCCAACCGTTTGGAAGTTACAACAATGTTAAGTCTAAACAAAACTCTCCAAAACGGCTCTAGAAAAAGTCAGTCGAGAGACCTACACACTAAACGACTTCTTTTAAACACGATACGAGATCTAAAAGCTAAATTGAAATAATATGAAGCAAATAAATGGAATGACATTGTAATTTCGGCCAATAAGAAAGAATCCCTTGAATTGTGAAAATTTGCTAAATCCTTTAATAATTCAGTAAATCTCTCTGAACTCTAAAATTACCAACCTAAATTAGCAGCCATTGTGTACAGTTGTGCAGTGGCAAGTTATCACATGTCTTCTACAGCTACTCGAGTAGTTTTGAAGGAGACTGAGTCTGAGCTTCGTCGACGACGGTCACGTTTTAATGCGCTACGCTGTTTGTCGATGTTTTAGTGGGTAAATGTTGTAGTGTTAGTTCAATTTTTGTTCTATATGTAGAGTGGTGTAATTGTGACGACATGGTTGATTGAGTTTTTGTTTTTACGTGTTTGTGTTGAAGAAAATTTAAACTTTATTAATTTCATTCACATAACTGTTGTAACATTGCGACATCTCCTGTGGACAACGTCGCGAGGCGGCGTGCGCGCGTGCGCGGACGCTGAGTAAGGTGCTGACTGGCGGAAGCAATGGCTTCGAAGGTCGATGTCGGGAGCGCAAGCGATCAGCCGGTTGCGGCTCAAGATAACAAAAAGGAAGAAGAAAATTATAAATTATCCAGTGAAATCGTAAGAGCTGCACGGGATGCTGCTGATGACATCCATCATATTGTTAAACATTTACAGTCATCACAAAGAAAAGTTAAGGTGCAAAATATAGCAGATATTGACCTTCTTTTAAACAAAATCAGATATGCCCTCAGCACTTTACACGTTACGGCGGAGGCCGTGAACATTTCCGAACAAGTCAGGTGGTGGAGAAGGTTACATTTACGAGCATAGTCAGTTACAGAATTACATTTTTCATGAAAAACCAACCCATAATTATGGAAACAAAGAAATGTCAAATGCCCCTTTCGTACGCTAGTGCAGTTAATTATACAAAAGATGCGGTACGAACAACTGGATCCGTGACAACAATAAATAGAACACTTTATAGTGAAACCTTGCGGAAAGTTCCAGAATCGAGGAATGGAAATTATTAAGAAAGCAATTAAATAAAAGATTACAGCACAGAAGTACATCAAAGTTAACTGGTGTAAGGAAACATCGAACAAAAAACATCAAAAATGCTATTTTCAATGTTCCAACCACTGAGGATAGTCAAATTTTGGAAAATACAATTAAAGCAAGAAGATGAAAAATTATTAATGGAGCAACTTTCCTTCAACGGGCGAAAAGGATTTTAAAGTTAGATTTAAAACAGGTGCAAAATCAATTGCAAGGAACTGTTCATGGGTTTTAGAACTGCCGCCGTCATACTGGCGGGCCGCTGTGAACGCGGGACGGATTTATGTGGTGTGGCAATCTTTTAAGATTGAGGACTACATATATGTTTCGCGGTGTTTCTTGTGCCAAAAATTCGGCAACACAACTGCTCACTATCGCCAAGAAACGGGCACATGTTATGAGTGGCATGGCCAACACAACTCTCGGGACTGCAATTCAGAAGAGAAAACCAATCAATGCATCAATTGCATCAGGAAGGGGTTGAAAACTCATGATCGCAGCGTATGTGACAAGAAATGTTCCATTTACTTAAAGTCATTAGAGATCGAAAAAGAAAGGACTAAGGAAATAACTATGGAAGATACGTGGTTCAGCAGCAGAATGGATGACAAAGGTCAACTTTTCGAAGAATTAATAGAAAGGAGTAATCTATATGTCGTCAATTCAAAAAGTAAATATGAAACATTTTGAACATTAGAAAGAGGGATGTCAAATATTGACGTTACCTTAACAAACATGAAAGGCTTTAAATGCATCGACTCCTGAAAAATTATTCCTGACTTAACTACGAGTGACCACCGGATAATAAAATTCACACGGAAAGAAAACTTGTTACATGTGGAAGAAGAAGAACAAGATTTTCGCTACAACATCTCAAAAGCAAATTGGAAACATTTCAACTTCATCTTGAAACGAAACTTAGCTGTCTCCAAAACGTCCTAGTCACGTCTCCCGTGCGAAGGGAAAGCAGAAAAGCTGACAAGCATTATGCAAGAAGCTGCTACAGAAAGCATCCCTAGAAGAAACACAACTATCGCAAAGAAACAGAGATGGTGGACCCCCACTTTAACTTGTTTACATAAAAGAATGAAAAAATTTCGGAGGATTTAACAGAAAACAAAACAAAAATGTTTTGGGTGATCCAGACGGTATAGTATTCTCCAGTTTCAAAGAATCAAGAAAAGAATTAAAAAGTGAAGTATATAAAGCAAAAAAGAATTATTGGGAGCAATATGTTAGGGAATCATCCTCAATGGATGCATGTGGAGTACCGTACAAAATTACAACCGACAAAATGAAAATAAATAAAGCAATTTTTACGATACGGATTGATAATGGATACTCATGGGAAGAAACTGATCAAGAATTATCGGACAAATTCCTACCAGATGACTCAAATCAGAATGAAGACTTCTTCATGCAAACCTTCGAAGTAAAACCAGAGAAATTTATGATACGACTTTGGATGACGTAAAAATAATGCATCAAGAAATAATAGATATTGTAAATTGCTTAAAAAACGGAAAGCACATGGTCACGACATGATCCCATCTGAATGTATTAAAAAAGGATTGAATAATATTATTATGCCTGTGACCGACACTTGTAACCAGTGCCTGCGCGAGGGAAAATTTCCAAGTATTTGGAAAAAAACCATTGTACATGTTATATCAAAAAAAAAAAAGAAATCACAGAAGAAATAAAACCATTTATGTCAATCTGTTGATTACCAATTTTAGGGAAAATCCTGGACAAGATCGCAACCAACCGTGTTGTAAAATGTATGGAAGACAACGGAGGATTCTCGAACTGCCAATTCGGCTTCCGAAAGAACTGTTCAATAGAAGATGCCGTAAATAAATTAGTTACCGGAATAAAAACACCAGGTATAAACATTGCGTGGGACTTTTCTTTGTCATCAAAGGGGCCCTCAATAATGCATGGTGGCCATATATTTTACATCGACTAAGGGAGATCAAATGTCCAAGAAACTGTATAACATGTACAACGACTATTTTCAGAATCGCAATGCCACCATTAAATCTGGAATACATGAGAAAACATAAATCACGAACAAAGGATGTTCATAGGATTCAAATTCTGAACATATTCTGTGGAACCTAATCATAGATCCCATTCTTCGTGATTTAGACGAGGACAACTATAATCATTGCTTATGCTGACGATATGACTGTTCTCATAGATGCTGATACAAGAGCCACATTAGAGGCGAAGGGTCAAGAGGCTATTAGGAAAGTTATGAAATGGTGTGCGGAAGCAAAATTGGAGTTGTCACCAGCGAAAACATCTTTGATGGTTTTCTTTGATGGCAACACCCGTGAAAATACAGAAATACCTGGGAGTGTTGATAGACCCTAAATTAAACTTCAAAGAACACGTGGAAATGGTATGCTCTAAAGGAAAAGCACTCTTTTCAAAATTAAGAAGAATAGCTGAAGAGCAAAAACTCATCTCGCCTCGCACTCTCAAGGCAATTTACCAAGGAGCCTTCGTGCCGATTATTATGTACAGTGGGCACCAACGGCACAACTCTCAAGATCAAGAGCTACACTTCATAAATCTCAACGAGTGCCTCTATTAGCCATCATGAGAGCATTCAGAACCTCAGCAACCGAAGAGCTTCAAGTGCTAACAGGACTTTTACCTCTTGACCGCATGGCACAGAAACTAGCAGTCAGATACGCAGTGAGAAGATCCAAGGAGTTTTTCATTGGTGAGGGATATTACTCTGCGGAAACCAGCACAACGGGGCAAATCCTATAGACACTCGGAGATGATAATTCAATGATTCAGATCAATACAAGAAATTCACGGAGAAACACAATCGCCAACCTGATTCTGAAACAACGACCGAAAAGTTGGAGCGAGTCATCCAAGGCACGTTCTGTCTTTACTTTGCTGCCATACGTCTCTGCCATGGGGCGACGTGGAGTTGATCATCTTCCCAGAAAAGAGTCAGTATGGATCATCACCAAGCACTGTCCGTTCAACCAACGACTGGCATCTTTTAACCTGACAGATGACCCGCTCTGCCGATGCGGACAGAGTGACACATCGTTACATCTGCTAACAAATTGCTCTCAATTTCGCTATATTACGAATGAGTTCGAATACCTAACCAAGAGAAATTAAATCGAGAAAACCCGGCTTCTCTATGGGCTTCCAACCTACGTCCTTTGTTGGAATAACTAATGACGTGGATCATTACACAAAAACTTGAATGGGAATAGAAACTCCAAGAGCTACGTCGGACAAGAAAGAAAATGGAACATTACTTTAATATTATAATACTTTTTGTTTTGTTTTTCTCTTATTCATGTTTAATACAGATTTAATATGTACGTAGTGTGTAACTTTTATTTTAAACATATTTCTTTTTATTTCAGCCACAAATTCATGTGTTGCACAGAATTATATTAAGCAACAACAAGTATACTTTTATTTATTTTGACACAGTAATGACTACTTTAGTAATTTTAATTATCAATTGCCATTATATGTTTTATACACTTTCAATTATTTTAACTTTAAACTATTTTTATTTTAATTTTAATCTGACTAACATTTTAGCACTGAGAATTTTTTTATTTTATTATTATTATTTTATTTTATTTTTATACAATGTTTTATAAACGAAGCAGTAATGTTAATAGTACCAATTTTACCACTTGACCCGAAGGAAGTCCCCAATAACCAATAATAGTTCTCCCAAAGAACAAAAAAAAGACCAATAAAAAATAGCCCTGTAAGAGTAAAAATATGGGCATCATACCTAGGAGTTCTGCTCTACCCTCCCCATTTCCTTTTTTACTTAAGAAAAAAAATTAAATTTAAAAAATCACATATCTTCTCCATGTGTAGGGTATCTAAAAGAAATATATGAGATTGTCTTTGTAGTCGTTTGTCGCGTCGTTGAATGGCTGCTATGTAGCCGGAAAAGCTTTATAGCGATAATAAAATAATGATCAATAGATTGACGACTTTCTATTTACAATTCTTTGATAATGTTGCCAACATCCCACAACTACAAAGTGAAAGAACAACTTCAACCTATAATCCTCAATCGAAAACGCGAATTTTTGCAGAAATTCCAACTTCCAATAATTCTAAATTTTCCTTCGAACATTCGATAGCATTGACCTAACTACTTACACTACTTGGCAATATATTCGACAAAACATTAGAAATATCTCCGGAATACACAAATTTAAGCAGTTCCATCCAGAGAGTGCATGTTTTATTTCCGTCAAGAGGGAAGAACTCTGAAATTATTTATAAGATCTCCGTGGTGATCAAATCCTCGGATAAAAGCGTCACGTTCTCCAGGGAAAAGTAATTTGAGCGTTCCTAGCACGGAGCGCCCACATCACTCAGCGAGTGCATACTCCGCTACGTCGCATGAAAACTCACAACAAATATATTCAATCAAATGTTGAATTGATGTCACAAGAAAACGGCAAAAATTCTCTACTATCAGCTAGATTTAATTTTTCTTTCAGTTTTTTTCACATATGTTTTGATCCAATGTTATTGATAAGTAATAGATGACAATTTGAAGTAACTTTCATGAAGAGCCATAGATGACCAGTGGAACAGCTGGCGTTACATGGGACTCACCTGATCATGGACCAACTGACATGGAAAAAGACCTGATACCAAACTTGGTAAATTAGAGTCACTACCAAACCAGCGGATGATTCATCATCATTCGAACAACCTGGTGCGATATCCATAGAAGTTTAACTTTTATCTTTAAGACTTGTCACAAACATGACTTCAACTCACCTGCAGAAAGCCTCCGTGGCAGTGCGTGGCGTTGACAAGCGATCCAACCTTGAATTTCTTGAAGCGGATGCGCAGGATCCAGTCTCGAGGTGTGCCGCGGAAGGAGCGGAAACGATACCAACAAGTGACGGGTCGGCCAACAGTAGCTGACGTGACTTCTGGGCTGGCGACGTCCTCATAGATGTCCACCGTCTTATTGCAATGGTCGCGTTTCCCTTCTACTGCAACAAAAGACACACCGTCATAACGCATTACGTATGATCCTTAGAACAGTTATAACAAATAAAATAAATTTACTATCAAAAAAATAGTTACAAATTGCGTATGAGAAGTAAATAATTTACTTTCCAGAGGCAAGCAAGGGATCATCCATTCAATTCCAATCGAGTACCCTAACGCATTTCTGTGTCCGAGGCAATACAAAACTTGATTGTACACACCATTTTGAGTTTCACATCCAACAGGAAGAATGACTAAATCCTTGGATGAAACACCCTTGAAGAAGCAACATGAGAGAAACGATCATTCGAAACATCAATTACAAGAAGAAAAAAGTTGAAAAGCTCAACCTAAAGCTGGTTGTGACATCTCACGCGTCAACTATCTAGCGAATAGACAACACCATTAGCTGCCTCAGCTTACGCTATTGTTGCCGTAAAGAAGTTTACGTCTGAGACCAATTTTCTACCACGCGGAAGCTAACGCTGTTTTGTCTGAGAGGAAGAAAGTTACATCAACAACTATAGCTTATGGGTTTTGCTCGCAACAGCTCAGCCCCTCTCAAAAATCTGACATAGCTACAAGAACTGTTGTTTGTTCCTCCCCGCCGACCTCGTCCGTAGTTGCCGCTAAATTACACCCGACTGCGCTGCCTTCTATGCATTGGGTCAAGGACGGTTATATCGTCCTTGCATTCGGTTCGTTGACTCATGACTGATGTGGCACAGCCTGTGGAATTGTTTTACAAAGTCAAATCGATCATGGCTTTTGCAACTATGCATAATTGTTTAATTGAACCAAATGATTCATTAGTATGACTAAAAGACTCCATACCGATGTCGCATTGCCCGAAACTTGAAGCCGAGACGACGAACATTTACTATGTTGTCTCGACATCGAGCAACTGTACCCTGATGAATTTTGAATTTTTGTATGTTAATGTTGGCCAATGCCTAATTATTATTTTAAATAATGCATTAGTATTACAGCGCATTTCCCTGTTCTTTCAGGTAATAAAGAGGTGACACATTCATCACACTAATACTCTGGTTTCTCAGAAAAATCAGAAAGTGAGTGTTTTTATGGCCTATGGTCTCTCTCACACCCTTACTTTATTTTACAGAAAATATTTCCCAAGTCGTAGAGTTAGCACGCAACAATTAGTTCGCGGAGTTAAGAGCACAACAATTTCTTGACGTGATCACATGGAAGAGACTGAGTGGGCATACGTATGTTTGTGAAAATCCATCACCTTACATGAACCACATTGACTCCATTATTACATTGTAATATAGTTCATTACAAAGGTAGTAAAAGTACTCTGTAACTCAAAAAGTACATTTTATTAATCGTTAAAGCATTGGTTTGTCGAAAATGTAATAAAAGTTTAAGTTAATTTAGTATTTTAAATGTTAATACACAAATATAATTCACTGGTTACTCAACCAGCAATAATTCATTTTAACATAGTATAATATGGTATAGCTAGGGTAGGTTGGGTAGAGTAGATCAATAAAAACACACGTAATATTTATTGTGTGAAGTGGAAACACTTTGACCTCATCGTGCAACTACACTATATGTGTATATATATGACCATCTACATAAATATGTGTGTGTGTAACTGACTTTCTCCTTAAGCACAAGTCTCAATAAACTGCTCAAGAAGCACGAAGGATCAAGTGTGAGGTCAAGTTATTCAGCACACATCAAGTGACCGCCTCTGAAGTTGAAGGTTTGACGATGGGAACTTTACTGTCCGACTGCCCCAGCAGGATGAACTCTCCCCAGCGCTTGAATTATGCATCGCTCTGGAAACAAACTCTAAAGAATGGAGTCTATCATTCTTGAACTCTACCGAGTACATGAGAATGAGCTAAAATATACTGAACGATGTTCGACAAGTCAAATTCTGTTAAAATTTCGGTCAATTACAACATTCTCATAGCATTTTTATGTTACGAGAAAATATTCGGAATAATGAGATACAAATTTGGAGGTCATATCACAAGTTTCTGCATTTAAGTTAGGAAGGATGAAGGAACGTCTTGTGGAAAAGTATTCATAAATATGGCCATTAGTCGAGTCAGCGCGGTAGCAGGAACAAATTTAAAAGAAACGTTAAGACATAGATAATGTAATACTGTTATACACGCGATTCAAGTGTTAACAATTCGATAATAAATGTAATAATAATAAACTTTGTCAAAAATGCAGTTGCAAACTGCGTATGATCACACGAGGGATAATAAACTAATTAACTCTCCGGAAACGAGCAAGGGACTATCGCACCAAAAATTACATGTTGAATAATATATGTAATGTATTACAAGGTATATAAAATGATGTTGACAGTGATGTATTAAAAAAATTGGAATCTTCAGCGAGATTCAAACCGTGGATCTTACATTGAAGAATACAGTGTTACACTTCTAGGCAATCGACATAGAAGTCGAAAAAATACGTACAACAGCCACTACACATAACACGTTTGACAAATTTAATATGTAGCGAGACGCTACTGTCGCTACATAGTGACATTCCACAATATTCCTGAATAGTAACCAAAACCAACTCCCATTAACATACTAAATCAAGGAGATCTAGACCACTGTTAAAGCCTAGCAACGGGACTTGTTGATTTAGAAACAAGATCCTCATTCTGGTGTGAGCTTCGCTACGAGTCACATCAGTCTAGTGCAAACCTCGCTACGGGTTACATCACCTGACCGCGCTTCGCTACGAGTGACATCACGTGCTAGTCTATTATGCAAGCAACACTGCTCACGTACGCGCACGCACTTTACTCAATGTTAAGTTCAGTGAACTACGAGTTTCACTACCAGTGACAATATTCTACTGCTCGCTTCACTACGAGTGACATTAGTTTTACCGCTCTTCCTCACGAGAGTGACATTGCGTTCTAGAACGTGTTCTCAATGTCCACGTTCACTAACAACGTTTAGAATCAGTGCCCAAGTAAACTCGACGTCAGAACTATTTATTCGTTGACTTATTATTCGAGTCAAGTGTTCTTCTTCAGTGACTTTCTCAGATTTCCACGGACTTTATGTATGTACTGCATGTGTGGAATCTACATTGATTTGTGAGTAATATAAACTGATTTATGTGATATCGGAAATTGTTCTAAAGTCATTTAACTGTTTCAATCTTCACTAAGAGACCTATGACAGAATGACCATGTATATTATTTCATGTACCTTGTTACGCTTCTCATTCTCAGTCTACGCACATTAAATGACCAGTGCTTTTTACATTGAATCTACGTGTACATAATTTCTTGTAGTGTATTTAGTTTTACCTTCTCTTATCTATTATTTATTTTGTAGGCGACTCATATTCGAACACGCTCGCTACTTTTAAGTATCAATATTAATCAGGCACTTTACAATAATAAATAAACTACCCCCGACAAACGTTCAAAGAAGCAATTTGACTCATTATTCAACAAATATTTCATGGAAATAGGAACAATACAATCAACATTCTGATAGATAGATATTTGCCCTCCTACGACACCGCAGCTGTAACAAAACTATCACAAAACTGAAAAGACACGCTTACGGAACTCCATTAGAGAAATAAAGCGAATATAATTGAATTTAAAATTTGAATCTTGAAATAATTTTCTTGTGAACAAGTTATTAAAATAACCTGCTGGTTGGGGTGGGGTTAAATAAATTAAAAAAATCTAATATACCAATTTTAATAATTTAAGGACTACAATATCAATATTGTACATTCCATTCGCCATTAATTTTTTCCGTTTCCGAGGTTTTATCAATGTTTATCCATATATTTAGGGAGAATAAGCTCAGTCTAATATCAAACAGTCGCGACTTGCCATTCATATTCCAAATGCTGGCCTTGGAATATGAAGCTTGCGACAGTAGTGTTTCTATTCGCCAGAGAGTATCACAAACTCGCCACCATTACCATCTCCAAAACCTCGATCCGATATTCACTCACGACATACTTTCTTACACATAATGATAATCGCTCACCACTTAAAGGTGCTACTGCGCCGAGCTGCTAGTTTTTACCTTCATTGTCGCGACTATACGATTTTAGACCGTAGTATAAGTCATAGACATTAAATAGAAGGGACCCTCCAAATATTTATCTTTCATTGCGCTTTAGGTGGACTTTTTTCATTCACACGGAAGAAAACTGTTTACTTTTTGCAATCCGTAATATACGTGTTTACTAATTTAAAAAAAATCTAAAATGGTCGTATTCCGAAATTACGCCATGTTATATCGGTTTTTCATCCTAAATTACATATACAGTGGAACCTCTTTAACTCGAACTTCAAGGGAAAGGTTATAAGTTTCGAGTTAACAAGTTTTCGAGTTATAGAGGACTTGGAGATGAGTTTTTAACATTATCACTGTCGACGTATAGAGGCATATGTTATTAATGTCATTAGAAAATAAAAAAATCGACTTATGAAATTTATTTTACTACATTTGTGTTGTTCATAACTACATGAATAAAGATTATTTTATAGTAAAAGAACAACTTGAAAATATCACATATTAAACGAACTCTGTAATTTTCTTTTGAGTCAAGGAATTAACACACTCTTTGTAAATTGTATTTTCAATTGCAAACAAGGCACTAAATATATTGTCCTCGATATCACTACATCTTTCAATAAAAGTACGAAATCATTTCTTGGAATTGGTTATTGACGACAACGAAACTATTGCTTGGAGTTACAGAGACTTGCGAAAAGAATTTCGATTTACAGACACCGCAAAGTTTACGTACTGCTTTTTCGAGTTACAGACTCCGCTAGATTTGAAGTTGCAGTTAGAGAGCGTGATATGTAAGGATAGTACATCATAGGGAAATCATATACAGTTCGAGTTATAGCGTCTAAATGATTCGAGTTGTAGGGTTTTTTGTACTTCAACGGAAGGGAATGGTTAATTTCTTCGTCTTAGAGAGGATTTCGAGTTAACGGGTTTCGAGTTAAAGAGTCTCCATTGTGTTCTGTGAGTTTCGTCAATATTATTCGAGCCGTTCTCCTGACAAATTCTATGTACATACATATCGGAATAATTGCTTACTTACTACAGTAGGATTATCAAATAAAATATTATTACGTCTCATTAAATACATGAAATCAGATGTAATTTTTCCTTCTAATTCATCGAAAGGTTTTACAAAATTTGAACTCCATGGTTCTTATCAAATTTATCTAGACAACGAAATTGTTATATCATAATTTACATAATAATTTAAATTCGCAATCTCTCTTTCACATGAGCTCGTCAATTTCAGAGCTTAATTGTTGAAAAAGTGTTTCAATGTGTGTCAAAACTATATTTAACTTAACAAAAATAATAATTTCCAATTTTCATTTCTGTTTTTTCGGCTAAGATTTTATTCGGACTTTCATGACATTGTAACCGAAAAATCCTCAACTTCCAGTATGGTTTTGTAATTCACAAATTATAACGTCAAGGACAGGATGTTTAGCCAACATTTAATATCATGAAAACAATGATTTGAATGTTGCCCTTCTCTATTTCATGAGAACCCTTTAATATAAATTTTGTACGTAGATTTTAATATTTTTGATACCATATATATTGTTTAGTATAATGTTAATTCCAATGGCGTGTATTGCCCAAACTTGATGGAAATTTCATGTAATGATTCAATATCAATATAAAAATTTGGGGAACAGTATGAAGTTTTAACAACCTAGTTACCAAGTATACTCATCCAATCGCAGATACAACAGAATCTACTGACTTACAGGATCAGCATTGTTGAAATTTGTCGTAAATATGAAATCAATTACTAGATTTGTTTCTCGATATATGTACAAAAATATTTGCTTTTTACTTTTGAAACAAAAAATGTTTACTCAATCACTTAAGGCGGGTTCTGAAATTGTGGGTTCGGGAAATGCCACATCTGGGACTGAATTTCTTGAATATCCACGAAACCGTCGAAAGTTTAAAACAAAGCTGCAAACCGATCATTTTCCAAGTTTCCAGACGCAAGTTTCACTTAGGCCGCAAGTACGAACAAACTTCTCAAGAACTTTCCTATCTTTTGGAGGTCAGCAACCGATGGCGGCTGAATAGTTTGATATCTAATCGTTTTATCCGCACATCCACATGTTCTTGAATGCGTTACTTGCAGACGAAAAGAATATGAAGAGTTTTTATCGTTACCTGGAATAGATTCGTTATTATTTAATTCAGAAGTACAGAATATTCATATTAAAGATACATTGCTATAAAAGCAATAATGGACCCATATCATGTTTTTTGTGTCCAGACAACACGAATAGCACGGTAATGTTATGTTGAAACATGACTTCAAGGTTTATCATGTATAATATCTTTTTGAGGTAATGAAGTACATTGAATAGTTTAAAAAAAATAAGATTTCAGCGAATTCAATGGATATACGGCTGTGAAGTTCTGATATACGTCGCGAATTTCTGACGCGCGCTGCCATCACTCCCTGGCACATTCTGTTGCAGATTTCTTAGGTTTAATCGATTCCGTTCATTTCTCTTTTGTCCACGCATTTACCGTAATTTCTGATTCACTTAGAAGATAAGTAGATATTTGAATAACTAAGCATTATTTCCAGCTGATAAAATTAGTGCAGAGATCTCGTTAACTTCAATTGTCTTTGGTTCATAGCTGTAATCATCTGTACAACACACGCTTCGATTTGGATTATTTAACAATATAAGCGGCGCTGTACTGAATATTGACTACCTCGCACACTCGTTCATCAACAGATAGCAAAAACGTCATGTTGCTTTTATACTGGATGGGATCACCTAGAAACGAATGTTTGGTTTCAAAGAAGTGAAATGAGGTTAAATGTGAGCTTTTGATCTTTTGCTAGTTTCACTATGTCTCACGAGTAAGATAAAATTTCGGTGGTTGTACATAAGTGTCATGAAATCAAATATCTAAATTCAAGTTTCCAGAATTTTCGACATTTTAATGGTTGATGTGGTGTGTAAATATTCCGGGTGTTGCCCTGAATGATTGACACATTCATCGGAGCAGAGAGAAAAATAGGAAATTTGAAATTTTGTCGGAATATTGCCTATGTACTGTAGAGAGTCAATGAAAAGAATTTTGCGAAATAGCGATGGGAATTTTAAAGGGATGAATTATCTATTATTTAATTTATTTATTTATGATGTGGAGAGATTCAAGCCATTAGACTTGCTATTCCACCTAACTACATGATTTAGGTGGATGAATTATGAAGGAGAGACGTTGGGTTGCCTGGGAGTGTAATGTACCGAATCCTCATTTGTCGTACACACTTGTTGAAGGTAATAAAATATTTCAAACGCTTCCCACTGTGCTGGAGAAATTGAAAGAGTACACGTCTTCTGTCGGATACACGACAATGTGCACTTGAATTTGAAGTTCAATGACAAAATAACCAACAGTCCAATTGCAACGGATTTTTCTTTCACTCATTCTGCGTTTAACGGTTTAAAATAAGACTTTATTAAAAATTCATTATATATTTAATAAGTCAATAACGCAAAAAGTGCTCGGTTTTAGGTATATTTCACGAAAGGATCACATTCAACATTTTGTTTTATGCGCACAGCAATATCGGGACCAAATTTTAACACTCCATAAACAAGTTTTCTATGCATGTAATTCTTTTCAAAAGTTTATCTTCTAAGAAAATGTTTTTGTTGTGAATTTTCTGAGGCAACCTTTCCTCCGAACTGGAATGATGTCTAAAAGCTTTCCCGTTACGTTGCAATAAGCAAAGCATACGTAATTGATGTTTTCACTCAATTATAAGGCAAAATAAATATCAAATTGTATATTGATTGATATTTGTGTCAGTTCAGTGTAGCTGAGCTCGATGACGATCCACCTAGATATAATACCAAATGAAAATAGAATTACAAGTATCAACCAATATACAATTTGATATTTATTTTACCTTGTAATTGAGTGGAAACATAAATTATTGTGCAACTTACAATTTTCAGATACAGCGATAGGATCGTAATAAATAGGTTATTATAAAAGTTAATAAAATGTCTACAATACAATGTTAACAATGCATTGTTTTGTAACTATATAACAATGTTTGGAAAAATATTTTGACCTATTGGTGAGGTACATAATTAAATAGGTTACACTCCAGATTTTTAATTTTTTTTCGTATAGGTTGCATCGCGGGAATATTGTAGGTTATGAAATGATGTATTTTGTTGCTACAAAACATTTCATAAACGCATATTGACTTAGATGTAAATGGGGTAAATAAAAGACAAAGCAAAACATTGTTATAAAACAGTGTCAGCGAAGCGGAGCTTCGTCGTAGCAATTCCCTCGGTGCAGACGTGCTAGCTTACAAATCATATTTCTTATTTTATTTAATTAGATTTGAACAATTGTTATTTGTATAAATAATTTGACGAAAGACACGGTACTTCGCGTGGCTTTAGAAAAGCGCGGAAAATCGATTTGTTCAGTTCGACTTTCCATGACGAGAATGAAGTGGAAAACGGTAGTAATTAGAAAATGCCCCATTGCCTCTGAAATTAAAAAGAAAGTAATCCGTTTAAGTTTATTGGTTTAAAATAAGTTTGAAAAAAACTCTGTAGGGGCGTGTAAGCAACGCGAGTCACATACAGCAATTATTTTTCATGGACAGGAAAACATCTACTAAAACTGTATTTTTGGGTACATATTTCTCAAAAGAATCTGGCTGCTGTCAGGAATTGTCTTTAAATGACATAATGAAAAGTCTCCCGAATTGTCTAAAATTTGCTTCATGTAGCAAACTGCTATATAAAATTAGCTTTATGTGGCAAATGTTACATAGCAAATACTACATGTAGCAAATGTTACATAGCAAATACTACATGTAGCAAATGTTGTATATCAAATGCTATATATAGCAAATGCTATATGTAGCTAAAGCTATATAACACTTTGCTTCATAGTGTAAATGCTCCTTTACCCTGCTACTGTGCACCTTCCTCTGGTTTCTTCACAGTACTCTCCTGCTGTACGCTACGGAATAGCTAGTTTCCAGAGTAACTCCTGTGTTAGTTGAAAAAGGTTAATTTATTACCGCATTGATGTGCAAAGTTAATTCTATGATTTGGTTGGTTGAATTTTCGTTTTGCGTTATTATGTGGTATTAAATACCTTCTCTTTTCTTGGTGTATCTATGGAGAACACAAACTCTTTTAACTAAATAGTTAATCTTAAACTGAAGAATTAAGAAAGATTGGAGATACTCTCATCGCTTCACAGAGTTCTGAGCATGAGGTTTCCTACGATTAGCTTACGCACACTCAAATTGACGATATTCGCGTACGCTTCGCATCGTTTCAAGGTTGCTCAGGGTGAGGAGGGTCTAAAACACAATATTGATTAGTTGGGTAGTAGGTGAGCGTTTGAAATAGGTCGAATCCTCTTGTCGGTGCTGACCAGATATCGCTTGCCTGTCAGCAAAGGAAGCGAGTAATTAGTACCAGAGGACTTCCAGTATCCTTCCAGATCATGGGTGGGAATGGTTCTCTCGTCGCAGAGTCCTATGATGAGAGAAGATGGCATCTATTTCTTCTCCCAACAAGCCTCTTGTTTCCCCTAACCGACAATATCACTATTTCTTCTCATTAAGTAAACCAATTTTAGTACATTCTAGTTTGAAACAACTATTATCCATGGAAAATGTTATTTTCCTTTGCGAACAAAATAATGTTCATTTTATCCTCCTCGAATTCCAACATTATTGTAATGTTTCTGTGTTCTACATTGTACGCTTGTCTCGAACAAAATCTTTCCCGATCCCTCATTAATTACTTCAGAGTTTAAACATACATTTGTCCTCAATTTTCTGAACATTATAAGGTTTCTTCGGTATATATTAACATTCGAATCTCAGTTGTGGGTGCAGTATCACAGTGAAATTAAAATCCATCTAACGAGTTTTTAAACGAGAAGGGACACAGAACGTGTGACGAAGTTAGAAATATTTTAAAAGAATTATAATGATTCCAAGTTCCCAATCTCCAGCCATAACCACCCATATTTCCAAAGTTAAGATCAAAATGTTCAAATTTGAAGTTTTTAGTTATTTTTATTACTAAAATTATTATTTTAGAAATATTATTTGAATTTTAATAATTTAATAATAATAATTTTAATAATATTAATAAATTGAATTTTTTCTCAATTTCACTTTTTTTCTTATGATAAATGAGCTGTTCCTTCAAAATAAAGAATGGTGTATATCATGTCAGCGCAGATTTCATATAGGATTTCGTTGATCCCCAGCTATCCCATCTAAATATCAGCCATACTCCACAGTAGCGATGATTAGTAAATAAATATAAGGAAACTTATAGGGTATTATTCAAGACACACACACGTGTTTTTGGGACAAATGAAATAAATAATACTCAGGGTTGCAAGGTAAGTATAAAACACTGACAACGTGCATGGAAGCTCAGGTTTCGCTCTGATATGGCGTGGCTCCCACATCTCGACAGACGTCGTATTGCGTCACATCCGAAAGTTTTGTCCCCTTGAGGAGACGGAAGGCACTGGGGATACACAGTGTCCTCATTTCCCTCGGGATCAAGAGGTCAGTCCTCTACCGCGTCTCCTCGTAAAATAAAAAGACGAACTTATGGGGTTCTGAGAAAGAAATTGAAGAGAAAGAATACAACAAAGATGTCTCTGATCAATTGACGAACGTATTGTTCAATCACACAGAAAAACTCACTTTTCATTTCAGCTATAAAATAAGAAGTGAATTTTCTTTACAGTGTTCTAAAACATTAATTACGGAGAAAGTATATTTAAAATGAGTTAATAAATAAATGCGTGTCAAAAAGCAGCAACAAACTGTGTATGATCACCTGGAGAATCATAAAATAATTTACTCCCCGGAATGAAGAAAGGGACCATCCTATCAACACAGATCAGGGATCTTAAGGCAGGGGCGGATTTATCATTTTATGTTCCAAGAATACTATAAAGAACTATAATTATTATACTTACTTCTAAAAACACCATTATTTCTAATAAACGAAATATTGAATATGATATTCCCATAACTCTGTTAGTCATCCTTTTCGGACCTCTGGAAGCACGTTTAATTATTAACAATTAAGTATTTTGCTTTACATAAATTAATTGGCATCAAAATAAAAGCTAAAATAAATTCTTTACACAAATATTCTTTGTGCAATTCTCCTCTGCAACATAAGCTATTTTAGACTCTGAGACAGATGGTCTAGAAATTGAAAAGTTAAAATAAAACCCGTAGGTAAGACTGTCAAGAAACTACTCATAGAGTAATGTTGTGAAAAGGGGACGTTTTCTGGAGAAAAACGAAAAAGTATAATAGCAGGATAAATATTAGAAGAAGAATTCGAGTGTTTCTCTCTGCAAATGTGACATAACACACCGTTGAAAGAAAATTTTCTTTATGATGAACATTCTTCAGCGACGGGCGTAGTACCTACACACGAAATAACCTCAAAATGTCTTCTTTTTTTAAATTGGGGCTTTAGGGCTCGCCAACATCAATGTCATTAGAGCCCTTACAATGACTTTATTAACGCTCTTAGATACGAGAGTTTTCATGACACTGTTTCCTGACTTTTTGGTTTTGCAAATATAGCTGGAAGTACATTATTTAAATTATATTTTTGATTAACTTAATTTCATACTCACTACAGCAAGTAAATCTGCGCCATAATTATGACAAAGTCGTCCGAGAGTTTTAATTGCTCTCTTCCTCGTCGTTTCATAAAATTCCACGAAGTTTGTACTAGATCATCAACATATGCTTTATTTACCAACATCAAATTGAATAAAATTTGTTGATGATATCTCTACAGAAACAGCCCGCCCCAAGAGCCTCTCTTGGCGAAGCTCATGCTCATCATACCTCAAGAAAGAGTTCGAACAACTAATAGGTTTGGTAGAGGACAATATCCTGGACACATTGGTTGAGGAAGATAAAGCGGTGGAACATAGGGTCACAATGACGCTAGAATAACACGTGTGAGAACATCGCAAATATTCGCCAAAACCGTTGATTGTGCAGGTATCGGAAGTAGAATCAGGAGAAATTTGGAGGGAGATATTCACCTAGTGTAAGCGATGCGACAACCAGTCAGATAGACACGATAAACAAGCGAGGTATTATACACGTGGGGAGCAACGTGTCTGCATTACTCTTTGACCGTTAGTGGGGAGTTAAGAGGGCGCACCTGCATGGAACTCATAGACTTGGTAAATGGTGATACACAGCACATAATGACGTTGTGAGAATGAGTTGTGAGTCGTAGAAGTACAACAAAATCTGAAATTTACATGAAAGAGGAACGTGAACTTGTGAACTTTTCCTTATAACTAGAGGCGACCTCATTTTGAAGTCGGGTAAATGGAGTTGAGAGAAGAAGAATAGACGGAATACTACTGCGGATAACAAACCTCTACAAAAGATAATATAGAAGCGCGTAAGAAACAATCAGACAACAATAAAAAAAACCAACACATATATTTAAAATTTAATACAATAGGACAACGGATGTACAACTAATACCGAAATGAATTAAAAAGAGACGCCTGAACGTGGGAGAAAGAAAGCGTTAAAGGTGGGTAAGCTAGCGAGCAAGGAATGGAAACAGGAGGAGGAAGGGAGGCAGGTCTACATAGAGGGTGAAGACGAAACAAGTGTAGAGACAGGAAGTGAGAATTGAGCAACAGCGGAGGACAAGGCAAGCAGCATTTATACGGAATTATCAGAAAATACAACGTACAATAACTTAAGAAAAAGTTCGGATATTATTGTGTGGATCAGTGGGGAAGATAGATAAAGCAATGATGGGAAGATAGAAGAAGTAATGATATGCCTAAAAGAAATAGCCCTGCAAAAAGATGAGGGAAAAGCTCAATTAGAAAAAGTGATCAGAATTTCAAGAGAAAATGGAGCACAGGATGGAATTAAAAATAGAACACTTAATGAATAAGTTCAAATACTTTTAACAAAACATTTTTGGACACACAGGACTATTTCTAGATGTTATCAAGGAAATAATACACGGAGAAATAGAGGAGAATGTAAAGTGTATGAATACAGGTTTGGAGGAAATGCTAAAAGACAATAAAGAAGACGAAGTCAATATTATATATGAGCGGGCTAATCAAATACAAGGGAACATACCTAGGCTGTTGTATGACGGTTATGAGGAGCTACAACGAGTAATGAGGCCTATTACTCGAACTATGCGAGATATGACGACGGAACTACAACGAAAATTTAAGCAAATTGAAGAGAAAATGGAAATACGGGAAAGAGAAGTCGCAAAATGGAGCGAACTTCATAAAGAATTGACAACTTTACACGCGGAAAAAAACATACGCACAAGTAGTAACGGCACAATCAAAGAACGTGATTAGGAAGGTGGCTTTGTGAGTGCGAGGGAGTGATGGTAGGAAAGGGCATGTAGAGGAAGAGGTGAGGAAATACCTAACTTATAAACATACATGAATAAATGTTGTTGCAACAAGACAGGCTCAGAAAGAAGAATGGTCATTTTGTGCCACCAGCAGAGGATAAACAAACTAATAACTGTGTTGAATGGGAAAATGGATTTGACTGTACAGGATTATGCGCGGAGACGTCCTCGGTTAAAAGTATTTGGTATACATAGGGATTAAAAGGAAAAGGAATTCCTATAAATTATTGGCGAGCAAAATTTTGGCACAGAAGAAGAAAGGAAGGAATTTATAGGAGAAGCACGGATTCTGTATCGGGATAAATATAAGAAANTCATAGGAGGATCGCGGATTCTGTACCAGGATAAATATAAGAACTCCGACCAGCAAAATTGGATGGTAGAGATGTCGGGAAAAATACTATTGAGAATTGCAGATGGACGGATTTACGGTAATACGAGGAGTTATCGCGTGCAAGAGGACCAATTAGATGTTACTGATGTTTACGGTATGGTCATATGGCCCGAACGTACAAAGAAAAAAGGAGAAATATTGTGACCGTTGGGGTGTACTAGGACATCAGATTAAAAACTGTACACGAAAAGACGAAGCGAGAAAGTGCGCCAATTGCGTATGGAAAAACGTAACTCATGCCCATGAGGTACAAGAGAAAAATTGTCCTGAATATTTAGCGACAAAGAGACAATTACAACAATCAATAAATGGTTGTTGAAATACTACAACAAAATTTACAAAGCGCTCAACATTCTTGTTCTGCAGAATTCGGCAATTATATGTAACAGAATGGATATAGTGCAGCTTGTGTTCAAGAGTAATTGAATTCTAATGGATCACCGATGTATGTTCCAATTCGTTTTCGCATAATACATTGTCCTAATTCATGGTCTGCTATGTACTTCAATGATGCTGAAGCACATGTTTTAAAATTGACACAATTTACAGGAAATAATTACGAAACAATATTGTTCAAGAAGAAAGGTATAGATATTTTAATTATCAACATGTATTGCATGTTTTTGGTTTTTGGTGTGCACATACAATACTGGACTGGGAAATAGTAGACGGGGTCGACAGTGATCATGCAGAGATACCAATAACAGTAACAAGAATGATGGAGCTGGGCAATGAAAGATGTGTTGGAAGAAAATTGAGAGTAAATTGGACAAAAACTGTATGAAAAGAAATTATGGAGACGACATGTTGGAGATATAGATGAACTAGTGGCAGTAGATCAAGAAATAGAATATTTGCAACTGGATATATTACGGAGCAGTTATGAGTTATGAGTGGATAGATACTACGGAAAATAAAAAGGGAGAACGTGGTGGACCCAAGAATTGAGCAAAATGAAGAAAATGAAAAATAAGAGAAGACGGATGTTGGCACGGAAACGACAACGGAGGGAAGATGAACGAGAGGAATGGGAAAAGTATGCACAGGCGAGAAGAACGTTTAAGACAGAAATTGTCAAAGCAAAATGAGTTGATTGGCAAACGTTTGTAGGAACGGCTATGCAACGTTCCTGCTGGAGTATGCCTTATAAGTTGGGAGTTGGGAAAATTAAACAGAAGACAATATGGCACAGTGTATAGGTAGACGAAGATATGAAGCAATCTTGGAGAGATATAGGTTATGGGATTATAAATGAAATGTATCTAGTACGTACAAAACGCGACTTTCTAATAAATTGGGATTAGGACAATCCAATAGAGCAAATAACAAAGAGTAAGCTGAAGCAGATTGTGAAAAATTGCAACTTCGGAAAAGGCCGTGTTTTGACATGATATAGTTCAAAATGTGTTTTGAGTCATACAAGATCGATTAATTAAGATCATTCAGATTTGCATTACACAAGCCTACTTTCCAAAATAGTGGAAAAGAGCGGAGATAAAATTATACTTAAAACCGCGATATGACCCCCAGAAGGCAAAATCATACCTACCGATATCGCTAATGCCATCGTTTGGAAAAGTATTGGACAGATGGATATTTCAAAAAATAGATACTTATTTAGAAGAAAATGACATACAATATGGCTTTCGAAGCGGAAGAGGAACAGATGGGGCTCACCGGAAATTGTTAAATGATATAGTCAAAAGGAAATCAAAATATTGCCGTTTGTATGTTCTTCGATGTGGAAGGAAAATTTGATAATGTAGATAAACTCTTACTAATGGATACAATGAAACGGAAGAAAGTACCACCATATTTACAACGATGTCAAGTCATATCTTGAAGATAGTTATTTTTTATTAAAGATTGGAGAAGAACAAATTTAAGGGAAGCGTCTTGTGGCTGTCCCCAAGGTTCTGTGACTGGTCCATTGCACTGTAACCTTATAATGGATAACATTTTAGAAGACTTGATGAGGGAAAAAATTACGCATGTTGCCTATCTGGATAATCTGACTGTTTTGATAGGTGCCAGTCCCTTACAGTTGCAAGAAATGGGTCAAGCTGCTATAATGATATTAGAGGAAATAACAAGAAAATATGGATTACGGTTGTATTGCGTAAAGTTGCAATTTGTGCGTAAACACAAGTTTCTAGGGTTACTTCTTGATGAAAAATTGTTTACAGATTGAATATGTAGCAGCAAAGGCAAAGGGTATATATAGTGGACTAACACGCATAGATCTAACAAAATATAATATTGACTAAAAGGATAAAGTAAAATTATGTAAAGGGGCGATAAGACCAATTCTAACGTATGGGAGCCTGGTATGGGGACACAGAGTTGCAATCATTCACATACAGTGAAAACTGAAAGAAATACAACGGGCGTGTTTACTCAAATTTGGGGGGGGCATATAAAACAATATTCACAGAAGCTTTGGAAATTATATATGGGGTCCTACCTTTAGATTTATATACTACCAAATTCAAGCTCAGATGATTCCTAGAAATAGATGAGAAAATATAAATCAATGGAACGGTTTACACAGGGGATAAAAAAGAATCAAGAAAGGAACTAAAAAACACGTTCTAGAAGCATGGTAAACCAGGCGGAGTAATAGTATAAAAGGGAGAATAATATTCAATTCTAAAAGATAATGCAAAATGTTTGTGTGAAGAAGAACGTGAAACACGAGAACATCAGATGTGGGATTGTGTACTATATCGGAACAAGTAAGATATATTATGGGCTCTAATGACCTTGGATGTTGACGAGCCCTAAAGCCCCACAAAAAAAAAAGAAAAAAAGTAAGATATATTCTTACTTGTGTGTTATCTCTTCCATTTCCTGTAATGCCTTATTGCAATTAGTTTCCAATGCAAACCTACATTTTCCGTCCATTGCCAATGTTACAACATCCACAATGAAGATCAACATTTTATCTTCTAGTTCATTTAATATATTCTCCATTACCAGGTTCCAATATAAGGGGCTTGTAGCAGAAACTTGTGGAGAACCATATGTTGCCTTCCGAAGAATTTACTTTCCTCCAAGTTTGAGTAACATATACCTATATTTCAAATAAGATCGTATTATTTTTCCCGACATTCTTTCTCCTTATTGTCTTCACCAATATTGTACAATTCGTATTATCAAAAAGTCCTTCAATATCGAAAAACAAGAATACACAATATTTTTCAGATCTTTGTACTATATCTCGTAACAATCTATCATTAGTACTCTGAAAACAATATTCTTTCATTCAGTCCTTTTTTATCTTCTGTAAATTCATCCAACCCGTTTAAACCCATTTATCCAATATTGGTACCAATGTCATAGATCTACACGACTTTAGGTAATTTTTCTCCTTTTCGCTTCACAAATAATCTTAATTTTACTATCTTCCACTGTTTTGGAAATTACCCATGATCTTCGCATGCCTTCAGTATTATCTAGGAGTCAATCCTTAATATCTGGATATATTCTCATGACAATATCATGTGTTATCATGCCGAATACTGGGCCTTTTTCTCAGTAATTTGTGGTTTTAATTAGGTGATGAGAATAAATGTATATATAAGTAAATTTAATTATTAAGGAAATTTTATGTGATTAAGTTTCATTAAAGTAATTTGATGATCTTATTTGTTATTCTATTAAATACCGTTGTCAGATTCACCTGCCATCTTGTGAAGTAACTTTGGAAATTTTATAGTTAAGTCTTAGCAAAGAACCATTTACGGGAATTTTCAAATTATCTATTACGCAAATTGACTGATGGACTCATGTAAATGTTTAAGTTATCAATTAGCCCTTCTTAATGAGGAAAATATAATTATATTGTTAAAGATATAAATAATAGGAGAATTAACTGATATTTTTTGTGAATAACAATAAGTTTGTATAATTAATTAAGAATAAAATAAAAAAAGTTATAGTATAGATAAGAAATTATGCCATAATAAAAATATTGAGTTTATTCTCTCCTCTTCATTCTCCTCTTGACTGATAAAATGAAAGCCATATTTAACCGAAATGTATATTTCAATAAATTACAGTAAGCAAGCGAGAAACGAAAAATACTTCTCTTTGAAGGAAAAGAGAAATTTACCTAAAAGGAAAAAATAAAAACAATGGGCAAATAAGAAAACGTTCACATTTTACGGCAATTCTTTTAAAAGGACAAAATATCAAATGCGTACATTAGAGAGATTTATGTTCTTTCATCTGTCCACGAAAGAAATAGCAAGCAAGAATCGTGAACTCTTTATATTGTGTCAAGTTGGGGCATTAGACCTAACAATTCTTAGATTAACTCGAAGATATTTCTTCAGCATCACTTAGCCGTGTTTGAGTGGTATATGAATTTTTGTGAGTCTTATTTGAGTGCCGTATAAATAACACATTTTTTCCCCTTCGTCATTACAAGTAACGTATAAGAACAGTATTATAATACTGCAAAATCAATTCTTTCCAAATTTTTACATGTTAGAGAGCCAGTTTTCTTAGTTTCTTGTTAAGGTTATGTGTGTGACTAGTTCATTTCAAATTAAAAATGTAATTACAAAGGAGGACAGAAGAGAAAAACCTGGTATATGTTAATAGTAATTGAGGCATTCTTTTTAACCAGGCGCAAAACTTTTATAATCTACTCCAGCTTTAAGACCATGCAAAGGGAAACAATCAGTACAAATAAAGTATACACGATGAAAAATATGTGTGTGTACTAAATAAGTTTTATGTTCATCAGTTTTGCAAATACTTTTTTGCATCATTGCAAATACTTTTTTGCTTCATTGCTTTTTTGCAGGAAACCCAATTTAATGCCAGAAAAAATAAAGTTGAGAAGATCCTGGTAGACAAAAATTTGTGAAGGGCAAAAAGAGACATCGCTAGTCTCGTTAAAATTCGAATTTTCGATTTAATATTTTATCAATCTAAAGAGTTTTCATCTTTTTTTTAAACGAATCATACAGTATGCATTTATATTTTAATATTAATCATAAAGCAAGTTAATAATTTACGAAACGGGAATTTTATGACAATGTTTAGGAACATAGTGCAGTTAATACAAAATTTTAAATAGAAAAGATAAAGGGATCTTACGGTTTTTCTTTACACAAAGAAAGAGAACAAGAAAAGGGGAAAAGTCGAGGAAGTTAGAAGAAATTCATTCCGTAAGATGAAGAGGAACCAACTTTGTGATGTGGGTTGTACTAAAAGCGTTAATGGGCACTTTCAGTAAGTTCTACATTTTTCTCACCAAAAAAAACCAACAAAGAATTTGGTGGAACGTTTTTTAGAATGCGTCAACTACTCTTTCGAGCATGACGAACGTACCAGTTTCGCATTAACTTTCTCTTGCAGAAGAAAAAATATACTATGTCCTCAGAATTCTGTTAAGTTTTGTACGCGAAAAATGTTCTTTGGACTCTTTTCACAATGTCCACTCAATTAGTAATGTAATATTTAATTTTGTTTATTTAATTTCCAGATATATCGGTGAACGTTCAAGCTTTGTTTGGATGTGAAATTACGTCATATTTGTTTGACAACAAGTAGATGACTTAGCATTGCTAATACTGTCCGAACCATTCGCTGATGCTGTCATCCTCTGAGTGAAGAAATTCAAAACTCGCACTTGTTGTGAATAATTTTGGCGGGCATTCAGCTTTTTTAACATGTTGCCTACACGCAGAGGCGGATTGAAAAGATGGACGCTCCTAGGCAGTAGTAAAAATAGCACCCTATGAGAGCAGATTTTATAAACATATATTTTAAATAAGGATTTATTTTCTTGCATGTAGTCCAGAAAAGTAACAAAATTGTGTTATTTCGCCGACGTTTCGATTATTTATTTATTTTAGGCATTATTAGGGCTACATAACAAAACATGGATACATGCAATGAGCATTCATCCCATACCATAATTTCATCGAAATCAACAAAGCAATTACATACCTTTATGAAGAGAAAAAAGTATATTTATTTACCCAGCCAGATGTTTACTTATCATCTATATGGTGACCACATTGACTTCATTTATTTATTTGTTTGTCATTATAAGGCACAAAGTAGTATAAACAATACAACTATCTAAAACCTAAAATAAATCTATCTACGATCACTTATAAATTAGTCTTAAACACGTGGGGTATCTTTGATGATCCAACAAAAATCTTTAAAATATGTTTTTTGAGAAGTTTAAAAAACTCAACACATTTAGAAAACAAACTTTTTTTTCAAATGTTATAATTTTCCCGTTACTTTCTTTGGCGCCCCAAAAATCTTTCGCCCTTAGGCAATTACCTACATTGCCTATGCATAAATCCACGTCTTCCTGCACGCACTTGTCGTCGTCGAGTCCACTGTGGCCCTTGGCTATTTCTTTTCACAGAATTAAAACACAGTTCAATCAACTGCGCAAGCTTAAAAATATTTTATTACTAATTTTAGAATACTCCATTGAACCTTTTAGGGGCAAAAATAAATTATAATTATTACTATTTGAAATTTTTACGCAAACATTTTTGTTGTCTTCAACGTTTCACGAAAACACACTCCAAACAAAGCGGTAAGTTGAAAAGCACTAGTAGAATTAGACCTCACTAGCACTTAGTTGACCGAAGCGAAAAATATATCCTTTTTTTATATTTATCTCGAACACTTGTACTAACCATGAACGATTAATTTAAGTAACGTAAGTGTTATTACGCCAAACAGTTCGTAACTGCCTCCTTTTACACTTTGATCTCAATTTAAATAATTTTTAATTTGAATGGAGGTATTAAATTGATGCCTTATCGCCAAGTGATAGTAATTATTGAATGAGAATGAAGCACCCTATAGAACCTGACATGCCTGACTTGAGGTAAAATACTGAGTCGGTACGTAATACAAGTAAACACTTAATTGAGCATTTCTTCTGATTCACTATTCATGGAGAACACTCAAGTGATTACTTAAGTAAACACATAAGTGTATACGTTGCTATAAGTGCAGGTTGGCGCGCTCTTAAGTGGACCTTATGTGAATAGCGCTCGCGAATAATACCGTTAGACATTGCATTTAAATCTCTTCATGTAGAAGATATTTGCAAAAATGGATTATGAATTCGAGAAGTTTGAGAAAATCCCCGACGGTGTTATTTTAAAATTGCTGAGTAGATGCATCCGAGGTTGGATTGCTTTGAAATTCTTTACTGCGGGATCACTCCAGAATACTGTTTCTTGTAAAATGTGAGGTTTTATATCCAAAGCATCTAGTTTCCTAACATGTTTCCAGGTGCCGTATGATGTGTTTCATGTCAGGCAATCCACAGTTTGCAGAACAACGGCAAGTGTGTCTAAAATTTTGCCTGCTCAATTGAACCACAATATTTATTTTTAATTTATTATAATCATTTATATTTATTACATAGTTGTATATTTCAATAAATCCGTAAATATCTGTATGTATTGTCCTGGATCATTTTGGAAATATAGAACAGATTCTAAAATATAAATGATATTATTTGTAAATAAAGCAAGTGGAATGCAGATTTACAGAATATTCAAATCGTGCTGCAATAATACATTTATAAAGTAAGAATGAAATATCGCCTGAATTTTTATTCATGGGATTCGAACTTTCATACAAGACTAGTCTGTCCCATTGTTGGTTTCAATAGAGTTCATTTTATTATCTTTAAATTTCTCCTTAAACATTCATTTAAATTATTAAAACCAGACTGCGAATTTCTATTTACCGATGTCAACTTACGTATTTGAATACGAATTTATGCAATATAATCAAAAGTGAATTGTTCCCTTAAATACCATACATTTTTCGCATACGAGAAAGATGAAATATTTAAGATAAATATTGTAACAAAAATTGAGTTTTTGGCATCATAGCTGATAGCTGCGCAAGAGTGCCCGCCATACTCTATGACGTATAGACGCGCGGACGAATTCTAAAACAATGGAAAAAAAGTAGTTCGCGTAGGATAAAAGGGGCGTGTTTACTGGGCTTTGGAGCTTTTTGAGTGAGATGGCACGGTCGGAGGTGGAACGGTCGTAGAGGAAAGAGTTTGATGGCTGTTTGAGTTGGATGACACGGATTGCGGAGGACTGCTTCTCTTTTGGTCGCGAATGTGGAGAGTGATCGTTTCTTTGGTTGATGAATGCGTCTCCCCATGTGCTGTGTGGTAATTAGACGCTTCACAACATTCATCGCACTCGCTGCTGATACTGTACCGTGCAGTTCTGAACATCGGTCCCGTGCCGTCGGCCTTGTACCTCTATCGTTGACATCGATTCTGACTCTGGTATGTGCCCACTATGATATTGTGTTAAACACTGTTATGCGAGTGTGTAGTACCGTGAAGCAAGGAAAAAGTGATTTTACAAAATGCGCAATCTTTATGGAAATAGTTTGCAGGATCTGAAAAGTAGTCAATACCATTAACTGAGTTTTCTTTTCTGTTTGATACTATGAAGAATAAAAATTAAGTCTGTTATGTGTTTGGATGACTGAGGAGAGGTTTATCTTATTGATATCCATTGTCCATATTTCTTATTAGTTGAATGAAGTTAGTAAAAATATAGTTCTACATTAAATTTGGAGAATTCTCGGTAATTAAGAGGATTGAGCAGGGTTACAACAGAGTATCAAATTAGAATAAATTTCTTGTATTTTGTAAAAGTTGTTTGTATTTTTTAAAAACATTCGCACCGTTACTAGTTTTATCAGAAAGACTAAAATATTAAATATTGGAAAGTACTGCAAGACATGTATTACTATGGTAAGTGTATTATATAATTATTTTTCATTCGTGTACTGTTTATTATTTTGTGGATGGTATAACATTTATCATTTTCCTGCCACCCAACCTTTATTGTCTATGTCCGAGGCAAGTAACCGGGGATTTACGGTTGCAATATATAATTGTATTTTACATCAGTATTATATACATACTTTTATGCTCAACTAGTATCATGATAATGTGAAAATTCAAGGTCCATTGAAGGGAAAATGGTAAAAAATGTTCTATATAAAAATATTTTAAATTGCGGAGCCTATTGTAGAAACTAACTAACTTTTTAAGATAGTAGAATTTTTTTTTTCAGAAATAGAAATCTCTTAATAATTAGTAGTAATATTGATATTCAATTCTGCTGTTTACGTTAATTTTTAAATCTAGAATATTTAAATATATCACAGGACCTTAATTGGACGTTGTGTAAGGGCTCTAATGAACTAAAAATGATCTAAAAAAAAAAATGGACGTTGTGTAAAGAAAAATATCAAATTAATATTGTGAATTGTTCAGAAAAGGTCGTACACTATAATTAAATATTGAATAACAATCTCATTTATTTTAATTTTAATAAAAGAAATCTTCATTAATTTTAATTTTCCCAGTTGTTTTAATGAAGTCATTTTCATTTTCCCATATAACGTCGCTTTGATCAATTTGATTGTGAGTACAATGGGAATAATACTTTTTATTCCTCTTTATCACACTCTTGTCGTAGTACTTATAATTCAAAATTTATTTATTTATTTAATACCTTTTGATGAGGTTCAGGCCATGAGGCCTGCTCTTCCACCTAACCGTTGGACTTGGGTGAGGGAATTGGGAAGGAGAGATGTTGGGTTGTCGGGGAACTTATGGTACCGTACCGACATTTGCCTGGAGTAGATGAGGGAAACACCAGCTGAAAACCTCACCCAGTTCGACCGAGCAGGGTTTGAACCCACGTTCTACCGCTCAGCGGGATCGTGGAAGCGAAGACGTTACCATTAGACTACAGCTTTTGTTTTACGAATAATTGAACTGAAAATTACTGAAGTGCATGCTTATTGTTGTTGTTATTTGGATTATTAAAATTTACCTCTATTCAATCTTTGCCAGATTGTGTACATTACTTATTCCCATCCCGGTCTGGGTTTTTCTCCAATCTTCCTTTGGTCATTCAGATCGTAATTGATAGATGTTCCCATGGGTATAGTTGTCCTTCATGAGGTCATTCGCTGTTTTTTATCTGCTTAAGCAGATAAAAAATTTAAACCAAAGGACTTTAAATTATATATTTTATTAGCTAAAACTCACCTAACACATTACTACATGTGCACAACCGACGATTTTTCCCCCTGCTGATTTCTATATTTACATAAGGCTAACATGTGAATTCGGAGAGCAAATCAAGCAGGAGTGACTGGTACGTATACAAAACGAATCAATATCTTTTACAATTCTTCGCAGGCTCCTTTTCTGCATTGCACCCATGTATCGAAATACACATTTCCAATTTCCAAGCGAATTGCTTTCTGAGTCGCTGTGGAGCAGTATTTTCATTCAGAGGACGTGGCACAGGAGATGAGTAAAACGAGGTCTTGTGTTGATTCTAGCGAACAGAAGCAGAACGTGCGCCCAGTTACCATGGCAACCAGGTTTACTAAAATAGCCAAGCTACCCCCATTCCCTTCCGGATATAATACGGTAGAGGCTTAAAGACTCGCGTCTGCGTGCAGCGAGGCCAACACCACCCCTTCTTCCGCCATCAGTCGTCACCCACCGCCACCGCCGCCGGGGCTGCGCGCGGGGCAGCTATCGATCCTCGTCCCCTCAACCTCTTCCCTCTGCCGCCATGAAGCCAAAAGTAGACGCCGCCGCGCCGTGCCGCCGCCGTTGCGCGGCCACGGGCGCCTGGAGCCTGGGGCCTGGGTATAGAGGACAGAGAACAGGTGCTGGAGAACGATAGAATCGTCGCTTCGCCGTGGGTCACTGCACCTCTCATGCTAACGGGTTCTTCCACAACACGCTCACTTCGGCTCCCAGTTTCAGTAGTTCTTCAGTTAATCCAGTACAGAGTATTTCTAGTACAGAGTTCTGTACAGAGTAATCCAGTACTGAGTATTAACGAGACACATACCGAGGAAAATCCTGTCTTCCTCTATTTTCCAGACCTTTCACACCGCAGCAATTAGAAACATCGGATAGAACTACTGGGGTGAATATGAGACTGGTATGATCGTAGGTTCAATTTTTGTTTTAGGTTGTGGAAACAGGGTCTCCATCGGAGAGACACAAGTAACTGTTCACAGATCCTTGAACGACCAGAAGAATTGAATAGAGAAATTCTTCAATGCCGACGAAGAACTCGTTAACTGCAGAATTATATTTCACAAGATTATTCACGATTATTGAACACAGACTGACGATTTTGCAATATATCATACCGAAAATTTGACACAAAGAGAGTAGTAGTTTCCCATTGATGTTTTGAATATCTTTCAGAAGAGCAAATGGTACATGTTCATATCACTTATACCCTTTCAATAATCACTCATTTTGACATTGAAATATCTCAAATAAAATAACAACTCCATAACAAATATCGTTTCAAAAATGTAACATTCACTCATTTAGGTCGATGCCTCAAAATCACCCATTACTAACATAGCATACCCTCATGTGTTGTAATTTACTCTCCAATTTACATTTTGCTTTCATTTGGCAGCTACACCAATAAGAAAGTTATTGTTTTCCTACGGGACTTGTACTGGTTCAAAGGCTTGACTGCAGACCTGCCAACTTCATATTGTCCCCCTCCTCAAGAATATGGTCTCTTCGTATCATGCCAGCCTGTAGAACTGTATCTTGCTTCTGGCAAGATATTGAAGATTGAGTGCCCCATAAAATATTTTGAACGTTTCCGTGAGAATTTATTCCCTTCTATACGTTATACATAAACATTTGAAATAAATTATTGGATTTTGCATTCACGTCTCACGAATAACGTTCTCCGGAGATAATCAAATGTCTTAAAGAAAGAAAAAAGTGAACGAATTAGTTCTTAGTGCTATTGATTAAAAAACAATCGTTATTTTGATGTTTGTGAATTTCCTCTTTTGCACCAGAAAAATTTGTAAAATATATATGAAATACAAAAAATTTGATCAAATGTTATTTATCTCTGTTTCGTCCCAATATAGTCGATTCAGACAAAACATCATATTACGAAGTACCATGCTAATTTTTAATGAACAGAGAACAATTCAGTACAGCAGGTTTATTGTCGACGAAAATTATGATAATTATGTATATTAGATCGCAGAAGGCTTGATTAGATAACAGCAGTACATTAACATTTTGTTGGGAGCTGTACGTTTTTATATGACGTACGCGTGCGTTAGTTCAAGGTAAGTATTGTAATTTAGAGATGTGACAGACAGTCTCACTAAACACTTCGGTTGCAACGAAATGACAGTCGCACTTCTGAAATGACTTCACTTTGTGACGAGTGTGTCTTGAATTGTAGTTTAACGATGAAACGTTGCAATAACTTGCAAATTATGTATTTTTATTTTTGAATGAAATTAATTTAAATTAAGAAGTTGAAGTAGTGAATAAATGCAAGGTGAATACGACAAGTTTTCACCAAATATGGATTTTATGGTTCACTTATATGGTCATAAACTTTCTCTGAAACAAGGTACTTTAGGATATTTTTTCATTATATTTGAAGTTTTACTTTTCTTTCTCCATGTATTGTTATAAGCCTTGGTATGGAATCATACATAAATAATTTTTCTCTAGTTAGAACAATAATGAGACGGATTTTAGTCATTCTTCTCACAATTTTAGGAAATGGGGTTATTTTTAAAAATTAAAGGGCGTTTCGCAAGATTGCAAATAACCAGAAATAAAGCACCTGAGATGTTAAAATGAATAATGTCTCAAATCTGCCGATTAACAAGGAAATTTCTAATATTGAGTAAAATACATATTGCTTGGAATTGAAGCCCGTTCAGAACATTTTTGAAATCAGGGAGCAAACAACTATATGTAAAGAGTTATAACATTAGAGGAGAGAGAACAATACGAATAAAACCAATGATGAGATGGTAAGATCGTTTCACAATTACATTTCTCAGTTCTGAGCAATGAAGCACGTTTCTTCGTTCTTGTAGAGCAGTGGTTCCCAAACTTCTTAAATTCACGGTTCTACAGATCATTTCTGACGGCTCCCATAATGTAGAGCAGAAAAGAAAAAAATGAATATTCGATTACTTTTCACACTATAAATATGAAGTGGTGGAGATCAAGATGAAGATTTAAAAATTACAATTTTTGTAAATGGATTTATTGTTAGAAAACGTGTGTTGTATTCAAATTCAGGGCGCCATGGCAATGTTTCGCGGCATCTCCGGGGACGCAAACTTCGGCGTGGGGCCACACATTTTACGAACCACTACTGAAGAACCTCCGACGCTTCTAAAGATGATTGAATCCTTGCCTGGCGGTTGGAGATATACTGTTGCTAGTTTAATCATTTTGAGTGGTTTCTCACCAACTGCGTCTCGCTATCAGATACTGTGTTCACAATGAGAGGGTGTGATTAACTTCAAGATGTTCTTGACATCAATTCATGATAGTGAGGGGGTAGAGCTACAGTATAGTTCCCTATATGTGAGTTAACACGATGTCGAGGTTTGGTTAAAAATCATCCAGAATTGTGAAGTTAGAGAGGTATTGATTTTAGAGTGACTCCATTAACAATAAACTAGTGGTTAGTGACGCCCACTCCATTCGTTGAAATTGCTTTCAAATTAGTTCGATGTTCGGAAAAGTCTTTTACGGGAACCTCTAATTAATTGAGCCAATCTGCCTATTAAAACGGATCATACAGTTTTCATTGAAATACACGTGACTCGAACCATTCTACTGCATTTCACTCTTAATAATTGTGAAAAAGTTCGATGGATAAACAAACTATATAATTATGTATCCTTCTAAACAATTACTAACAATATTTCTATTAATATTGACTCCTTAAAAGGCCCATGACAAACGTGTTCGCTCGGCATGAGCAAACCATGTGTTATATTGTTTTTTCGGTGACAATCGGGGAATTTTCTTTAAGTTGACTTATTAAACAGCTGAAAAATTTGTGAAGAGTAAGTAACATGGTATAGTTCCCAGTTCACTATATATCAATTTTTAGTGGACCCTACCGGGTTTTGTTGGGGTGTTCTTGTTTGTGCATAAATTATTTATTTTTATGATCAAGGTTTTGCGTAGAAGAATAATTTTTAGAAAGCAATTTGATACATTTAAACACTTAATTGGTGACGAAAATGCAAGAAGGCCTGATTTCGACTTTCAACTCGTCGAGCCTTTACTCGTCAGGTTTTCTCGAAATTTCAGACTCCTTTCTGAAAAATAGATGGAACTAACTTAGAAAATGATCGGGACAGTGCAAAATATTTGTTGGTTAGTTGAATTATATCATTATTTTCATAACGTTATTTGTGGAAGAACCTACTAGCAATAAACAGTGTTTGTTTATCATGGGCTTCACGTTTTTGAAACCTGCAATTGAGCATCAGGAGGTTTATATTTTTTTATGTATGCTTCCCTTTACTACAAGATATATTCCACTGTGATGACGCATGTAAATTAATTAAATTGATTTTCATATAAGTTTAAAAAAATGGTGTGTGTTTATATCTATTTTTTTTAATTTTGTAGAAAACCTCATAGTAAAAGGCTTGTTATAAATTTTGAAAAAAAGGGTAATGATACGGAGGTATAAGTAAGTTTTCTTACCTTATATGTACATTCATATGACTTAATAGTAAGGGCTCTGGAGAGAATTATTAAGAGGCTTATGAAGAATTCTGTTACACGAAAAACTTTGAAAAACTGTTTGATTTTCGAAAGCCACCATTATATAGGTATGGTTAGGAACCTACTCTCGTTAATTTAATGGTATTTGTGCAAATTTTCTTTCGCACATCGCTAATAATAGCTAGAAATAATGTTATTTATTAATGTTAACGGCTTAGCAATATTGGTGGGGTGTGTTCATGACTACCATTAATTCCTTCTTTTCATTTATATATTGAGAAAAAATGTCTTTTTTTTAAATTTCCGCTTTGTTGAATATTCCTGATGATTTTCTGTGAGTTTCGTACTTTTACTCAACTCCTTCGTACTATTCAAAGGACACATGACGAAACATGGATTTCGACCAATACGATTATCTCTCAGGGTCAAGAAGTAACTTAATCCCCTCCATAACAATATCAATACGTACTGTACCGAATACTAAAATTATAAAAAACATATTTATACCTTAAAAATGTATGAAACATTTAAAAGAGAGATTAACCGTACCATACTTGTGTCACGTTCCATCGGTGCGTTAGGCTATGGATTTAGCAAATTACTCATCCGCATCTAGAGCTATTTCTTTATACAAAAGGATGAAATATTCACTATACCCCATGTACCTTCCTTCTCAATGCAGGTGGGCTAGTAGTATGCACACATTTTCACACGCAACATTTACAAAATAAAATTATTTCAAAGAGCATCAAGTAAATACTTCTGGATCAATTGACCGAACCTTTTCTCTTTGGAATGTCAGATAAGCTAATTTTTACATAGGTTCGACATCAGAGTTTGGAGTAAAAAAAAACGAAAAACGAATAACTGTGTTATTATACGTTTTAACAACATTTTCAAATCAGTGCACGTCAGCATTTCAAATCAGTGCAAATCAGTGCACGTCAAGGAGAGGGCACACTAAATATGCCTATTAGGGGCCATAAAAAGATTTGTCAGTGAATACAGGGATTTAATGTTCCCTAATGGACGAAAGTCACTCACTATCCACCGGTGTGTAGACAAAGCAAAACGCCCACCAAGATGTTCTACAATTTTGACCTGTGTCACTCGTCACCACCACCGCACCCCTAGTAGACCAAGATCTTGACGTAGGTAGTAGGTCATGATCCAGTGAGCTACACTGATGGGACGTAATAACGGCTGTGTCACTCATGCCATGTAAGTCACTGGTGAGGCGGTCGACTAAGAAGCGGCTAATTATCTTAAAGTTCATGGGTTGGGTCTCCAAGTGGGAGAACCAAAAGGAAATGTAAGGCTCTGGTCCACTCAGGGTAAGAGGTAAGGTATCGTGCAGACACCTTCGAGGAATTGGGGTGGTAAGTCAATGTCCCATGATCTCTTGGGAGCACTCACTGATGCCACGTCGTATTTAGCCTTCCGTTTGCAATCAGGGCTCTGTGCTAAATGACCTAATTTTCCTTTATTCACCTGACAATTTATAGACACCTTAAGAAATGGGGTAGATGNGGTATTTAGCCTTTTCGTTTGCAATCAGGGCTCTGTGCTAAATGACCTAATTTTCCTTTATTCACCTGACAATTTATAGACACCTTAAGAAATGGGGTAGATGAGCAATTCTAACAAATTTGAGAAGATACTTTGGTACTAGAGTCTCATGTCTAAACAGACTGTACCTTCACAAACAACTGTCATTGGAAGCAACCACTATCATGCATCTTTACACGCAGCTGTCTTGGGCAGATTACCCTATGGGAGAAAAATCAAAAGTAACCATAAAAGGAAGCACAATCTATCTCAATAGGGCCTAGTACTGCCAAAAGGGCCATAACCGCTAATGATACTTCGCCTTCTGACAGGCAATGTCCGAG
Source organism: Laupala kohalensis (assembly GCA_002313205.1). Taxonomy (NCBI): domain Eukaryota; kingdom Metazoa; phylum Arthropoda; class Insecta; order Orthoptera; family Trigonidiidae; genus Laupala; species Laupala kohalensis. The sequence goes on from NNCF01127647.1 coordinate 95,134, forward strand.
GAATCCCAAGGGGCTTCTAGAACCTTGAGTTTCGTTGAGGAAAATATTAGATCCTCGCAAGATGACCTGAGAAACATCCGGAACACACTGGTTGAGTATGAGTTAAGGGATTTACTGCGTGAAATACTTAGGAGGAGGAAAGTACTACTGAGAATGTGCAGCAATCTCTACAAAGGACTTGCGCATTACAGAATTGGATCCTCATTTACTACTGAGAATTGAATTGGTAGACCTGCAACTGAATAAGGACGATCCACAATGCGATTAAAGTCAAAAAGAATTTTGTCCTTAAAGTAACCGAGGCAAAAATCTTCCGAAACCTTCAGAACTCTGGACACCAAACCCGAGGATTATTAAATGACTTAGTAGCAAGAGGATAATTAAAAGACCAAGGGGGTCATAGCATTCGAAATCATGGAAATTTTGGTCACTGAGTCAAAAGTAAACCTTATGTGAGTTATGGATAAGGTTATGGATTCAAATAAATCTGCATCGTTGTAAGGCAGCTACTGCTAAGCGCGATAATAGTTACTGAGAAAGTTGATATTGTTCTTACTTAAGATCCAAATCAATAAGAGGAATCAATATTCCTAACGTATGTGTTATTTACTCAACACCAGGCAACAGAGACATCTACGCTCGCAATCAGTCCACAACTAGTCGAACAGAGAAGATATAATTTTCTGCCGAATGGATTTGTATTGCTACGTTCCTCTGACATTACTTCACGAATGCTCAGTTAGAGCGCGAACTGTTTTAAATCTAGGGAATGTGCACTCAGTACAATAAGAACATGCATTTTTCTTGACGTACGCGACTATATTCTTTTTTCATCTTTCTTCAACGAACTATTTTTCTGACTTGATTCGGTGCTTGTGGACGGACTCCTAACTTTTGGTTTCCGTATAGCGTGGTCACTTTCGAAGCAACTCTAAAATTACGCATTGAATTAACGAAAGAAGAGTACTTATGCGCGCGGAAGAATTCGTTCATGGACTCAAATATTCAATACGAGGGTTAATTTCTTTTATGACTTAGCACTTTAGTTCTCGTGAATAATTTATAATTTTGTGTCCTGGTAAATATTTTCTATATTTCTTGGGATTGTATTTTCAAGTTTTCTTGGATTTTTAAGGTATATTTAAATGGGATTAAGAAATTAATGCTCGAGCTACATTATACAATTAGTAATTATGTTGAAAAATGAATGAACTGTTAGAGCATCATTTAATTTCTCTGGAGCAAATTTTTAACTCATTAGGAGAAAGCTTACTTAAATTTATGAGGTAATAGTTTGGCATTAACGATTAATACACCAGTCAACATTCCACCCATTCAGTTGTTGTAATAATGATTCCTGCGCAAGTCTTTCATATCGTGGAAACAAACTTATTCTTCAAGTTTCGATTGATCTTATAAATTTTATGTGTGGTTGGTGTCTACCTTGACGGGCAGTTACACCATAAGAGTCTGTTTTGTGTGTGGGATCCCAGTATGAGATAATAAATTCTACAAGGACATATTTATTACGAGTTATTCTTTAACGTGTAATATTGAATGGGATATCTGTAGAAAGGGAGTGTATGATCCCAGAACTGCTCATTAATGGTGTTACGGGAGGAAAAAGGTGCACAAGAGTATAGATGTCGTCTTCACTATTATTCAAAAGTAATAGTATACTTTGTTTCTATCAATGATGATATTTGTGAAAACAATTGTAATTTTTGTCATAGATGACCGAGAATTACGTGAGAGAAAGATAAACTAGGACCATTTTTTTGTGAAAATGCTAGAGCGAGTATGGGTGACTTGACAAGGCGCACATCTGCAACGGCCGTGACGCCTCACGCCTTATTCTTCACGTCACGACGATCGAACTTTAACCCAAGAAAATAAATAAAATTTGTAAAAACCAAGACTCTGCTCGAGATCACCTCCAAAACTTTCCAAACCTGGGATTGAGACATTATATGCTTCTCTAGTTACCTTAATCGAGGATTGATAAGGCTAGGGTTGGGTTATTGATTACTCCGATTGCAAAATCAGTTGGAATTGACTCGCCGAGCAATGCCCATCACGAGAACAAAATGCTCATAGTAGAACGCTTAATAACTCATTTGGCTGAAAGGAATCTATGATCAGCGCAATAACGTACTTTAACGGAACTCGGATTCGAAATACTTCTGTAATTGATGATCTACTGAAGAATTGGAATTGTTTTGATGAACACGACAGTATTCATTCAATTATGAACTACAACTGGAAATGAAGTCTCCCATTAACAGGGGTTCAACATGACTAAAGTTGTACGCGTTACATCGAACACGTTCTACTGATCGACAATATTCGTTTGAAAGAGGTCTCAGGAGAGAAAAGTACTCCCAGAAGCCGTTGAGTTGCCATATAGAATACCTCAGAACTCCTCTCTTCTATATTTGAACACTTTTTCAATTACTCACAGTAATGATATATTTTTTTACCATTCTACGATGTATAAATATTAGTAATATTTAAAAATAATATATACATAGTAATAATTATTAAAAATAATATATACATAGTAGTAATAATCAAAATACATATGAAAAACATATTAAAGGAATTGGATTGAACATTCATAACCTTTGATTTAAATGAACACAATATCACAATGACTTTTGGTATTCAAATTATGTTCACTTAAACCAAATACTATGAATTTTCCATTTAATTTATGTTAAAACACTTCAAGGTAGATTGAAAAAGAAAGAAAATGCCTTCTAGTTGGATTGCATGACGTAAGCTTTTTTTAAATGTACTCGTATTTCCAAAAGTGAACCAAGTCAAGTAATTTGTTTCATGTTGGGATTCGTACATGTTCCCGAACATCTCGGAGATGGTTAAACCAAATCGGCAGTGTTCGAAACTTCTGTGAAGAACACCCTGTCAGACAAGGAGTAAGACAAAGCTCCATTTCAATAACATATCAGTAGGTATTGATGTTAATATTGACCTGAATATTAATTAACTGAAGTTTCTTCGAGGATTGATCACAATAAAAAAGAATCTTACTTTTACAACGCCAAGGTTTCGGCAGTTTATTTTGCCTTCATCAGGGCTACAAAGAACATACATATTTTCCATTATTTATAGTACACTTGAACATTATAACATAATATATGGCTGGAGGTTAGTGATGATGGTGTTCCATAGCATACAGGTATATAGTGTTTTATAATAGATGGTTAGGGTATGTGGTAGTAACAGTTTTTAGAGTTAGATAAGGAGTTAATATTGATATATTATGTTATAATGTTCAAGTGTACTATAAATAATGGAAAATATGTATGTTCTTTGTAACTCTAATGAAGGCAAAATAAACTGCCAAAATCTTGGCGTTGTAAAAGAAAGATTCTTTTTTATTGTGACCAATCCTCGAAGAAACTTCTGTTAATATCACTAAGTTTTCAGGAAATGATATAGAAGCCAATTGGTTGGATATATCAACGATGCTTACATTTGGTGCACGTTCAAATAGATTTGGAATAAAAGATGTCTTCTCTAAGAGATGTGATCCAGTTTAAGGATGTCTACAAAATAATACGGTGATTTCGTGCTTCAGAGGAGTCGTGTTTACTCCATTGCGCAGCCATCTGTTTACTACCCACCTGTCGGCTAACAACTCACACCTTCTTTTTGAACCAAGTTCTGAGTCTGCGGATCTAGTGTCCTTGTAAAAATTAGAGACATCCTTGTTTGCGTTTAAATAGAAATTGCTCTGGAAAATCCACATGAGAGACAAACAATAAAAAATGTATCTTATTATCTACCGAGTTGATTAAAAAACTGAAATATTTAATCCGGCAGGCTGATTTTTTATTTGAGGTAAGATAAATAAAGAGTGTTTTTGACGTTTCTCAATTCACTTGGTTCTTTCAAAATTTATGATACGATAATTATCACTTTAATACCCGGCACTCCCAAATGTGTTAAATATTATTTTAATCTATAATTCTCTATAGAGTTCTCTCCCTTAATTTATATGTGAGAAAGTAATCAATAATTACTTATAAATTTAATAGTTCTATAACTATAACATGTACGTAGCATTAATAATTCAACTAGAAAATAGCACTCAAATAAAACTTCAGCCCCGTTGACTACAATTAGAAGTGTATTTCTATTTGCTGTCGAATAGAAGCCATTTTCTATTCATGTTTGCAATTGAATTTTGAGAGAATATCTATAAAAAAAAATTAATATAGTGGATAACTAATCCTTCATTAAAAGTATGTACTTATTGAATACACTGGAAAGGGAGTAAATTATGATTTAGTACCAACAGAATGGCCGTAGTAGTTCATGTTCATCCATTTAGAAACCAGATCAAAATAAACGGCTGGTTTGCAAAACCTTAAGAAACTTAACGCTTTCAATTTTGTTGCCGTCTTCTACTCTTTGACACTTATTGTTTATGTGTTAAGTTAGCTCCATGAATATTCGGGCTTAAACGAAGGAAGTCCTCATTTAGAAAAAGCCTTGCAGTTGACAGGAAATCGTTTCAACTTAATGTTTTCTTAATGTTGACGTACGACCATGAAGTTTGTAATTATCTTCCAAATGGGGCATTAATCTCGATAAATATCACGTGTATAGACTACACTCGGTAATTGAATCATTGGACTAATTTGTACATGTTATTTAAAATTATTTAGACAGTGAATGTGGAACAAAATTATTATAAATCTCTGTAATCAATAGTACAATGTACCATACATTTATAGAATTTATAAAGTGTTTTGAACTTGGATGGCGCTTCCTTCAAGCGCTTATTTTCGAAAATGAATAATTTATATTTCCTTGTTTCCATTTGCTGTTCATTTGTTCAGACTCCAAGAAGAGTTATGAATACAAAACCAGACCATGAGAGTGAAAAATTAGAATTTTTAAGGCCGAGTCCCAACATTACGCTTGCTATGACATGCAAAAATACGATCAATAACAGTCAATCAAATCGAGCTTTATCAAATGATAAAACTGATGAGACGATTTACAAATCGCTTTAATTGGTTTCATAGAAATTTTAATCTCATGTGAACTGATCTGAAATGTAATTATATTCGAATTTTTAAGCACATTACATTTTAATACATCACAAAAAAAACCCAGTAAATTTCCATACATTTAGTGTAGCACTGAGATAACCAATGAGGCACATTTTAATGAAAATTATACTCCAGGTCATTGTTCTTTTCAACTAGACATTACTAGTTCTAGTGAATAAAAATATTAATTACAAGATAATACTATAAAAATATTAATTACAAGGAGGGAGAGGGGGAATGAAAAAAGAGAAGAATGTAACTTTTCGCGTGGCAAGAAACATCTAACGAAAAAAGCAACCGGGAAGGAAGACTATAGTCCCTCTGCAAAGTTGTTTAAAAAGTAAAAAGAAACTTCACATCATCGTTTCTTTGGGGAAATGGTTTATGTAAACGTTCGTATTCTTCAGCGGCGATTGATCGACCTATAGTGGAGAAGCAAACAAAAGTCTAGAGACATCCGAAATATTTTGCACATAATAACACTGAAGATTAATTGGAGGAAGTGGTCGACGAATCAAGAGCTCTTAAAGAAAGGAAATGAGGAAGGAAAATCCGCTGGAAATCTTGGGCAGACGAGAGATAGGTAGCTCCGAATAATTTGAACCACGAAAGCCTGTTTAAAAGCTCTGCGTTAGGACGCAGTAGAAGCAAGGATGATAGAGATAGGGGGCATTTGTAATATATTCGACAGATTATGAATGATATTGAGAGCAAATTCTATACTGGAATGAAAAGACTCATGGGGCGCTGCAGAAAACGGAATGCTGTTGCTCGGCAGTGCTAGAATTGACTATGCAAAGAGGAGCTCAAAATCCTTTGAACAAATAAATTTTAATTAAATATAAACATTCCACTCGGAGTACATCTCAAATGGAAAGGAGATGTGAATCAATTTCATTCCGTCCTGCAAGGAATAAGTCTTCGCAAGATGGAAGTCCACTCCCTTTCTCCTTCTTCCTCTCCTCACCACTCCACGATCCTTAGTAATACCAGCCGCAGCGTACGTACTAATAGGAATGCTAGTTGCGGTGTGGGTGGCCAAATAGGCGTTGAGGAGGAGGACCGCGCGTGCGCAGACGCAGTAGCCCTCACAGAGAGGATAGAAGGGAGGTGAAGGGTGGCGTCGTTGCGGACATGACCTATTAATTTAATTAAACGGGCCAACCCTTGCCCGCATCACGGGATTAATTGGCGGCGCGCGCAAAAAGCGTCGGCGCGCGGTCCTTGATTAAAACGCGTCCTCCACCACCTACACGCCTGCCACCCCAACGATGCAGGTCGCTGCTGCTGCTTGGTCTTCACTCTCCAGAACGCAGCGCTGCATACGCCTGCTATCATCATTCGGCAGAGAATTTCCATCCAGCCTCCGATGAGAAATAAAGACAAATCTCCCCCTTATCTTTCTCATGCGAATCCTACAAAAAATGGAAAATGCCGTAACAATATCCAGATGACCTACATGTACCGATGATCAAACCACTTTTCTACCTTCTTTCCTCTCCATTCCACACATGGGTATTAAGGCAATGTTCATATTTACCCGAAAACGGGTTGCATGTTTACCCTCGTTCCCCTAGATTACGGGACCGAAAAATGTTGTGAGATCAATAGCAGATGAACAGGTGGAGTAATGGAAATCACACTTCAAACAAGTAGTGCAGGTTCATTCCCTTCTCATCGTTTTCACTGGTCGAAGTTCTCATGATCTAATATCGATGTATACTAATGTAACGATATATTCCTATTCAATAAGAAACAGTTCAAAATGAAGGAATATTTTCCCAAGTCGGGTCGTTTTGTCTTGGAAGGGGCTCGTGGGGAAACTTCATGGAGGGACCCCATATCTCTGATTATTCGAAGTGATTTAAGATTTTTCCCAAGTCCCCTAACTTAGAAGGTACGTCTATCTAGCACTCACTTCGCGCAGTACTTGCCTCAAGGTTGATAGAACACATATTTCGAATTTAGAAAGTGCTAAGTTCATATCATGAACGATCGAACATGTGCATACACTCCGCAAATTTTGTCAAACATTGGAAACAGAGAAGATAGCGCATGTCTGGTTATAGGATCCAGACACAACAAATAACATCATGCAACATATAAAAATCCAGATAAGTGTAAAGTGAATCAGAACTATCAGCGCTTAACCAGGCAGTTGGTTATATTTATCTTCTACTGATGCCAATAACTTTTGTCAAATTAGCTCTTAAGCGTATTATTACGAGATAGCTTAATACAACAGACAGAAGTATATCTAGATGATCCAACCTATCATGAAATAAAGCATTGATATCACAGCAAACGTTTAAAACCAATTGTTAATCTATCAAAAAAAGGGAATGTTTTGCGGAGGTTCTGAGAAACATTTCAGACACTTCATATTAAGAAATAGTAAGTTTTACCAAAAAATCTGGGGAAAGTTGGGACTAAACGATATCTTACAAAAATAATTAGTTTTTAATAGAAAATATTCACTAGATATCCGGAAAAATTATCACCCTATCATGACAAAAATGAATTACATATGGAGCAAAAGCATTCCATATTTGAACATGAATATTACGATCAGTGGGTCAGCGCATAACCAGCTCCATTATCTTTAATTCGTGGCATGAATATTAAACACTATCCACATAACGCTATACACTCGCATTGACATTCAGCCTTAAGTTATATGTTGAAATTAAAGTCTCACAGTAAGTGAGATGGACACCGGTAACAATAATAATAATAATAATAATAATAATAATAATAATAATAGAGTGTATGTGTCTGTCTTTTCTGCTCTTGCGCAAAGACGTGTTGATCAAGAGAATCGAAATTCTTCCCAGGTGTTCTACTGGAGGAGTCCGAGAAGACAACCCACATATTTTTTCGAAATACAATTCAGATATTTCTTATTGAACGTTAAAATGTTTTCTGACTATTTCCACCCAACGCAAGGACTTACTGGTGCAGAGCTTCGAAATTTGACTCACATGTCCTCCAGGGTTGTTCCCTGTGAACTCTCTGTCCCTGCGATGGTTTTGAAATTCAATCTACATTTTTCTTTATTTCATTTTAATCCTTTTCTTGTGTCACCGGCGCAGGGACGAGACATAAAGGGTTAGATTTTCACAATTCGGCTCAAGCGTTCCGTGAGATGGGTCTAAGAGCATTTTCCAGCATTTTCGTAATCATGTTATTCTTGCATACTCCAATGGTAATTAAGAAAAAAAAGTGTCGTATAAAAATCCACAATTTCACGTGAGCATATCGGTGGTTACTAAGTAATTTTTTAGGATTGCAATGAACGTATACGCCAAAAAACTCTAGACAGTAATTCTAATGAATTAAGAAAAACCTCAATTTGAAATTTAGTTCCGTAGCAGTTTGGATGCATGAACCGTCGCATACATTTTGGTGAATCTTGCCCTACACTTTAATGGTTTATCACCTCTTTTCATGATTTGTCATCTATATTTTTCCCATAATGTTTTCATGATTCGTTTAGTAATTTACTGTAAGGTTCTGCTACATCCAATCTAAAACTAACGGTAAATAATTGTTTTAAATCTCTTAAAAATGACATAAAAGACATGTCATATACTACTCATTTCTCTGCGTTTTTGTAACCAGTGATTGCGTGATACATGGTTCTCCAGTTAAATGCATAATAAGATTGCTAGAATTGCAAAAAGGAGGACGACTTTGGAACCCTCTAGCTCACTTATTACGGTTAATTACTTCGGAGCCAAAATTGCTCCTCTAGAACAAGAAGATCCATTTGATCCGACCTCAGTTGTACTTCTCCTCCATATAATGTTTTGATCACTGAAACAAATAATAATCAGACTGTAGGAATAATTAAAGTGTTAAACTATTAAATATTTATAAAACGTGATTATATATACATTCATATCAATATAGTGACTTTTTAAATAATAAAATAACGCACTGAAAGTATTGGGATATAACTTTAAAAAAATTGTTATTGTGATGTAAAAAGAACAGCCCAAGCTCTGAAAACTACTGATTGCGGAACCTAGCTTCATATTTTCACGAATACTGAGGGAACGAAAGGTCACGCACAATTTGGTGTACTTTAGGAACAAAGCTCATAACTGTAGATTTAATTGACAGTTAACTAAATAATTGCACCTTCACAAGCGAAAATTCACGGCGAAAGTGCATTTATCATATGAAGGAACATTTACAAAAAAACTTGGAAATGACCGGCAGACCTCTTAAATTAACAACTTTTGAAAATAAAATGTCATTTTTCTTATAATGTACATTTCATAAGTATATTGTGACATTTCTCACATATCTCTCAGTATTACATAAAAATAATTGTGTAACATTTTTATTATGAGAAATTACAAATCTACACTTGGAAAAACTCTCCCGTCAATCAAGCAGAAGCTTTAGAAATGTAAATTTTCTAATCTAATAATTTTAGAGATGTTGGAGTATTTCATCTATATATCAATATTTTAGAAACATTGCCATGGAAACTTTTAAATGATAGTATATTTTTAATTAAGTTCCGAAGCCCATTAGAAATTTCGAGGCTGAATTATTCAGTTACATACTAAAGCGAACTGATACTTGTCATCACTCATTCAATGTTTTAATGTTTTGACAACTTCTATTCATTATTGAATCATTCATAATGAAATTATTCCCAACGAATGCCACGTAATTCATCAGCTAATTTCAATCTTAAGGGGATTGAACTCATACCAACTGTCAATTATTGTAGTACTAGTGGGAGTGACAGTCTTTGATCAGCCGCAATATAAACTACAATTTAATGAATAAGCGAAGTGCTCATGATAAAAATGCAGTGACTAGTTGCGTGAACACAAGATTCTCCCTGAAATGGGTAAAAAGTTTGTAATACTTATTTTAATAAATCTGTACAAACATTTTCTGGAAATAAAACATTTTTATTAGCTATACCATGTGACTAATATCTTTAGCAAATGCTAATAATTATTTTTCATTACAACATGAAAACTAAATTCCAATGAACCACTCATTAACAGCGAAACCTATGGGACACGAGGAATTTGGATATTTCCCGTGTATGAAGCTATTTAAAACTTATCCCATACTTACCAACACACCTTGTAAACATATTTTATAAACCTTAATTCTGCATACCGACTTCCCTTTAAGTTGGAAGCAATTCTCACTCCAAATCAATTGAGCATGCAAATTGAACAGGTTAGCCGCCTCCGCTAAACCCAGGAAAAACACTGATGTGGAATCAAATCACAAAACTATCCTCGCGCGTCTTGGGAGAGCAAATTGAAGAAAATTGTGGGCAACTAATTTAGATAATTGTATTCTATTCTTGTTTTCTTCATGCTTTNACTAATTTAGATAATTGTATTCTATTCTTGTTTTCTTCATGCTTTCTTAATTTCAAATGTCGGTTCTGTACCATAAGTTCCCTGGCAACCTAACATCTTTCCTTCCCAATTCCCTCACCCAAGTCATGGTAAGGTGGAAGAGCAGGTCTTAAGACCTGAACCTCACCAAACACATTAAATAAATAAATAAATAATTTTATTTAGCAACTTGATACAATTAGTTTCTGGTTTCTCGTACACGTTGTAGTCTCTGAGTATTTGAGTGCATATTTTTCTTCCGTGTGATGAAGAAGATATGTGATTTCCATCCAGACTGACACTCCATAAGATTGGGACACATTCCTTTCCAGGAGGTAAGTGAACCCAGAAGACACACTTGCTCTGAGCACTTAAGTACCGGTTTTACACAAACCTACAAGTTGAGGATTGTTCTGCATATATTTTTGTGGTAGCTTTTATCATAATGTAGTTTTATTTATTTATGATTTTTTAAATATTATCCATCGTCTTATTCTACTAGAATACTTAAACTGGAGTATTAACTTTCGTTACAGTTCGGGCGTTCTACATCAATGCCTTGGGCGGTATTGGTTCTCGAACCTGGAGAGTCAAGGAATATTTAAAATTATAACTATTGTTACGAGAGGTATGCTGAATATTGTATCAAATTAATAGAACTTAATATTTGGAGACAGAAACTCAAATTTAGTAAGGTGTGGACACAGTAAAAGAAATTCTCTCGACTTCAATACCACATTAGTTTACTTTTCTTCATGACTGGAAACCCATTTATTTGAACAGATTTATAAAGTAGAGGGAGAATTCAGTTTTGAAAAACTGAAATGAAAGATGATAATGATGAAGTAGAAGATCCAATAACGGACACCAGAGACAAAATTTATTTAAATGTACTGAATGTCTTCCTACAATGAAATTGCATATACGTAACACTTATATGATATTAATGGTACTGACAAATCGAGAAATCTATTTTAAATTAAGAAAATAACATTCCAATTACAAGACCAAGAACAGAGAGTATTAATTTGATGTCACTTAAGATCTTACTAAACAATAATATATTAGTTTCATTGCATAAAGACAATGCAATCGTACTAGCCAAGTTTATTAAGATACAGTAGGCAATTGAAGTCCATCTAACTTTAAATCCATTTTTTCTGTGAATACCGCTTAAAAGACGTACACAATTTGGCACAAGTCTGACATAATTTTATGAATTGAAAAATACTAGTTGTGAAGTGTAACTATTTCCAATTTCATGTCATAACACTTCTTAAAAACATTGTCTGGGATGTTATTAAAATACTGTGTTTATTACCGTCCGTTCAATAAATAAGTTGTTGGACGCAAAAAGATATTGATAAAGATTATAAATCCTATAAAACATAAAAGTATTACTTATATTTCTTTATTATTATACAAAAAGGATGTATAATCAATCAAAATCCAACATAAAAATATACTTCGCAACGCACGCAGCGTGACTTTTAACTTACGTTATAAACATTTTAACAAATTTTTAAAGTTCTAACATTTTAATTTGTAAAAAAATAACAGTATTATGGCTTATTTTCTATAAAACATAAGTTCATGATAAAATCTACTTTGGACTTTATTAAACGAAAGTGGACAATGACGCTCTAAACCTATTGATGACAAAGGCTATATTTAAGGATTTTCTTTTAATAATACGAGTTCTGGCAATTTTATTATATTTTGGCAATAACATTGTCGGAACACTTTTAACAACGGCGTTCGTGACTGGTCCTTGAGGATTGATACGTCACTGGCAATGGTGATACGTGCGAATTGCATTGGGAGTGACCTGTATGTGAGTGAATCCTGAATAAGACTCACAAATAAAAGTATGTTTTCTGTGCGGTGGGTGTTATTTGACAGAAGGAGTTAATTGTATAATTTACCTTATATTATAAGATCTTTTCGTCCATCATCATCCACTGAAAGGATGGTAAATGTATCGCAGCGAGTAACTTTAATACTACCAACATCGAATATAAATATAAAATATTCAGCACGTTTCCTCATTTATTGTTATATGTCGGTGAAAAGTCATCCATGGACCACGAATAATAGATATTTTTCAGCACCTTAATCATGAACGTCCATTTAAAGACGAAGAAAAAATGACCAACCACAGGCAAAGGAATGAACAAGAAGAAGGTAGCATCTCCAGTATGCAAAATTTTATTCAATGTGAACCACTTATCTAAGAGGTGGAAAGGGAGGATGTGGATAGTTTTCTTAAATCGCATACAAACAATTATTTTCTTCATATTTTAATCGTCTAGTGTTCAAAATTTCATCGTGAATTTCGCTTTAAGGTGTGGGAAATATGGTTGTGATCGGTATTTTCCACTTCTGAAATTAATGAACGTACAGAAATCTCTTAAATTGCGGTGAACCTCACCGCCAGGTAATATACCGATCCACGGTCAAGTACTTGCTAAGAGAGTCACCTTATATGAGGATTCTAATCTCAATGAGATTAGAGGTCTGTGGGTTTCGCATGTTGAATGTCAATGGTAGACGGGCACCAGAGACGAACGAGGTGGCGCAGTTTGTAAACGCGTTGGCGCGTTAAGTTGAAGGTCCCAAGTTAATTTTATTAATTTTATCAACGTGTCGCAACATTCTTCTCTAATGGTTTGGAATGAGTGATAGGTGGGGGGTTTCAAAATCCCATGCAGACAGTAACCTACGAAATTTTTAAACATCAATACGCACAACTTCATTTACATGTAACTATATTTTAGTTTATGGGATGGGGAAGAGTGACAAGATTTTTTTTTTATTCTATGCTGCCTGCGATTTTGCAACGTTTTTATGTCGGACGGAATTTCAATACGAAGAACCAAAATTTTTTGCTCTACGACGTGCAAAAGGCTGAGGAATGTGTGGTTCCGATACCTCATGTAGTATACAGAGATCTTCGTCTAGTTTTAAAGGGTTTGTGATCAATTCTTTTTTCAATAAGTATCAAAATTCTTCTAGGGGATGGAATGGGATGTGAGAATCGTTTATTGAAGTGTCATGTATGCAGTGATCTCCCTCTTCTAAGTATGTGGTGATCTTGCAAGTATGCTGTGATCACTGAAAAATGAAAAAGAAAATGAAACAAAAATGTAGATTTACATTAGACATAGGAACAGACACTACTCTACGTGGTCACCAGACATGTTCGATGTAATATTTTTTAACATCGGATAAATAAAATGTTTTACAAATTAACAGAGTAACAGACTTTTTACCTTGCCCATTTTATGCTGAATAATTCTGCTCCATATTGTAAGGACCTGAAGTGTACAACCTTGTTATGCATCTCTGTCTTGTTATAAACATACAAACAATATATTAATTATTGTATTAGTAAGATATAGTCCAGAAGAGTTATTTACTAACACTCACAGAATATTTTTCATTTTATTTAACTTCTCGTCGAATTATTTTCGTCATTTCAAATAAAAGAAAATATATACATGCAGCATGAATTCACTTTACCATTCTAAAAATTGATGTAATATAACGTAGCTTCTGTCGTTCTATAGAATTTATTTTCGTTCCTGAATGCAACTGTTTTTCGTATTTGGAAGAATAGAGCATAACTTAAGAATTCGACAAAGTTAATAATTGTTCTTTTTATTTGCAGCATATAATATAACATTTGAATGTACTTTGTTTTTGTAAAACATATTCCGTATCATTCCTTCAAGGAATGTAAGAAAAAAAATTTACATTTGAAACACGCTTATTTTACATCATTTCTACAAAACACGGCTTTGGAGGGTAATTGACAGAGGAGTACCCAATTACTGGATTCCGCTCTTACCTCTTCAAATTAGAGTTGAAATATTTCTCTCCGAGAACCGTTTCCAAGATAATTGCGTTTCACGTTGATTAGCGAATAATTGAGGTTATATTTATTTTGTACTTAACTTACTCTGCAGAGTGTACTCTCGGAGAATGAATTCGTTTAAATCTGAAGATGGAAAGTTTGCATGTTTATCAAACCCTTTCTGAGTATACTCGTTGTGCACATATTTGATTGTGTACTTGTGTCGTATAATGAAGAACAAAATTGCACAGCAGAAGAACCATGTAAATAATTGAATGCGAAGATATTATCGTCCAACAATTGTGCTCGTAACTCTTTCAACTGTCAAGATAGAATTTAAAGAGGAATTCCCTTAAGTGGATATGTTTCCATGGACTGAAACTTTCCTTCTACATAACCATGTTTTCCTTGCATTCCTCAGATAATGTTTTATTTCTGGATGTTTCTGAAATATGTGAATAATGTTTTATTTCATTACTAAAAATAACTTATATAAAATGAATTTAGTCAAATGCATAACTTATTTTCTGACAGTTGATTTAAAATAGCATTAAAAATATCGAGTGGACAGTTCTCAGAATGGATATTGTGTAAAGAGTTTTAAAAAGTATATTAAGTGTAAAAATATTGTGTAAAATTTTTGGCTCGGAAGAGTGTACAAAAGAATTACGTACAAAATAGTTCAGATGCTTGGATAAACATTCAAAAATACTATAAAGAACTGTAATCTGCCTCGTTCGTTTCGGACAAACAAAGAGAAAAATCAGCAAATATTGGTGACACATGGGTCAGGTTAGTCAAGTACCGAAGTGGAACGTGAGAGTACGAGTAACCCAGAATTTGGGACAGAAAGGAATTCGAGTTGCCCTTTGTATGCGAGCGGGATCTCCTTTGAAGTAAATTTTCGTTTCCACTAACGTTGTAAAATATTTAGATTCAGCACTCTTTAAAACAGTGTAGCACATTAAATATGGACTATAACGTTGGTGGTAACTGTAAAATCTATAAAAATATTTCATCGGATATTAATGAAATAACAACCAAAAATGTCAAAAAGTTAAAAGGTGCCTAATGGAGTTTTGCTAAAATTGCTTTTACTACGTTTTCACATTTCCCTGGGATTTTCTGTTTTTCCTTCAGGAATTTAATCTCGAATTTAGAGTTATTTTAATAGTTACGTTGTATATATAACATTTCCGAATAGTATAAAGATTTGATAATAATACGTATTTGTGAAAACACTTTTTATATTCTATTAAATCAAATTTTTTGTTAATCTGTTGATATTATAACAAGCAGCTAACTTTGTTTTTTCTTATCTTTGAAGTGTGTTGAAATGTTGAATCCGCCTCTGCCTTAGGACCATAGATCGGTATTGATAGGATGGTCCCTTGTTTGCTTCCGCAGAGAAAATTAGTTTATTATCCTCCACGTGGTCATACGCAGTTTATTATTACTTTTTTGACAGTATATTTATTTATCCATAACGACAAAATAAGTAATTTTTTGAAAACAGTAAATTACAATAACTGTTTCCCACTCCCAGTCAGCTACAAAAAATCACTTATTACTTAAAATATGGTTACTTTCCCTGCGTGGCTACGGTGTCAGCATGCTCGCTCGTCACCAAGTCATTCCGGGTTCAATTCCCGGTGGGGGCAAGAAAAATTTGTAGCTTTTCATTTCTATGTCTCAATTTGAAAAGTTCACCCTCTGCGGCTAACAACCGCAGTTGTAATACTCGGATACTGCTATCTGGAATCTATCTAGATGCTGTTCCCTCAAAAATTCACGGTGTGTGCAGTAAATAAACTCACAACAGAACTGAGCCTTTCTAACACTCGTTACCGTGGTCCTTAGTTGGCCTAATCGAGAATACATACAAGGTTACTTTACAAATGCAGATAACTTCAGTAATACATTATAGTACTTTATTGAACATGTTCCATCATATTGTCTCAACTATTCCATTAAACGGATATCAAATTTCCATCATATTTCCATTAAACGGATATCAAATTTCCGGTGCGCGAGTGGAGAGAGGTTAGTTAGTTAATCTCATCGGTACTAATTATTAGTTCTATCACTATGAAGAGCAGAATTATTTGCTGAATTTTTACTGATGATAAAATCCATACTTGATGGAATTTCTAACAGGCCACGGAAAATTAAATGAATATTTGATTAAAAGATGGCTGCGGGATGAAGCAATGTGTCTGTGTGGCAAAGAGATAGAAAATGCAGAACATCTACTGTGGAATTGCACACTTAATGGTGAAGAACGAGCACGGTACATAAAGCGAACGGGAAAATTCAAAATAGAGCATAGAGGAGAGTACATAGATACCATAGAACATTATGAGACATTTCTGGAATTTGTTAATGCAATTGGAGAAATACGAGATATTATGAAGAGGTAAATGGAGCAAGAAAGAAGATAAGAGTAAAGACACAAGATTAGGGGCTGGGATACGTTGAATATACCAATAAGAGTTGAAGATAAGATATTGAAGTCTAACCAATGAAGAAAAGAGCCTTGCAATGACTTTGTAAACAAGCAAGGCGGTTATGACCGAAACCAAATAAATGAAAAAAAACGAAAAAAAGAAGACGGTTAATAACGTATCACTCAGTGAAAACTTTATCATTTTAAAATTTATCATTCGATAATTTTTAATTGTCATTGTTGGTGGTATGACTTGACACACCGTATTACTTGTACGTCAAACACACGTATGAGTTGTACGACTGTATTTGTCCATTTTCAACTATAAAGGTACATACACATCTGAACGAGGCATTTTTTAAATTTATGTGTTAGGCATTAGGCAAACTTGTGTGTGTGTCGCTTCGCAAAACAAGGTACTCTTTGGTTTTATTCTCTCTTCTGTATTGATCTTCTTCGCGCATCATTGTCATCATTGAAGTGTTTCCTGTCCCGTCAACGTGGAGGCGTGCACAATTTCTACTTTTAATGTCCATGATTCTCCCAGTGTATTCTTCAAATAAAAGATATTTCTTCTCGATCTCTATCAATGTTCGGAAGTTTCTGGAATTTAAGTTGTCTTTTCTTTTGTAATTGTTCAGATATTCTGCTCGCTCTGGTCCATAATTAGGGCAGTCCCACAGCATATGATCTGGTGTTTCTCTTCCACCCCAACAGCCACACATGTCCTGATTTATATTATTTGTCCTTTTTAGGTACTGCTTGATGTTTTGTTGGGTGGAACCATTTTTTATTCGTTCGTGCATATGATACCTGTGGTATGTATTCATAGGTTAATCGTCCCTTATTACTTTTTGTTCATCGGATTTGCCATCCTGTCATTAATGATTTTGTGATTTTTGTTTTTGATCCTCTTTCATCATTTGCTACTATTTGCCCATTTAGCTGTATTTGCCCGTCTTGTCTGAGAATATAACGATATTTAATTTTCTGGACATATAAATCGATGGACATTAATCCTCACAATACATTTAGTGCGTCTGTAGACACTGTTTAATAAGTCCCTGATATCTGTACGAGGCATTGTCGTTCAACATATCTTAATTTGCGTTCATTTATGATATTGATTACGAATGGCACCAAGGCGAGGTGAGCTTACTAGTGTGGACCTGTCTCCATCTCGATTCCTTCCCTCTTTCGTTGCATCGGTAGCTAGAAAAGTGCAGAGACGAGGCATTCGCATCGCCTTGGTGCCATTCGTAATCAATATCATATATGAACGCAAATTAAGATATGTTGAACGACAATGCCTCGTACAGATATCTGGGACTTATTAATCAGTACCTACAGACGCACTAAATGTATTGTTTGTACGTTGCCTCGTTCACATATGTACGCATTTAAAGTCATTCGAGTACGGCATCTCACAGCGGGCGGACGTCGCCGCAGCGGCGACATTTTTATACTTTCAGACGTTGGGAGAGCACGGCAGACCTCGACGCTGTCGAGACTGTTGAGTAATTGCGTTAACACGCCCAAGGATAACTGCGGGAGTAAATCGATGTACACGCCAGATTGGCTTGTTCGCTGCTCCGGCTCAGCGCATCGCAACACAAGCGTCGGAAATATCAACGCAGGAATTCTAAGAATTCTCTTTTGTGTTTCTGTTACCGGTAAAGAAGGAAATCAGGCAACATAGGGAAGGCAGTTGGAAATTAGAATGAGATAAATATCTAAATAAACCATAAAAGCAGACACTTGAGTGAAATTATAAACGGTAACAATAAGTAACAATGCAAATAATGTTTTATACTGACTGTAATTTAGTAGTTCATTTCATGTATACGTGATAATTTGGTACAATTATATGTCACGATACCATTTTTTAAGGGGAGTGGTGCCCCACGAAAAATCTTATGGGAGACTCCTGAATCCTTACCGCCACCACTGCGTGAATTCAAACAAATTTCATCACTTACAAGTATGTATTAAACTTACGAGAGAATACTGAAATCAGGTGGGAACTATCATTTAGTTCTAATTACATTCGTATGAAAATGTCTTTAAAGTGCTTACACCAATGCGTATGCTTCACAACTATGGCATTCATGGCGTTACCTTTTCACTTTCCTATCATACAGAATGTAACCAACAGCGGTGGTCTAGTGGTAGCGTCTTTACTTCCACGTTCGCGCTGTGGTAGACCGTGGGTTCAAACGCTGCTCGACCGAACTAGGCGAGGTTTTCAGCTGGGATTTCCCTCACCTACTCCAGACAGTTAGGTTCGGTGTCGTAAGTTCCCCGGCAACCCAACATATCTCCTTCCAATTCCCACTCCCAAGTCCAATGGTTAGGTGGAGGAGCAGACCTCATGGCCTGAGTGTCACCAAAGACATGTAATAAAAAATCTTTAAAGGGGCACGTACACGGGGTTAGTGAATGCTGCTTCTCAACACCTCTTCGTGTCTCCGCACAGTAGAGTATATCGAGGCGAAACATGGCCAAAGGTATCTTATCCAGTAAGGTTTTTAAATTATGGCCAATAATCATTTTTAAGTATATGCGAGTATACCAATGTTATGTCCATTATTCATGTTAAGAAAATTCATATAGTGCTTTTTAAAATTGTTTATATAGATTTGATACACAACCTGTCGAATCAAAAATACATTCTACTTAACATTACATTTATTTATATACATATAAACGATAATTCGCCATAATCCATCAAAATCACGGGATAAATTCTTTTGGACAGGTTTCGCCTCACTATACTATGAGGCCTCACGAAGCAGTGTTGAAAAGTGGCGTTCACTAGCCCAGTGTACATTCCCCTTTAGGGACGTATTGTATTGATCGAAAAAAAAGAGATATCTTCGGATCTTTACGAATTGGCTCTGGGAGAGTCTATTTTTATTATTTTTATTATTGGCTCTAGGAAAGTCCAGTTAATTTGGCGATGATGTCCAATGTCGTATGTGTGTGTTACGAATTTTGTTCCCACAATAACTCACGAACAAATTAATGCATCGACACGAAACTTGAGATTTGACTTTGAATGCATTGGGAATAGAAGCCTATTTCTGGACAGCTCATACCGACTCATTTACACACTCCCCCCTCACTTCCGGTTTCTTAATATTCAAAATTGTGAAAATATGAATATAAGCATTTTGATTGTTCAAGTAATTCTGCGTACAGATTGCTAAACCGCGTTTCTGTACGTCACACCGTTTTCGAGATACAGTGAAATTGTGTTACGCAAAAAGGGTTATTACTTTCCGATTATACAGAATGTATAAGGGAACTATTGTAATCGGTCTAAAAATAAATTCGAGATCTCTTCTGATCTTTACGAATTGGGGAGTCTATTCTCTTGTAGGCGCCTTGTTTCAGCCTATAAGTCATTTGCGAAGTGCTTAAGGTGGAAGAAATACATTCATACAATCGGTACTTGAATGAACAGATGATAGTAAGGTTTCTATATAANATAAGTTTGCGAGAATAAGTATATCTTGATTATGTTTTAACTACGTTCTCGTGTTTGAAAATTATAATATACTATGATACAGTATTAAACTTTGCAATATTCTGTCTATATTGGGGAATGGTACGTGACAGGTTCTAAGCAGCTTACGCGTCAATATAAATGTATTAACAATTTAAAAATATGTCTTCCAGTAACGCTGTTGCTGTCTATACTTTACCTAAGTAACAATAAAATATAAATGGATAGGTGGAAGTCAACTCACCGTAGAAAAGAATGTAAGTACTGAAAGTTGAACAGATACAAACCGAAATGATTCGCATCACAATGGCTCTCGAGAAGCTGAAAAACACAAAAACTTTTTAATCTTGTCGCGTAGTCATTACACCTAAGAAATAACCACACTGCCATCTTGCAGGATTTTGAGATGAACACATATTAGGAACAGGCCGGTATTCCTCAAATATATATTTTAATATTTTTAAATTATCTTTTGATTTGAAGTGGTTCTGATTCTGATGTCTTCTCTTCCACCTATTCCCGAGTTATGGGTCAAGGAATGGAAAAGGTGAGATGTTGGATTGTCGGGGAGTGTACCAAACCGACAATTCTCTCTCCCTTTATGTTCTATTCGAACCTCTCTTTCCTTTCTTGTTGTAAGAAGGGAGGGAAAACTCAGCTTTTACGCTCTGAAAGTTAATGATGACGTCACATTCTTTCCAGAAATAGGACTTTTCTTACAAGCTGTCAAATAAAATTTTCATTTTGAAATATGAATCAGTTTATCAGTTATCGAAAGAACAAATTCTGATATAATGGGCGTCCAGGAATCAAGAAATTCATAAATTTTTCTGGAGAATTTTCGTGAAAAGCTAAAAGCAAAATGCGTATCGAAGAATCGCGTTTTGTTCGAACAAAGCATTTCCTGCACACATTATGTAGCATTAAATATAGTGATGACAGAATGGTCGCAGCGTATGTAAAGGAATGATTCATAAATGATCCAGCATGATGGTATTGATTTATACCTGCCAACAAAAAGGTGTGCTGGATAAATTGTAGATTCCCACATGGTTTTCATGTATAGGTAACGAGAAATAATTTAATTTTCGGCTCAGTTGAAGCTGTGGTGGGGGAGCAAGTTACTATATACATATATTATCGTGCATTGATATGCATATTAAATACTTCGCGCCAAATCAAGCAAAATGGCTCATCAATCGTGTTCGTACTTTTGGGACGGCAATTTATATGCTTCGCTAGCGGGGGCTCAGTGGGTACGTTCGTGGGCATGTGTGGTATGCCCTGGGAAATTACTTCGATTATTGAATTCCTCTGCATTACGTGTTATTGTGAAGAGTGTCGATGGAAAAAAACGGTGGATATTCAATTTTAAAATACTGTTATCACTGCATGAAAAACGCAACATATTTCCCATTTATCTTTTCTTCTGGATTATTTATTTTATCCGTAATGTACATTTTTGAAAAGTATACAAGAGTTTAAAACGTAGAAGAAATTTCTGGTTTCAAAATCTTACTTACTTTACAGAAATATCCATTTCATCATACTAACAGATTACAAAGTTGTTCTTTTAGGATTTCCGTTTTTATGAAGCCAATGTTGTCAATCTCTATAAAATAATTTCTATTACATAAAATAAGTATGAATTCTACGCATTTCCTTTCAAAAACGATGGTGCATGCAAATATGAAGAATGGTAAATAGTTTTTTTATAGGAGAAATGATGATATGGGTCTCATTTCCATAAAAAGTTCTTTTAAATGACAAATAGGACTATAACGAGACACGGGCATGTAGGCAGAGCAGCCGGAGACAAGACTGCGTAGATAGCAACATCCGTTCACTTCAGTCACTTTTTGAGTGACGATTAACATTATCAAAAAATGACAGGAACTGAATTGGACATTTAAACTCAACAAATTGTTGAAACAGCAAAGAAAGTTATTTTTAAGCCAGCAAAGCTCTGGTCATTTCCGCAATTTCTTTTTAAGACTATTTATTTTACTCGAGTATAAGACAGAGGATTTCATTAAAAGAGAGCACTTTTTGTGAGTAAATTGTCTGACATTAAAGTGTGAATCAATTTTAATTTTAAACATTCTGAAGAGATAATTGAGTTTCCTGATATATTTATTTTTCGTTACTGAAAGTTACGCGAAGTTGTTGGAGCTTGATGTTTATCTTCCTTTCAGGGATCTGCAGAAAACATTTTAACATAATTGCTTAATCTTGAAGAGATATGTGTTGAACTCGAAGTAAAGGGAAACGTGAGCATCTGGATTTCCGGATGCGTGAATTTCAATTTCGACAAAGAAAACTAGGTTTCAATTCATCATTTCAGGTATTTTGCTCAATAACGTTCACGATTTACGATTAGGTATGCAATTATGAATAAGTAGCAATAAAACCATGAATATTATAAAAAATAAACAATCTTTTTGTTTGCCGAAATATTCTCTTGAGCCGCTGCAACGGATCTGACCAAGTTTCAGTGTCGTGACGAGTTGTAGTGACGTTAACTCTGTCACACAAGTGGTTTTATTTTGGATCAGAAGAGGCGAACCAAAGTGTAAACGATAATAAAACATTGCACCATATCATTAACCCATTTTCACCTGCATTTTTACAGAGAAAGAATTGTATAACTATTCAAAGTGATGCAGAAGAGCTCCATGATATCTTAATCTCCTAACATTTTTAAAATTTCATTTCATTTTTCCATAAACCCAGTGTCCGACTACAAAGTCATTACCCGGGTTCTTCATCTCTCTCTTACTGTCTGTTATTATTTTATCTCTATCTTAACCTCACAACAAGGATGATGAGGCTAAATAACATCACGCTCCCGGTAGGTAGAGTAGACCAGGATATGCCGCCACTCCGCCTAACTTGAAAACTAAAGACAACGTTATATCATTCGAGGAGACTGTGGTGCTTTGTGTGATGGTGGCTGTGTATCACACTTTTTCTTTATGGTAGAGAAATGTTTGATTTTTAGAGAGTTGTTCCTTGTTTTTGTGCTTTAAAGAAGCAGTGTGCTTTAAAGTAAATTGTACTGTTTCATTGTATAATTGAGATATTGTTGAACATAACTACGTGTATTCTCCTACATATTGATGTAATGCGCTGCTCTCTTTAAGTACGTCTTTTGCCTTTGGTTATACGTTTCTGCCATATTGTCTGTCTGGAGTTATGACGCAATTCTGGGACACACAGTTCGAATGACGTTTGGTTTAGATACTGCGTGGAAAATTATCACATTCTGAACGTAGAGACAACAGACAATACTTTTTTATTTTGCCAGTACAATAAAATGTGAACCTAAGAGAAAAAATACTTCTGAGAATATTGAAAATTATAATTAGGACGGTTGATTTTGATAAAATATAAGGAGCATTCATTGCCGTATTTTATTTACGTGATTGTATTTTTCAATTAACTGTTATTTATTTATAGATGTAATTTATTTATATATTTAATTATATGGTGGAATTCGTTATTCTAAACAAATATTCATTGAAGTTTTCATGATTTGTTAAATATCGTGGGACTAGGTTTAAATCACTTCCTAATTCCATGACTAAAATCTACTTTTCTGATAAATTTTTAAGTACTTAGGCCTTTTTCATTATTACTCCACAGTTTATGCCATGCCACAACCAATTTTTTTATCACTTCATTCTTCCACTTCGTATTCGTTCTTTCTATTAACTCCCATAAATATTTATACTATCTTAATACATAAGGAATGCATTTCAAAAATCTTATATATTTATTTGTTTAGATAATACATAAAGTATACATTTCTCTTCATTTTGTACGTCACGTTTCCATCTTGAGAGATTCCAAGACTTTTTCTTATGTATTAATTTTCTTCACTTTAATTTCTTTTTCGTATTTCCCCTCTCACAGCATCTACTATCTACGATCCTGTAATCCCTGTGTTATTTCTTAAATTCCTTTAACATAGCTTTGAAAACATCTATATTTACGTCATGTTCTTTTCTTGCGCATACGGTGGAGCTTCCTTCTTCCTTCTCTTCAAATAACACTCTTTCAGCATCGTATAATTCACAAACAAGCTGTATTCAATTATTTCTATCCCATTTCCGCAAACGCAGTCTCTATTTCGTATTTTGGATCATTCGAAAGAAGAATTTATATTCCAGTGACCTGTCAACATCCGCACCATCTCATGTCCTGGCTTGAACCATTTCCTCCTTTTATTTGCAAAACTCATTTGTGCGATAAATTCATATGTTGTCCGTCCCTTCGTACTTTTATCTCATCCAATTTGCCAGGCGTTTTTCAGTTTTTTCCGTTATTCATTTCTTCTATTCACTTTCTGTTATTCCTACTGATTATCCATTTAATTGTATCTTCGAATTTTGTACCATTCGTTTTCGTAACACCCATTTGAGCAATTCTAGATCTATTGGCAAAAGTACTAACAGCACATTAAGTGCGTCTGACGAAAGTGCACTAAAAGTTCTACCCAACCGCAACGAACACCTACCAACTTATCAATTGCTGTAAACTTATCAACATACCTACCATCTTGGTGTTGTTCAACACTTTTAACCACACACTGCTTCCATATGCAATTTTTGGCACGATCATCCATTCCATTGTAATGATTAAATTTAGTTAACCCTATACGTATTGCTGTGTATCATTTTTACTTTTAACTCCATACTTTACATGTAACTTAATTTCTCATTATTCCTAAATGACGTTTCTCAGTTCAGTTGACTACTTCTCATCACTTCGTGCCATAGTGGAACTTGCGTGTTGTTAATTGTACTAGGATTTTGTAGTTACGATTTTGCATTACTCCATGACTATGGAATCTATGAAGAGGTTGAGATCGGCAAACTTAATATACGTTTCATTGATGAGACGAGAAAATTTCTGACAGTTGGAAACTCTAACCTCACACTTAGGCGTTCCTCGAGGAACAATTGGTTAGCCTAATCCTTTCATGAGACTGGTGTTCATTTAGTTCATGAAATGGATCCCCTCTCTCGACAACTACTGTCTTTAGTTGCCTTCGAACTACATAATCTCTATAACACATCTCGACAAACTTCCCGACATTCCATTACGAACGCTCACCCATACATACAAACGGTCTGTTAAATCGGCTAACACGGTAGGTGACACATTAAATTTAACAGCCGTTAAGAAAACTTTAACAATCATTAAACGTTGGTGCGTCTCAACTTCTAAATAATGACCGTTAAATCAGAACTTAACGATTGTTATATTTTAATGAACGTTGGTGCACTTGGCTATAAATCTTACTGAAGTGTTAATTCGCGGACTAACTTGATTATCTTCCAAGCTATTGTTGGAATTATTTTATTTTTTAAGGTAGAAATGAAGTAATGGATTCATGGCATGAATGGTTCGAATAGATTATTGCAATGCATGTTTCATTTGACTTCGAGCGTTAAATTAAATTAATTTATCATCTTATTGGGTTGATACGACAATAAAAATGATTTCTTAATGAATAAAAATACATAATTTAAGAGGAGCTATGCTTTTGAAGTTATTGGATAAAATTTTAATTGCATTTTGGTTCTCAATTTTCAATAGTTTTCCCCGATGAAAAAGAAAGGAAAGTTTGAAAGCTGGATCCAATATCCTACATTAAAGCTTCTTTTCATACCACGCATATTCAGACAATTTTCCTCCCAGATATTTAGACCTATTTTCATCAACAATAAAACATTATTTTACTTCATAATGCTAAAATACATTAGTTGAAATCTGTCATAATGATTCCGTCTTCAACTTGTCATTTCGAGGTACACAGGGAATTTATCTCTTCTGTTTCCTTCACCCTTTCTTTCCCTCCTGAAATCACATCATTCTACTAGTCATTCCCTGGCAACATCTCGTTTCACCGTCTACCTTTTCTATTCTTTTCCCATGGCGTTTGCCACCCACTAACAATTCTTTTGTCAATTATTTCCTTCTATTCTTCTTTTCTAACTCCTTTCCATGTACACATATATTCTCATTATTCTTTCAAATTTACTGTGTTCTATCTTTTGTAGAATAGATAAATATATTATACGACCTTAATTGGACAGTTCACACAAAATTATTGTTATATTATCTTCGAAACAACGTTTCATCCAGCATCAATAGGCACAACTAGGCACTGTCTTGGGGGGTGGGTCCCAAATTCCAAAGGACGTCATAAAAAATTGAAATTTCTAATTCCTTTATCATTAGGGAAACCATAACTATAAGAATGCACAGATTGTTAGTTTAGTCACAAATCTGTCATTTAATCTATTTATAACTATAGTCCAGTTGAATATGAAAGGTTTCTCAGATAATTAATTTTATAACGATAATTTCAACCAAGTCGTACGTGCTTGAATCCTTAAGACCTAGCTCACGCACATTGTTATGGTTTCTTTCGTATGTAATTTGTTTGAAATTAGTTAACTAGTGACCAATTATACTACGAATTACAATGTTTGGAGGGTCTTTATGTTCCTCCTATATTCAGAAATTTAGAATATAAGGTTCAAAATTGTGTCTTAGTTCGCTTTTGAAGCTGTTATCACACAAGTGATTTAAAAATAACCGTAAAATAAAATCTGGAGTGCGCCCCACTAAACTTTCCAATTACAATTCATAACAAAAACTTATGGCACTAAACACCCTACATAACACTAAAAACGTAAGAAAAAAGAAAAAAACACTTCAAAAAAGAATAATATATTATAATTATTAAACAAGGTGACNAAAAAGAATAATATATTATAATTATTAAACAAGGTAACATATTTCTAAAATCAATCTATTGCAAAATATTTATCATCACACTACATGGTAAGCTTCTAAAAATCATAATAACATATTCAAGTGTAGATAGCATGAATTACCTTCCATATTTAACTCTGTACAATAGCCCTATTGGCAGATGATTAAGAAAGCGCCTCGAAGATTCCTTACACATTGTGTGGTCGGAAAGTAAAAACCCTTTTTGCATATTAAATTTTCACTGTATCTAAAAAGCGGCGCGACGTGCAGAAAAGCGGTTTAGCAATCTGTACGCAGAATTAACCGATGTTTTCATTTCATGGAAGTTCATTTATTATGCAAGATAATTAAACAAAAATAAAAAATATATAAACTATTGTAAAAATATTTATCTTTGTTTTATTCCGCGAGAGGCAGAGGAGGGGATGAAACATTATTTCGGGAGAAAAGGGCCCCTAAATAAGTAAATATTTAGGGCCCCAAACTTCCTTAACCCGGCACTGGTTTCAACCCTTGATAACAAATAGGGTAACCAAGGGTGGAAACGTTGTGTAAAGGAAAATATCGCAACAAACATAGTGAACAAGTCATTTAAGGTCATATAATATTTATTTATTCTAAATTTAATATGGACGTAAATTCTAGCATCTATCTTTTGTATTCGTGAGTTAATTGGTCCTGTACTCGTAATTTGATTGCTAAGTTCTCAGATTAGATTGTCAGAAAGGTATGTAGGCTACGTTGCCGTTGTTCTCAGTAACACAGTGTTGAGAGAGACTTGTGTTCAATTCGGACTTACAATTCAGCAGAAATAAAGTAAAACATAACTAACTTTAGAATGATATTTAAAGACACTTGGACAAGATCACTGTTCTATTTTTGACAGATCTTAATTTGAAATCAACCACAGACTACGTTTGGACAAACTACGTCGAGTAACAAAACGGGTAATTGCATTTTCAACCCTCGTTGGTTAACATTAAGCTATTTCCAATAGAAAACAAAATCAATACATGTTTTCAATCCTCAATTAAATGTGTTTAATTGAAGTCGTATGCGTTTTAAAAGAAAACGACCGCGCAACACAGGGTACTCAACGAGTAACATAAATGACACAGAAAAGTCGAATGGACTGTACTCCATTTTTTTTGTTTCTCTCTTAATGTTATCTCTCGGTTTTTGCTTGAAGTTTACTTTTAAAGGTCATCTAATTGTTTTTCCCGAAATATCTTTCTTGCTCTGAATTACTTAAGCACTACACGGACGTGAAACTTATACAAAGTAGGAGACCGTGGTCTGAATTTTGAAGAGTCAGGGAGTCTGTGGGAACACGGGAAACACTAATGAAGGAGTTCGTTTGTTAAGTTGCAGAGAAAATACAGCAATGGTGTCACTTTTTATTATTACACCACTTTTTAGATTTATTGACCGATAATAGTCAAATACAACATATACTAGAAAATACAACAGATGTTTCACCACTTCCCCATATTTTGATTTGACTGAAATTTTCCTCTCTCTCATGAAAATCCATGACAAAGCAATACCATAAAAATACCCCCCTAAAATCACTGCATCTCTAATCCTCTGGCTTAGTACCTAAATGCTACGTGACAAAGTGAATTTTGTGATTTTGAGCAAATGTTCTTTCTTAAATCACTATTAATATCTATGAAAATGGTATTCATTAGCGTTTGTGACTTGAAGATGAATGACGTTCTTTGTTGAAATGATGTGCTGAACTGAACTTACAAGTTATGGGTTTTACAAAATGACACACGCATCCTCATACATTAATTCTATTATAACGTCCGATTGAGGATCAGATTTTTGCAATCGATCACCACCTACATAAATACACCATTGTCATTTCCAACGACCAAAAATACAATTTTGATGTAAAGATATTAGGAAAATTGCTTAAAAAAACTGAAAGCCATTTTTCATGCATAATTTTCGTTCTTGTGGCTGTTACCGCTTCGTGAGTAGAATCATAAGTTTTCTCTAGGATGATAAGTGGTCCGTATATCATGATACTATTTTATATTACTGTACCATATAACTATTTTTGCATTTTTCTCATCCGCACGTAACCTACCAGAAAAGGATAGAATTCATTTGAGAAATAACTAATGTTTTTATGGAAACGTAATATTGTGTATTTCATCACTTTAATAAAATACAACGAAGTAAATGTGGAGTTCTACGCAATTCACATTATTAACTCAATAGCATAAATATGAACAGATAACTGATTTTTCTCTCGTTTTCAGTATCGTGAATGCATGATCTACAAATGGGAAAATATGAAACCTTCTAGGTGGTTGCAAGTCCTTTAATATAGAAACAGTTGTATGAAGAAATAATATGATAAGCCGAAGACCTAAAAGGGAGGTATGGAGAGAGGCAGTAGTCCCTCAATGAGCAATGCGAGTACTATTTATAATTGGCTACAGTAGGCTTGTAAAATTACACTCTACTTTTTAAGAATATGCACGCTGAAGCATGCCTCCTTATGAATATATGTCTGGGAAGGATTTTAAAGCTTGTCCCTACCCTCCTCGCACTGATTGGTTGCCGTGTTCAGCCATTTGCCATGTGATTATCTACGTGACTGTACTGACTTGTCTATCACACTGTAGGAAATCAAATTTCTTTAAGAGAGGAAATTTTGTTTGACAAGGGCTATTTCTAGTTTTTTTTTTTAATTGTAACCTTAAAAGGGTCACGTAATATCGAATGTGCCATCCACCAAAATACCCAAGAAAAGAATGTTCTTTACCCAGTTTACGTCATGTTTCAGTTCGCATCTGAAATTAATATACAATGAATGTACACAATTAGAGGAAGAGATGAAATATATTCAGTCTTCTGAACCTTGGGAAAACGCGCAGCCTTGCAGTGATTCCGTTCTGACTCTGCCTGTGGAGAAACGCGTCTCTCCCCGACTGGTTTTACGTTGGAGGGAACTTAAGTTTCCTTTGACCCGTAACACACGAACATCATTAATGTCTGATTGAGCAGAACGTATTACTCTCCGAGCAACAAGCCGTCACTCAAATTTCAAGGTGGATTTTCCGAGCAGAACATGTTGGTAACGGGACATCTACCTACTCGAACTGAGTACTACGAGTTTGTCTCTGACCACTGCCTTCAACTGTGTTTTCACCTGAATTTATCAGTAAGGTACGCTTCATCTGCGTTTTCGTTGCTATGGCCTCGCTGACCTAACGCAGGTGAAGAAATCTTTCGACGTCTTCAGCATGTCCCTATTAATCTGCACCTTTCATTGTTCGCAACATAGCGTGTCGAATCTCCAGAATCATCACGGGCTAACCCGACTACTGATTCGCTCTCTATATTATGTTTTATGTAAACATTCATTATAATGTAACATACATAAATTATTACTAAAATGAACCTTTTTTTATTCTTCCATTAAAATTTAAACCTTTCTTAAAAATTTGCCTATCATTATCTTTGCATCCTCCATTGCATCGAATGTTCCATAACCGTCTCGAGCGCACTTCCTTACCTACTGGGACGATTGGATACGCACTAATCCATCACATACGATAGATTGGGTGATTCTACCCCCTATATTGGTATTAGACATAGGGGTTGGATTTCGTTACATACAAATAAGGGGAGAACGGTTTTCACCCCTTCAGCTCTGTAATCGCATATATCGAAATATTTTTTAAATTATAATTTACTTCAAATAATTAAACGCTTCTTATGCAATATAAGCTGATATTCATTTACTTACTAGAATGAAAAAGGTACGAGTGACTTTGGAAGTTCTTGTTTTTCGAAAATGCTCCTTAGATTTTATAAACAACATCTTGGATTACATAGCGTAAAAATTTGAAGAATTGGTGTCAACATTATTGTAAATAGTTCTCGATACGAATTAGGAACCAGTTTTTCAGAATATCCGGGGACAAACTGATAATCAAACAGAACATCGACGTTCTGTGAACTGAAAACAACTTTGTCGGTATCACAGAAACTCTCAGTGTAATTATGTAAACATTTCAAGCTAAAAACATTAAACGATAAAAAGTCTTATATCTAAACTGTGAATACGAGGAAATAAAATATTATATCAGGTTTCTAAACGTCATTCAATTTGATAACTTTCGGCCAGGTGAAAATGACGACAGTCGGGAATCGAACACGGAACTTCTTCTTTGATCGCAGGGGTGTTAACCACTACATCACCCGTTCGCCTTCCACGACTGTACACCATTTCCACTCAGACCTATTTCCAGGGTTTAGGCGTAGTGGTGTACAGTCGTGGAAGGCGAACGGGTGGTGTAGTGGTTAACACCCCTGCGATCAAAGCAGGTGTCCCGGGTTCGATTCCCGGCTGGTCGTCATTTTCACCTGTCCGAAAGTTATCACATATCTTCACCACGTGTTGGGTATTTACTCGTATGGTTGATTGGAAGTTAGAATTGTCATGTTGTGGTATTGTGGGAACTGAATTCACATCCTCTACCTCCCTCCATCGTGTCGGTGCCTGATATCTGCGAACTGCATAATGACAGTTGAAAGTGCATTCGATGTTCAGAGACGGATACGAGAAATGAGTGAAATGAGTGAACTCCTTTCTATCGGTTAATTAAGAATGTTCTCAATTTTCTCATGGATTTTCTACCTGAGACTTATATGTTGCACATAGTGTGAAGCTACTTTCCAGGTGTATCGGAATTACTACGGATACAACAGTTTCGAAATGTGAGACAAAAATATTAACATATGATTCTTCTAAGAATTCAAATGTTCATTATCTCTAAGATTAATATGACAGAGACCGTCTAAATGTTGACAAGGAGCAACAAATAACAACCAGCTGGTGAAAACAATCTTCTTTGATTTGAATAATTTTACCGAACTCCTTCCAGATAATAAATATACATGTGATAAATGTTTGAAACGTGAATGATATTGTATTTGCGACCCATGTCTCTTGCATGGTTTTTCAAGACAATGTACGGGGAAAATGCTGGTATAAATATGCACCGATTGTGAATTGCTATTTTCCTTCGCGGCTCAAATTTGCAGTGAAAGTATGGGTTTTTCTTTATAGCCTAGGTGCATTACTCAATTTGAGTCTCTCCCAAAGCCCCTCATCAAAACTAATTAACTAACTAACTATAGTGAAAATACATATTCTCCAGCGGACTCATAACCACTTGCATTATGGGGAAACCTCTGAGCCACCAAGTTGATCTAGCACAATGGTATGAAGAAAAGAAGCACGCGAACGAACTTGGGTTCTCTGGCTTGCCCTGAGATCTAAATCGCAATAACGGCTTCTATTATGGGATAGCAGGAACAGATTAACAAACTCCTTTCCTGGTCTCTACGACCACACGTTCCACCGGTTTCCGCGCTAGGAGACTACGGTGTTTGTGGTAGCGCCAAAGTATAATTTGGAAGGCAAAGCAATATATTTCAATTTTGAATATTCACAAAATCAGTATAAGAAATACAAAATCATCTCTGGTAAACATAAAATTACGATACAGAATAATATAAATAAGAATGTATAGTTTTAATATTCTTCATGAAATTCTTGGCACTGTCGTTTAATGCTACTCTTCTTCTTTGCCGAATATTTCACACAAAATAAATATAGCGCAGAAAGTCAGAGATTCACTTGCTCTGAAATGTCCCGTTCTTCTTCTGTCCCACCATGATAGCCCACTGGTCGACTCTGATAGCAGTATGCCTCGATAGGCAGAGAGCTGTGAAAATTCACTGGTGTTGTTTATTTGTAAATTAAATCATTCCATTTTGTTGCAAATTTAACCATTGCTAAACCTAAGCGTTTCCATTCGAAAGCAGACGTTACCCAAATAGACCCTCCGCATCCACAATGCCTTTCTCTGACTGAAGAGTAAGCAGAGTCCGAGTTGTTGTTGAGAGGCAGCGGTCTATGACCGAGGGCGATGCGGCGACGGCGACAAGAGGCAGTCGCTAGCTGGGGGCAGCGTTCGTCGCAGGGCTGGTGTGACCAGAAGTGTGGCGGAGAGGGGGCAGAGGCGGGCAGCGAGCGAGCGAGCGACGGCGTCTCGTCGCCTTGGCAACGCGCGTGCGTCGATCGATAGTCTGCGACCGCGTCTTAATTACCCCCCCCCCCTGCAACCCACACAGTCGGTTCGGGGATCAGGGAGGGAGCGGAGGACGATCGAAATGCCGGCGCAGGCAGCGCACGCGCGTCGCCCCCGCACCGTCAACCCCGCGCTCAAACAGCGCTCGCGTCATCGGGGGAGGTTTTTCCCCTCTTGTCTTCGCAGAGAGAAACAAGTGAGAGTTGTAACGTTTCCTCGATTCAAGTGTCTGCTCTTTGCGAGATGTGTCAAAATCTTTTGGGTGAAATGTGCTTTATGGTGCGTTGAGAGATACGAGATCAGTTGTACGCGCTTTGTCCATCATTTCATGTGTATACACGTAACATCAACAAACATACTTCTTATTTGCAATAAACAGTATGGAAAATATACTAGACGCTGAAACTGTTAATATTTAAGATCCTTGTCCATTGTTCCACAAGTGAATTCAATAGTCAAAATATTAGAAAATTGCATGCAAATTTGTCTTCCATGTATCTATTTGTGATAAATCTTAATGTTAAATCGAATCCTGGATCTTATACTCCTGTAGCTGGTGCAGAAGGTTCCAAGTTCTAAGTCACTGCCTTTTTCTCATGGCTGAAGAAATTTTCATTTTCATATATCAAGAGATGAATGAATCTTGTAAGTATGTTAAAACAGCATACCTACGATGTTTTTCATTCAAAATAATATAATAATTTATAAATGATTAAAGACTTACGACATTTAACGTACGGATACTACATATTTAGAGGTCGTACGTCTTTTATTATTTATTTGATTTGATTGCATAATAGGCGTTGATTGTACTAGAATAATCTGATGATGAAGGGTCAATAGTGGACCAGATAATGTGGTGGGATGAACGGCAGAGGAAGAGAGAAGTAGTACCACTACTGACCCGTTTCATTCACCACATCAATTTGTACATTCGCTACAACGTACAGGAACCGGAGTTGGAATTACGATCCCTAGAGGTGGAAACCGAGAACATTAAATGCTTTGCCATGAGCCACCCAATTGATTTTTCTTTATAGAATAATTCTGGCTAAATATAACAATATTCCGCTAAATATTGGTATTTTATTTTAGTCAATGATTTGTAAAATAGCTTGGGCTTCTAGTAACAAGGAGTCGCAATCTGTCATCATTATTCTGCACGTCTCTAATTGGGAAAGACAATGGCGTGATAGAATTGCATCTACTAACTCGGAAAAATGTTCATAAAAATTGAAAAAAAAAAGTGTTCGAAATAATGAAAAGATAAGAAAATTAAAACAAAGTTATGACTAAATACCGGGGGGATAGGAGTAATTTCATGTACAGATTCAAAAGAGTTTCCAACCTATTGTACACATTTGAGACGCTATATGCAGCAAATTCGTACAAGTCTTCAATACTACTAAAAAAACAATTATTATTTACGTTTTTTTTGTTTCTTTCTACAATTTCTGATATTGCCACAAATTGAAAAATAATATTCGCAACTCTAAGGAAAATCGATTTGTTCAATAGGTTTTGCGTGATGCTCATGCATATATGGTGTTTATAAAAGTCTTCGGAATGAAAATGAGATACACCTCAATGCTACGTACTACGAAAATGAATGGTATAGGGTATATTACAAGTACCTTGCATATTCATGAACAAATAGCCCTGCAATTTGTTCATGAATATAATTATTCGAAAGATAAATGAATTTTTAATAAATTCACTGTAAAAAACAGTTACAAACTGCGTATTACCACGTGGGGGACAATATACTAATTTACTCTCCGATAGCAAGCAAGGGACCATCCCATCAATTCCGATCAAGGGCACTAAGGCAGAGGCAGATTTAACATTCCAGCACACTCCTAAGATAAGAATAAACATAGTGTGCTACGTGGTATAATATCAACAGAATACCAAAATACTGTATTTATTAAAATTTATTTACAAATTTATTTCACAAGTACATATTATTATAAGGAGAAGTTATTCGTTAAACCCCTGAGGTCGTGACCCCATGGTACCGACAAGCGAGGTACTGAAGTCTGTTATGTCTATCTTTACGGTTACAATTGATATTGTTGTTGTGAGCTTTACCTTTTGGCTCAGTGGGAAAAGCTATACTAAACGGAACCTAAAAGTCTGGAGTAGAAGCAGCCGTAAACCTCACCCACTTCGGTTCGAGTGGGAGGTCGAACTCACGCTTCCCCGCTCAGCGATATGTTGGAGCGAAAATGCTACCACTGCGTTTCCTTTTTGGGATTTTGGACTGTTAACAGTATTTATATACATTTCTCTTTCTTTTTTTTATTACGAGTCGTTACTATCTTCTTTAAATTTCGCAATGTTCAATATATAATTTGTGTAAACTATCCACCGTAAAATCTTCCGGTTGAAAAACAAACATTTGATTATAACAGTTTGTTCTAAAATCTGGAGTGTCCACTAAACCACTTGAAACCCTTCCGAACATTTACTTGAATTGCCTATTCATGTACTTTCACCGAGTTTTCCTCGATTCCGAACACAGAGCATCCGATGGGTGAGCAAACTGCCAGTAAAGTAAATTTTAATCTTTGAAATTGGGTAAAACTACGTTAATTTGCTAGTAAATTATTGACTTAGGATTATCTAGGCTTAGAATGTTCCATTTCTCCTCTCAAAACATTGAGTATATACTATAAAGACAATTTCGTAGCCATGAACTTGACTCTTTTAAAAAGGATTCAGGATTTTCTGTAGAGCTTTCGTAAGAACTATGGGGAGAAAAGTTTCAGTATATGATTACAAAAAAAATTATTCACAACATGTTTTGTCTGAACGAAAGTCTTGTATAGGAGGTTATGGATTCATGATCACCACCTAAAATTCGGTCTAGCAAAATCCATTCTGAATGTTTCGGTATGATCGTATATGTGCCTGCAAGTAATTTCTCAATAAATTATAAAAAAATTCACGCATGAAAACGAAGTTTTGACGTTGCATTTTTAATCACTTGGATTAAAGAATGCATTCTTTAATATTCGTGATTTTATTGTTTACGACAGATACAGTGACAAAAAGACAATTTTTTCGATACGTTCATCCATATCAAAATGAGCGTGTTTTACGTTAAATATATTGATATATTTCATGGTGGTTTATGGGTAGAGATTTCGCTTTACACGGTGTGACACCAGTTCGATTCCTCGTTGGAATCAGAAAATGCGTGATGCTTTCCTCTTCAATGTATCAGTTCACCCAGTTGAAGCGACTGTAACTTAAAATTGGTAATTTGGATTACATGAAATCATCGGTGCCCCACGTACTACACGAGTGTCTCCTGTTTAAACCTTTAGAATGATCTCCGTAGCAGTTGTCATCACGGTCCATTCATATTTAAACGGAACGAAGATATACGATTTGCTGTACGCAACATACCACGTTTCAATAGACAAAAACTCTATAGATGAAACTACCAACGCTTCACACACTGGTGATTTCCGCGGTATCAAATTGGATTATTTTCTTACCCTGGTTATTCTTCCGAACACATTCCTTGTATATAGACCATGGGCCAGCAAGGGACCGATTGAATGAAGTGTGCAAGTTTATCTCATTGTTTTGTTTCATTTTTACCTGGGGAAGATACAGTACACAATGTCTCTTAAATATTGGTACTAACTTCAAGGGCTGATTGATCACATGCAGAGGAATGAGAATTGCATAGGAACTCATATGCGGAAACGCGACGGGGAAAGGGTATTACGGGTATGAGATGAGAAAGGACACGAGACCAAGGTCAATGGGTAGACATTTGAACTAAATATTTATAATCAGTGGATCCTCACTTCCCCTGCGACTCCTATTGTCCCGCATTCGCACAAATTCCAATTCGCCAGCGCAAACAACATGTCTGCCGGTAAGCGTTCCTGATACGTTCGTTGAGCGGCGAGGCCATTGCTATGCCTTACACATGTATACGAGATCCGTTCTTATAGCGATGTATATTCTTCGTACTCCGGCTACACCTCGAATTATGTTCCAGAGCACTGAAACAGCTCTGCTTCTGAGTTACTCGGGTGTTTCCGTCAACGGGTTCCTATGCAATTCTCGTTACTTTAGATGTAATCGATCACCCCTTGAAATTTGTACCAATATTTATGAGACATTTTGTATAAATCTAGTCTATGTACTCCTTGAAAAACAAACCGAAGAAGAAACTACTCGCAATACTTGAATTTACTACACTAACGTTACGGACAGAACACATCTCAGAGGAATCGCGCGAGAAAAATGCGTGACTCACAGCAATCTATTTGCTTTTGCTCACTCCTCGCTGAAGCAGAGACGAGGCGACACGACGCGTGGTCGGCACAGACAGCGCGCTTTCACCGAGACGGTCAGCGCACTTCCTTTATAATTCATGGTTTGTGGGATTATGTAATCCGCATGGATATACGATGCGACGGTTTTCAAGGTACCCCAAGTAAACCAATCGATTTACGAACTTTTCCTTCAAATTTTGTCTATTGGTCAAGATTAACATTGTTTCAGTAACACAGAAAATAAATTTCATGAAAATTCGAAAATTCGATATTCACCCCTCTTTAATATTTCATTGTATGTGGTGGAACGCGATATCACGAGTTAACTGTGGTACACTCCATGAATTTCGATTTAACAGCTTCTGTAATGTTTTTCATTTTTAAAACATTCCGGAATTAGTCATGCTTCGTAATCCGTTTTACAAAACAATATTTAGAATGTAATTCATTTACCTTAACTTTTCCTCCAAATAAAGATGCTTATTATTATTATTATTATTAATAATAATAATAATATTTTGTGGAGAGCACTGATTCTTTTCTGTTTTAAGCTTCTGATAGAGTGATTTACTTATGAGTAGGGAGAGAATGATAATTACAATGCAAACTCACAAAGATCTGAATGTATTCTCTCTGAGTATTCCCTCCTTTGTCGTAATTAGCTTGTTGTTCTTGAACTTTTGCCAACTGTGAGAAGATAATTAGAACCTCATTAAGTTAATGGGAATTTCCAATAGTTTCTCATTTTTGTACTGTACGTCTTAATAATTACATAGATCTGTCAGGTAA
Source organism: Laupala kohalensis (assembly GCA_002313205.1). Taxonomy (NCBI): domain Eukaryota; kingdom Metazoa; phylum Arthropoda; class Insecta; order Orthoptera; family Trigonidiidae; genus Laupala; species Laupala kohalensis. The sequence goes on from NNCF01127647.1 coordinate 133,410, forward strand.
AAACTGGAAACCTTTTTAATGATTGTTGGCGTTATTCCGATTCACGCATCGTCGAAAATGATGCCGTGTCAGTACTTCCCTGATTTTTCAAATGTTTCTGCGATAACGTATGGGTTGTTTTTCTCGTTTCATAATGTTAACATAAATTAGAAATCTTAGTTCCTTACTCGTTTTTTGTGGTGAAAGTGTTTCCTGAAAGCCTCAAGGACCGATGGTGGTGTTGTTTTTGCTCCCGGTGTGCTAGTGAACGAGACAGTACGGGTTCGATTTCGCACATGGGCGAACTAGGGGAGGTTATCAGCAGGGTTCTCCCTCACCTACGTCAAATAAGTGTCGGTTCCTCCCCAGTAACTCATCAGCTCTCCTTTTCAACATCCTTCCCATCAAAAATTACTTGGTGGAAGAGGACATCATAGTCCGAATGTCACCACATTAAGCAAAAGAAAATTGAAAAACGAGGCTACAAGATTCTAGGTTCGATATACAGATCTTTCCATCGTGTATTTTCGTCGTGGAAGAGAACAGGCTACACTTACGAGTGACACAGTGAGAGTCGCGTACACACTGTAATGCGTTCAAAGTATTCCCATCCACCTTCAGCAGATGGCTTCGTTCTGCCATCAAGCTCTAACTACCTCCAAACAATAGAATATTCCATAGCATATGTTAGCCTTTCGATATTATGACACACTCTAAGAAAGAATGCAATTACGACGTTTTTACATCTTTATAAACACACTACCCTAGTACCATTGCACAATTTTGGAGTTACTTATAAATTTGGAGGACAAAACTGTAAACAGTTCATTTTGGGATTGCAAAGTCTCCAAATGTCTTAACTTATCCACAGAAACATTTTAAAATTGTAAATATAATTAGTTAAAAAATTTGACATTTTATTCCTATCCCTTGATTTAAAAAAATAGAATATTTTTTCTTGGGACGACATAAATGCATAGCATTGAATAAACGAATGGTATAAATGTTCTTTAGACTATTATGATGCGAGGCGACAAACAACGAAATCGAATTTTGTTCTCTAACATTTTATTGTCAGTCTTGATCCATTAATGCTTCAAATTCTCTGAATTCTGAGATCTTTGTCATATAGAACTCACAAAAATTTAAGATAAAAAGTGAATTAAAGAATATTTCAAGGAAAAAATGTATTCAATATTGATGTACTGAACGTACATTACCTTTAAACAAAATAGTTTAAATGTGCGTGGTAAGGAATTTACGAATATTTTGAAAACTGAATTTTTAATTACTCCTACAGCATCTTTTATTAATTCATATTATTGACTAATGGAACCTCTTCAGTCGTTAATTCTATTTTACATCTGACTCATTTGTTGATCCTCCTTCTCTCCCAAACGCTTTTTGCATATTTATTCGTTATGTTTCCTTTGCAGTTACATAATTGTTTTGGCGCAAATGAAACGCTAAATTTGAATATGCTCATAATAAACCAAAGGGAGAGCGTAATTAACATCATAAACAATGGAGGGGCCGGAATTGCTAAACGCCGACTGAAATTAAACATTTATTTGTCATAATTACTGCAGTGCATAGTTAGAAGTAATCTTTATGGAGTTATGATTTTGAATCAAAAAAGAAAAGATTTAAAGTAAAGAATTACTTCAATGGAAAGGAATTTGTAGGATTTTGATCAGTTTTATTTAACTCTTGATAATGTTATGACCACATTTCTATCAAAAGTACAGAATTATTAATAACACTTAATATCGTTATTCATGCAAGAAACATCAAATTATTACGTGTTATAGAAAATATAACGGTGGCATTTAGTCACTGATATAAATTATGAGGCATTTGCTGATATCATCGAAAACGTCTTGGTTAAGGGAATTTCGGAATTGTCTTGAGTACTATTTTAAGTGATTGTAGCGTTCCGGAATTTTTCTTTTTTCCTTTCTAAAATAAAAAATATATTTCAAAACGTCTCCGAGTTCATAAAAATGTTTCTTCACTAGAACTTTACCGACTTTTGAATGTTCTGCACAACAGAAAATGCGAAGTTACTCGTAATGTAGTCTAGTTGTTCCGAATGAAACTTTTTTGAGACATTTTTCCTTCAGAAATTAAAGACTGAAGAGTAAAAATTTCGTAGTCCGTAATACTCGGATGAAAATGTAGAAAAAATGAATTCGGATGAATTACGTAGAAAAAAAGGAAATAAATCATAAGTAAAATTGGATATTTGTTTATTTTTAGTAAACGTGGGTTACTTCTTTAAATTACATTTCTCAGAATATGGATCACGTATTGCGCATATGAATTTCATAGAGGATGAAAAAATACAGGCCACTAAATTATAGGTTCTTATATGATATTTACATGAGAGGACAACTTAGTGGACGCACTAAGTGCGCACGCAGTCCTATTTACCTCTCATGCGTATACTGAGAGTAAAATCCTAATGAAATGTCAATAACAGTCAACATTATTATATCCACGAATTTTCGCCCTTTCTTCCATAACAGCAGTATATTACTATGATAATAAAGACTGTAGTGTAGACTTGTATAAAATATATTAACTCCTTACTTCAACCACTACTATTATTACAACGCCGCTTCATCTACTTCTTATACACTGAAGTAGAGTCTTGCGCCTGGCCACGCTGCAATAGGCAAACCTTCACGCTTTGTAGTCCCACGGGTAAGCATTCAAACATATGTTAGCGAACTTCTTAAATTCGTGCTATATTGTTCAAACGTTAAAATGCGTGTCCGTCCCTGTTCAGAAAACAATATTTGTTATAAACTCAATTTTGATTATTGGTTTAGTTTGATGAGAGAAAAAGAAGGATGTTTAGAAAAAGCTTCCATGGAGAAATAATATACAATGTTATCATAAAATAGCGTGAGTTCTGAGGTGAACGGATATTATGTGTTGAAACACAAATCAAGTTATATTGCTACCGGTAAGCGTAAAAGGGTACATTACACGTGTAACACAGATTATAGTAAATATATTTGTTTTGTATATCGAGGGTATTGTAATAAAATAAAGCGTTTAACTTTTCATTAATGTCTCCAGAATCCTCATCATAGGCACTTGTAATATTTTGGAATATTTTAATTATTCACAATATTATTAAAGGTCTCGTCATGGAAATGGTTTGAGTGGCCATAATGCATTGGATACTTGAAACAATTGCTGAAACAAATTTGTATACAAATTGACATGAGATGATAAGAAATAAAGATTGTTATTATTTCTAGATAATTATTTATGTCACGCAATATTGTTAAATTAATGCATTACTGCCGCGAGAATGGTATTGAAGTCTGTCAGTTGTTTTCTTTTTCCGTTGTTTCAGTTTTAGGGACATCATTTTGAATCTACAAAGCAGTTGAGCGGTACACGCGGATAAAAGATGCGTACACTCAGGGGATAAATCTGGAAAGGACTTTGAAAAATTTTGCTCCTGGAAGTATTTTTTGAAGAAACTTTATATGTCATCAAAACTCTGTCATTTACCGGTGATAAATTATTTTTGTATTACAAGACCTATAAGAAAAACGCTCAGTGAAGAATAACTGGGTGGTTACAAAGGATTTATTGTAGAAGTCGTGCTCTATAATGTAGAGAAAAATCTTTCAGAATTTCATCCCAAATAAATAATTACAACACATTCGTGGAAAAGTTTGAAATACATTCGTGGAAGATATCTTAATTATTTTAATTTCCGATTCAGGGAATCTTTTAAAACATGAACAGCCAGCAAACCCATTGTGTTGGCATTCGTATTTACCCGAAAGTATGCAATAAATATTTCAACACGAAAAATCTGTGTAGTTTGAAAACAATCACCAGATATTCTTAAATTTAACATAATCGCTCATCAAGCCGTCTTCACTCTGCCAGAAGGATTCTGGAGTTTATTTCGTCCATCAAGGAAAATGGCGAAATAGTACCTTTCAGATCGCGTTACACCCACGAATGCACCTCCCAGTTAAGGGATAAGGTGGGGTTAATACGAGTGGAAAGGGGTTTGTAGTAGTTAGAAATGGTGGTCCATCCGTAAAGGCCCTTGGCATATTTCCACAATCTGCTCAACTGTGAGCCATTCGAATGTTGGGGATGATCTCAGAGGAAACCATCATTAGCGGGACTTCCATAGAGCACTTAGAACAGCTCCTCCAGAACCACATGAAAAGAAAGAGAAAGGAATAACAAAATTATGTTTCTAAGGTTATTCACTACAAACCGCATTTGAAGGATAGTAAATCATGTAAGTACTGATAGTTAGGTAATTGTTTCAACACTACCAAAGTATTTAATTTGTAATTTAATCAAGAAGATAGTCTCCTAGAAACGTGATGTACACGTGGAAACGTCAGTTATTTAGTTTTGCTCTTCCATTAGATTTCTTTTTATACTTCATGCTTTGCTAAGATTGTTTATGAACTCAGATTTTTCAAAATTATTTCGTTTTTTTAATACGAAAAAACAAAGCTAATGTATTAAATCATAAATGTAATATACAGTGACCGCTGTCATTTAGATACATTTCTTACTAACCAGAAATTGTTTACTGGAATTATAAATATTTTTAAACAGCTATTTTATTTGTTTACTTATTTTTTTCTTTTGGCGTGGTTGAAAACCTCACCTAGTTCGACGAGCAGGGTTTCAACCCACGCTCTACCGCACAGCGCCGACGCTGAAGCAAAGACGCTACCACTAGAGCACCGCTGTCGGTTTTGACATTAATGAAAACGTAAAAGAAATAATAATGAAATTTATGCATCTCTACATACGATCATCTTAACTAAGAAACATATTGATATCACTGGTGGATAAACGAAAGGGACGAATGGGTGCTGACGGTATATTTGTCTCTTTGCTCAACTACTATTCTCTCACTTCGTTTTCATGCCTCAAATCACCTTTGTGCAGCCAAGGTACGTGTCACAACCCAAGCGCACATCATCCAAAGTAAAGTATCACTTGGCAACCCTGATTAAGAAATCTAAGAAATTTTATTAAAATCGTAATAATAATTTATAAAATATATGAATAATCCAAATCATATTTGAAGTAAAAATGTGTTAATGGCCGTAATTGTCAGTTTGGAAAAAGAACCGCGTGCAATTTTCTGAAGATAAAGAATAAAAACCTAAAGAATGTTAAAAATTATTAATACAAATAATAATGTCGGAGTATGTATTAAATTTCTTTCTGCTGATACTTATCATTCGTTTTCATCCTTTCGTACTCAAGATGACGAAAAATATATTTTAATATATGCTAGTAAACATCGCTACATCTTGTTTCTAAAAGGTAACTTTTTGTTAATACATTTTTCACCCGTCACACAAAACCAAACGCCAAAATTGAAGTATCAATACAAAGATTATTTCCTGAACTTTAGAAGGATATATTTACATTTCATATATACGTGTTATATTTCTTGTAATATTTCTTTTAAAATATATATAGAATTGAAATTATAATGTCTCTAAATTTCCTCCCTGATGTCTCTACTCACCATTCAATGAATAGATGAAGAGTGTAGTTAGTTTATAACTTTTCACCTAGGTGACACTACTCAAGGTTCGATGAACTTCGATTAAGTCGAAAAAATTAAAAAATTCATTATTTATGTTCCAGAGACTTTAAATTACGTTTTATGATTAAGTATATTACGTTCATTTACTTTAATAATGAAATACTGGATATTCCTTGTAAATACCATAAACTGTTTTCTCCATGAAGTGAACCTACTGAATGGCACTTTTGCGCGGGCCATCCGCAAAGTATAAAATTTGTCTTGTGCATTCACATCACAACATACGATCACCGATGAAACCATTTCATTATGAATTATTAACCAGGAAATTTATCTCTCTTCCCGTTTTTTATATAAGTGAATAAGCTTCAAATACATTCCGCCAAAATTCTTCAATCTCTTGTGCAGTTACATCTTTTTATTGAAAATAAATTCAAAAAAAGATGAACATTTGTTTTACATACACGTTGTCGTCAATGAGTTGATTTGAAACCAATCGTTTTTCTCCTTTCTCCTCTCCAACTTCCAACATTTTCCTCGAATCAGAAACTTTCTTGTTTATCGTGTTCCACTTCTCGCGCAAATCATGAAGAAGGGAAGATATCCCCGTGCTTTACAGCCCCGCGTCGCTGATTTATAGTGCGTGCGGTGGAGGAATCCATTTCACTTCCTTGGGTAGGTTGCTCGTAAGTTGTGTGTTGCTCTTCATCTTCCGGGTCAGTCTGTGATTCATCGCTGTTCTCTGGTTGTTGGTGATCCTATCTTTTCGGAACACTTTGGTGGATTTTATGAGGACAAAAGCGGTGATGTTGAGTAAGATAGGACTTTCTGTCTCGTAGAATAAGGATTGAAACGGTCCAAATTTCGATCTCGGTTTTTTATGAATCTTAATGTTTTATAACTATTCGACTCCGAATATATCAACTTTAAACAACATATTAGTAATCGCAAAACGCTTTAATATCAAATTTAGGCTATACATATCAAATATTCCTCCATTCTAAACATTTTTTCTCTTAATCATTTTTTTCGGGACGATTGCAATTATCTATTTGAACAGTGAAGTAAGACAAATTTAAGTTCTGTAAATTTGAACCTGAAATCCTAGTATGGTAGAGATCATTGTGGTTTTACTATGTTCGCACAACTCTCATATTCCATGGATCCATATGATACGTTTAAACGATGGAATACATGTTTTGATCATTTGTCGTTGTTCTTTCAAAATAATTAATAAACACTAGAGGTGATTACATTCTCTTTAAACAACTGCGGGGATCGTATTTCTTCAATGATGTTAAATAATGTATAGATTTTGGAAAGTGAAGTTTTCATAAGCTAATTGAAATGAAATCTTAACAATAATTTTGCATTCAGTACAATATCTGTAGGTTTGTATTAAATGCTTCTCCCATTTAAATATTATTTACTTGTTATCACATTCTTTTGTAATGACACATTTCTTATTATTTATAGAAGTAATATTTCTCATCTGCTCTCAATCTTGGCGCACAATCGTCTCGACCTTGGTTCTCCTCGGTTTCTCTTGTATTGAACTTAGATCGAAGTGTACAAGATGTCTTTCTTGCTTCCGGTGATTGAAGACCCTGTCCTCCACAGTCTTGCGTAGTTTTAACTTATTTTTACAGTATGTATTTTTTGGCCCATTCATTTTTTAAACGTTTCACTTACAAAGTTTGGAAATAATTAGATTTTTATGATGTGAGATACACTGTTTATTCATTTCATAATTAGTCCCTATCGAATAATTCTAATAGATGAGCAAGTCAACTCAGGTGTAACATTGACCGAAATCATTGTTTAATTAATTGTTTACTCGTATGGGACGAAACAAATATTTCTTCTTTAAAAAAACATTTGGCCAGTATCTTTTAACGTATCTTCACATCTTCAATATCAAGAAGATTTTTAACTTAAGAGCTATTCTTGTGTGGAAGTCACGTCGGTGGCTAATCCATTACATGTTGAAAATTACTTCCAAAAATTAGAATTGAACTTGTTTACATTCCATTACGCATTGAGAAATGAGCAAACTTTTTAATGCCACTTTTATTCTGTCAAATGTCCTTTTATTAAACAACCTCGACGTACAGGTTGTCGGAGAAAAAACATGAACGTTGAATACTTTTTTTAAAGTAAAAATGTATATTAGAGGACGTAAGTGAATGATTCAATAAGACAATATAACATTCTAATTATAAGACGTTCGTCCTTTGCCAGTCATAGGAAAATAAAAAAAACTCTTTACATAAAACGGACTCGTAAAAATCTCGGGCATATCTCCTGTGCAATCCTTTTCTTTATAATTGTTTACGATATTCGTAGACTTCAGAAAGAAGTCTGTGCGTTGAATGAGAGGTAAAATGCAAAGAAAAGTGTGACTAACAAATGCTCTTCCAGATCCTACGTTTGAAACCGTTCCCGCGTCCCTATTCCTGAAGGAGCACGCACTGCTTGGAAGACAAACGCCGCAGGGTGACGACTCCTTGGACGTGGGGAGCGAAGACATTCCTGGTCGCGCGCCCCGCGTCACCCTCGCGCCTGCGCCCTCCAGCGACCGAAGGCGGACGGACGCGAGGGCCGCGGGGCGAAGGCAGGCAGGCAAGCAGGCCGGGCGGCCGATCGGCGCCGCCGCCAGCGCATATCGACCGACAGCGTGCGACCGCGACCGAAGGCGCTCGCTTCCACCACCTTCACCCCCATCGTCCCCGCGCGCGCCCTCACGGTCGGCCCCCGGCGAAAGCTTGCTAGCGAAAGCTCACCCTTCCTAGTCGAGGCGGCGACGCCCGGCGCCAGCCCATGCAGAACCAGCAGCCCCTGCAGCGCCAAGAGCACCAGCGGCAGCAGCAGCACCAGCGACGGCGGCAGCGGCCGGGCGCCCGCCCGCGCCATGGCTGGGCGCGCCACGCCGCGGCTGCACCAGCGGCGGCGGCTCGAGGGCGGCGACGCCGCGGCGACGGACGCGGCTACAGGCGGCGACGAAGCCCAGGCATGCGGCAGCGAGCGCGCTCGACGGCGACGGCGGCGGCGGCG
>NNCF01127647.1:150303-226933 GCA_002313205.1 Laupala kohalensis
GTCGAGCCGGTCGGAGCGAGATGCTGACCACATCTTCTCCTTCTAGTGCCGGGGTCAAGAAATCGCGCGAGCTCTACCCTCCGCGAAGGTAGAAGGCACAAAGCCCACAGAGGACTGTAGTACCAGATAAGAACATAATAAAGTTATAATGCATAAAGGACAGAAACTTTCAGACAAAAATTTCCAAATTGCTAGAGGGTGTGTACTTCATCTGAGAAATAAAATGGGTGCAAATAGTAGTATATTTATCTAGTTTATTTTTACAAACAAATATTTTCGTCGTATAGTACACAGTTTTCATATAATGAATCAAAAACAAAAAGAGGGCGCAATTTTTACGAATATTTTATACGTTCAATTCTTCCTTCATATATACTGTGTAATTGGAAAGTAAAACCAATTTATTTTCAGATAAACTAACTGAAATTGTCTAAATTTTGCCGTATTATGAACGTGAACGAGCAAATGTCACTTGATAACTGATAAACTGTATGTAATAAACAGTTTAAATTATCCGGAGATCATTCTTCCCCATCCTCTTTTGAAGTCCGCCTCTGGCTAATAACTTTGCTCTAAAATATAAATCGAATTAAGAAATGTTATATTTATATTAAGATTCACTCATTAGTTACGACAATAAATATTAGTCCAGTGTATATAGTCAAGTAATCTACATAAACAAGGAAATAAAAAATGTTTATAAGCACACAAAAGTGTGAGAAGAATATAAAGGAACAACGATCGAACTTACACTCAAAAATGCTTTGCTGAAAAGAAAAGTCTCCTCAGGACCCATCTGTGCATTTACATAAAACTTCTCTAGAATCTGATAATCTCACGGTGCTGAGCTACTTTTACCAGAAAGCGCTTACTGCGGTTGAACGCTTCGTTCGTTGAGGGGGAGGGGTAATGATTGTAGGGCTCCTCCACTCTCGTAAGTAGGAAGCGGACAATCGCTGCCACCAGTGGCGCGAGGGGCGAGGGAAGTTGCGCAGGTGACGAGCACGCATCAACCGCTCCCCGCTCCACCAACCCCACCACCCTTCCACCCATCAACGGTGCAGCTAGATGCGTTGGAGTGTCGATTCAAGCCTTTTCAGCCTCCTTTTTTCTTTTCTGTAATTTTTTTACAAGTTCCCTTCAATCATTGTCAGTATTTACCTTTGAATTTACGTTCTTTCCAACGTTCTTCCTTGGTCGTATCGATTACTTTGTCTCTTTCTACTCTCTCCAACTCATGGTATAGAGAAATGATTGTAATAGTGAACAAATTCGATCGCTAAATTTCCTTCTGTCTGTCCGCGCAGTGATTTTGGCGGAACTGATGAGTTTATTTCATTGATATTACGTCTTTGGCAACTTTTGAGCAATTTTGACAGTACATGTGCTCTGAATTTTTTAAAACTTTAATGAAAAGGATACTTCATAAGATAATCAAAGAGAAATTTGAAAATTTTTCAATAATTGCTCTAATTTTATTTTTTTAATTTTCCGTGCAGAAAGTGTAAACAGAATGAATTACAATACATATGAATATGTATAATCAATTTTTTGGTGCTATACTTAAACTGATATGATTAAAATGTATAAATATTATTTTCCTTTGTAAAAGTAAGCTTTTCATGCCATATAAAAGATTTAAAAAGTACATGAAAAATAGTAGAAAGGGTTGTTATTTTTGTGTTCTTTCTGTTTCTAGTTGCTTTTTTGAAGAAATAGGTTGTAGCGAATGCACATTCTTGGTGATAAGGGGTTGCAGCTAAATAGTTTATTATCTTGCTCTTCTATAACTTACAAAAATTTTGACTAGTAGAAAATTTTTCCTTATTAGACTTATTCAATGATCGAGAGTGGTATTTCTTGTTGGGGTGGGGATATTGATTTCCATTCTCTCGTTTGTACAAATTTTCCACTCATTTGTAACATAAAAATCCGATTACTTAAAAAAGCTGTTTTCCGTTTGAGCAAATCAGACACACCTTCACTAAATCAAGTGTTGAAATTTTTATCTTGTGACACGGTCAGGTCTCGCCGCAAATTTCACAGTCCATGTCAATACGACGGCCGGGTAACTATATAGCAAGTAACTCGTTTCCGAATCTTAAAATCTATTTTTTCAGCACATACGCAATCATTCAAAAGTCAAGGAAATACTTATTCTACATCGACACATGCGATCATATTCGTTTCTCCTTATTTTTCATCGCCAATCTATTTTTATTTGACTTTTCCTCTTGCTGAAACACGATAGCTTTTCTTTAACCTCGTTCAAGATTTAAAAAGTCGGTTTACTTTTTATTCCGCTAGATGGTCTTCGAACACTATCTTGTGTTTTCTTTACAAGTCACAGATGGCGAATTTGGTGTATGTTATATTGTCAAGCAATAAGAAGTTTATATTACTCAGTACTGGATAAAGTATGAAGGTGTATTACTTATTTATAATGTGTATTACTTATTTTTAAGGTGTGTTACTTATGTATAACATATTTATTTATAAGTAATACACACAGAATATTTAAAATTTTGGTTAAATTTGTAAGTATTTGTAGGAGTTTGAGAGACTAAAATATATTTCATGATACGAAATCAAATAATTTAATATTCGTTCCTTTTTTCTCTGGTAAATGTACTATAATATTGTTCTCGTGTTACCATTCTTTGTATCTGTTTTAAATGAGGTTGATAGTACCAAAGCCATATATACATAAGGTTCTGACAACCTTTGCAGATCGCTTTGTCGACAAAGATGAGCATTGATAGGATCAGATTGCAATCTCGTGACTTAGAGCGTCCATATTGATGCTAGTTCCCATTTCCAACCTTTTTTTATTGAACGTAAAAGCATAATATTAAACTAAAAAATACATAGTTCAGAGTCAGTATACAGGCCAACTTCTTTTCTCGCGCTGTTCTAGTGACTACGCCCCTCGCTGCTTCACGTAAGAACGATCCATCCCCACCACGGGAAGGTGGGCGTAGTCTTTTATCATGTCTTGGTATTGGCATTTATCTTGTTCTGCTATAACTTTATTGCATCGCGAATACTACAAATCATATTCGCATATGCAGCAAATGCCTCATAAAGCGGTCGACTTAAAATTATTTCATGGCTGCTGATTAATTTTCTTATCCCATGTTTCATTGAGTATATAGCATAATGTCAATTTTCCTCGTCATACAGAGTACACTCCCACAGCAGATAGTTGGCGTCTTCCGTTCCTTTGCCACTTACACATTCTCCTGTCTCAGTTTTATTCATTTTAAGTGGGTAACGTTCGGAATTCCCGTGTCCTCTAAGCATCTCAATCACATTTGTAGATGGTTCAAACCATATTTTATTCTTCATTCTGTAGCCCACATAGGGTACGAAGCGGTGTAGGTTTTGTTGACTCATCCCATCTGATTTGCCATGCGCGTATTAACATTCGTGTTAATCGTCCTTTCACTCCACGGTCATCTTTTCGCAATATTTTAACTGTCACAGTCGTGTTCAGCCAGTACAGCAGCCTTATTTTATGAAGGTGGATGTAAAGTGGCATTATTCCTAGAAGTATTTATACTGCCGGGATTGAAACCGACGAGTATCCGCTGAGTCGGATAAGATACATTCACTGCACGATGTGAAGTTTCCTTTCTTGTGTGTGTTATACACTCGCGGCAGTCACACACTTGCCCCATATCCTTTTATAGGTCTTATTCCTTCTTAAACAGTTTTATTAACTCCTCTTGTGTGATATTGTTCCTGTCGTAGCCAACACGTTACAAGCTTGTAGTTTCCCCATTTGTAACCATAGTAATTCATCTTTCTCGCTCACCGCTCGGAACGAAACGTTCTTCGTTCCTTCATTGTTAAGTGACTAAGTGCATCAAAATGGCCACCGTAGTCAGAACCTGCGAGTCTATGGCCTAGGACGGTACCGAACGGACCCGAGCTCTATCGGTCAAAAAACTAAGTAGGAAAGTAATTTACTTCTTGCAATGGGCGAGGATCGAGAGTCGTGTCACCTTCTTCCTTGACCTCGGTCAGAAATAGTGGGAAAATATGTTTTTGTTCATCAAAACGATAGCACAGTCTTATATTGTCGCGACAATTGCGGCAAAAAATTGCCGCACAATGAGACTGGCGCCTTCAAGAGGTGAGCGTCATTACGTATTGATAAATCACAACCTACTTAATCATACTACGGATTATGGAATGTATTTAAGCTCCCTATATCACTTTTGAACTCGTGCTGTGTTTTGGGGATACCTGTGGCTCTATAGTAGTAAAAGTCACTTTATTTTGCTTCGAGATATTAAGAAAAAAACATGAACGGAAATGCACTGTGTTCATTAGTTTATTTTGTATTAGTCGCAGTAAATTACTTTTTTGTCCTCACTGTGGTCATACGCAGTTTGTTACAGCTCTCTTGACAGTAAATTATTTATATTTTATTTATTTATTGCCAGTCAAACTGGCTTGATGTCGGTATAGAATCTGTACTCAATGTACCCTACGCTTTTACTTCGCCATTGTCCATAAGAGTAATGATAAGGGTACCTCACGTTCCGTTGGCAAGATATTCGAAATTGAATTCATAACCAACCTCGGACAACAATCAATTCACTTGCTCTATTGGCGCTGTTCTGTTCTTTCTGTATCGAGCGTATGGAACGAATACTTTGTGTCTTTGTTTGTTGTGTTATTAACTTGTATTTTTTACAGCAAATAGTCGCTTTTGTGACTACTATTAATATTTATTTGGATATTACTTGAATTCTTTGTGACCACACTTTTCCTGAAATTTCATACCACGTTTTCCTTGCAATTTTCGTGAGTGTCTCAAGAATTTGTTCCGTAGAGGTTGGCAATTTGTTTAAGGAAATCGTATTGAATTATTTTAGGCAAGTTTCGTGACTTTGAGCATATTCGCCGGCGGATAGAGGTGCTACCGCAACAGACGATGTTACGACAAAACTAAGAATCAAATTTCAGGTTAAAATCAGGGTAAATTGTACACTTTTTCAACATATTTCTTAGGAAGAGCATTGAAAATGTAAGGTAAAGAGCGTATACAACGAAGATGTTCATCACGAGACCCTCTTAAAGACAGTCAGGGCTCTAATAACCTTGACGCTGACGAGTCCTAAAACACCACAAAAAAAGACAATCCATTTCAAAGATATTGTCTATTTGTTTTGTACTGTTTTCTTTTTTTGCGTTAAATTACAAACATATTGACATTCTATTAGTATTATGACTCGTAGGTAACTTTTTATCTCTTCTAGGAATTTTTGCTGAAATTTTTGAATCCGCCTCTGCCTTAGGGCCCTTGATCGGAATTGATGGGATGGTCCCTTCCTTGCTTCCGGAAAGTAAATTAGTTTATTGTCCTCCACGTGGTCATACGCAGTTTGTACTGATTTTTTGACAAAAAAATTATTATTATTATTATTTTGATTCAACGGAAATTGTCGTTAAGAGGGTCACTTTCTTTAACAGGGTTATTTACATTAGCTATATCTGATTTTAAATCTTGGTAATTCTAGTTTTTTTCAAAAGTGCATACGTTATATATTACATGTCAGGATTTCGGTTACTTGTTGTGGAGCAGATTATTATGTAATTATAAATTTCTCTATTACAAGAAAGCATGTACACTTTGTCATTAGCTATTTCTGATTTCAGCACCTTTATTTCACAAGTTTCTTTGACAAAAACAAATTTATAGACACGGTTGCGAAATTTGCGCGTAGCTTAACTTGAGCAAGATTAAGGTTTTGAAAAAGATAAAATATTCCTCCAACTCTTATGTTTGTTGGGGGAGCTTGAAAAAAATAAGCAGAAAATAATTCGTATATAAAATACCCATGGATCAATCCAAGAACTCGAGAAAAGAGACCGGGCTCTCAAAGAATACATCAACTGAAGTCTTGATTTTTCGTTCAAATAGGTGGCCTATAGTTCTCGATAAGAAGTTTCCAAAACTATGAATAACTTAAGTTCCACTTAACAGCGATGCACAAGTCGCATGGATTAGCCAATATGTTCTACCTGGAATCATGTGAATTCTCGCGACGCTGGTCGCTGTGAGTGCGTAGAACTTGAACATACGTCGTAATTTGTTGTTGAATTTTGAACGCCTATTCTACTACAATTAACGTCCATTATATAATCGAATTAAATTAATAATGCTATATTTACCACCTTTTATGGACGAACATAAAAAATTGTAAGTCTCGCATTTGTTATTAAATTTGAGCACCTATATCTCTAACTCTTCCACAAGTAAAACGCTTTACACAACTTTTTGTGTTGTGTTTTTACTCTGTCTTTGTGTCATTATGTCTCTTCGTGATGACGCTTCGGGACATACGTTCATGTGAAATTTTTGTTCCTATTAACGTGCTCCATCCTCCTTCGAATTTTTTATACAGATTTCTAGAAGATTCTGTATTTTCCTTTGAAATGCAATATCAACGTTATGCAATATTCGACATTTTCATACAACACATAATTGAAAACAATATTCGGTAAGTGGTTTCAAAATGTATGAATTAATTTTATATATTTTTTCAGCTTATCACCGGCTTTTAAGAAAATATTTGAATAAAATATTCGTGTCATAGAAAATCCAATGAAGATTTCCAACATCTTTCTTTACATGAGCATGTATGTATTTATTTGGTGGGGCTTTACGGCTCATGTCGACATCTAGGTCATTAGAGCCCTAAAATTCTGTAGAGGTAGGGAAAATGCAGTTAGGCACTAGGGAGAGCCAACATGACTCTCCCCGCGTGTGGGACTCGCCGAATGACTCAACCCTACCCACTAAAAACCCTCCTGATCTACNTATTTTAAAACATTACATATATTTTTTAAAAAATGAAGAAAGAGAAAAATTAAAAGATACACTAGCGTCGGGATCGAAAAGAACAAGAAGTGACCAAGAGAGATCAGGAAAGAGAAAGGAAGGAGTCTTGCACAAGTAAGTGGAAGTAATGTCAGACTTAGCTCGGGGTCCCGTGTTTGCCAAACACGTATTTAATAGATGTAAGTCCCCTAGGGGGAGCATGTATGTATATATCCAATTTCTTTGCACCTTAAAATATTTGAATACTCTTTTAGAAGTAAAAAAAAATACACCCGCATGTAAAGGCCTTGACTAGTAATCTGTACCAAGATCCTAAAATGCACTAGATGGATACTTCCAGAATAAGTACATTCCCATTTGTTAAAAGGAGCCTGGAAACTGTGCTGCCACATTTCTTAGCTTAGTATTCGTCTTCTTTTTCTTCTTCGCTAATTTGTGAACTTTTAACAGAATATATTCTTAATATTGTTGTCTGGAATTTCTTTGTTGAACTAATTTTATTCATGAGAGCACGTTCTTCATTAATTCGACGATCTCATTACTACGACTTCATAACTAGTAAGAACTTCATAACTACGACTAGTGCGAATTCTTAGTACTAGTGAGCGAGTATTTTGTTGTTACCGCGGAGTAATTGTGAGTGGCGATAACAATCGCTAAAATGTTTCCTTTGTCTATAGTTCTTCTTCACAGAATCGCTGTTCGTTTCGGTTAAAATGGAATTTTTTCGCATGGTGAATAGGAAGAAGGATTATATTTACATTTTGTTAGTTTTAAAAGCCCAGTCAATTTCTATTTTAAAATCGCATCTATTCATGTAGAGTTCATTTTCAACATGTTGCTAGGACCATTACCAGCAATTAGAAACCAAGGTTGTAACTTCGGAAACCTGGGTCTGCCTCGTGTTACGTGAAACAAAGGAAAATATATGCATTTTCTATGCAAGTATGCTATGTACGGAAAAAAAATAATACGCATTTAAAAAAAAAGGATTAAATTTGCTGCAATTTAAGCTTTAATGCTACCATAAGTCGATATACAATACTTCAAAAACTAGTCATTCTTTTCTAAAAGTGAGAAAATTTTATTTTGATAGTGTTTCTCTTCACGTATCGTAAAAAGTGTTTATCAAACCGGGAAAGTGATTCATAATAAATTTAAAAAGAACGTACTTATAAACAACTTATAACAATTTCAAAAACTATTTTCTTGCATGATTGTGTTGTCTTATGGCTCATATTAATTTAGTTTTATGTGTACTCAACATTGGCACGTTTGTGTACATAAATTCTGTAGCCCCATCCTGGCCCGGGTTTTTCTCCGGTTTTCCTTCGGGTAGAGGCGGATTTATCATACAGGTTCTCTAGGCTTTGTCTAGGGGCGGGTCTATTGTAACAATAAATCGTGAATTTAGTGTTATTTCAATTTTTAAGCACTATACTCAGAATAATCTATAGTTCGATAATAACTTACATGTAATTTTTTGCTTAAAATTACAAACATATTGACATTCTATTAGTATTATAACTCGCAGCTAACTTTTTATCTTATCTAGGAATTTTTGCTGAATTTTTTGAATCCGCCTCTGCCTTAGGGCCCTTGATCGGAATTGATGGGATGGTCCCTTGCTTGCTTCCGGAGAGTAAATTAGTTTTTTTTCCCTCCACGTGGTCATACGCAGTTTGTACTGTTTTTTGACAATAAATTAATTAATTTATTTACTTAACTTAAATTTAAGAACAAAACGACTCCTGTACACTTAATAGTTTTCTCATTAGATGGAAAAAAATCGACATTCGGATATATTTACCCTAAAACACTTGCATCAATTATTTGTCTAAAAATGATTCATAACTAAATTTAGCTTGAGCATGTAATTAATACGATTGTGAATACCATATGGTAAGTGTAATCCTTTCACACATATAGAGAGGTGTGAAAATTATTAGGAGTTTCTTTCAAACATTGAAAATTACATGCTTTTCTTCGATTTTATGTTTTCTTGACTTAGAGGTTACATGCCATTGGGTTCAATAATATTTAAAATATATTTATAAGGAATGTTGCATAAGCATAATCCTAATGAGTGCTCTGATTTATGTTTTTTTGGGTATTATTTTATAACAATAGTAAAACTGAAGGAAAACTACTGCACTAGTAAAAATACGATTATTCCGAGTACCGAAGTTTCTTAAGTTCTTCCTAGTATACATTTTGGATATTCCTGGAATGGAACGGAATAATTTCATTAATTACGAAAATTATTTAAAATCTAATTCTACACCATCTGTACCCGGACAGCCACACGGACACACACTCTGCTAACTGTTTCTGCTTTTTAACCAGAAGGATTAAATAAAGTCAATAAAATTACAATTATTGTTGAGATAAAAATATGACTGGATGTTTACAAAAATGCTTCTTTGTCAGGTTATCCTTCCATAGTTTTGATTAAGAATGTATTGAAATTGCTATATAAAATGCATAATATTCAATAATGTAATAGGAATTCATTATCTCACGGTTTAGGACAGTTTCTATTGAATAACAAAAAAATACTATACTCATTTAATCTGAAGCCCGGCACTTGATACTTCTCATAGCTTCTGACGTTCAACTGTTTCTGAGTTTGCGCGCTGCTCTCTTGTTTACGCTCAAGTAGCGTTCCCAGTTCGAGAACCGGGGAACTTAAGCTCTGCGTCTGTCACTAACGTGCAGGTGTTGTCCACGCTCGGCTGTAAGCCGAGGCGCACTGAATAAGAATATAAATAATATATCTTTTAAGCGCCAATACCAAGTTGATTGCATTGAGCATGTACTGTTGGCGACCTGATGAAGACAGGTGCCTGTCTGTTCCAGAGATATCTGTTTTTCCCCACCTTATCATTTAAGCAAATAACTTGTATATTTTTCGAACCTCTTTCGAGGAAGAAACTTTTCTCCGTAAGATGGTATTCGCACAGTTTTTATGAAGTTATTTTAGATCAATAGTTTGGATGAGAAGCTTGTAGACAGGCTCAAGTTCACATATGCACGTAGCCATGGAAAAACCCATTGTGCAGCCGTGAAAAACCTTCCTACTTCCTAGGGAGAGAACCTTCCTACAGATCAAAGTTTGGTCCTGACAAATATTCTCCAAAGAACCTTCTCCTTTTTCTCTCAGTTTTGATTAAATGTTTAGAGAGAATAACTTCTCTCTAACAATGTTTCTCAGCAGCAGAGTACGTCTGTCTCATCTGGTTCCGCTCGTCATGTAAAGAAAGTAGACGAGTGGTGTCAGGAGAAGTGGTATGCGTTTAAACTTGTGTTCCACTAGAACTGACTACCTATATCGGACTAGCGGGGTAGCTACTCCTGATAAACGCAGGTAAATAGTGAATCTATCTAAAAAGCCAAAAAAATGAAGGATGGACGTGTTTGCGTGCGATGGTTAACTATACAATGTGGGGACACAATCGACGGTACTACTTGTGAGTGGGGCGAATTGCAACCTAATCAACACCGTTTCCAATACGTATAACCAGGATCACCGTGCACACTGAGTGACTCATTCTACTTTTATAACGAAGCCAGAAACGCAGGTGGGGGTGATCTTCGTATATTCTCTGTATAACTTTGTTTTGTATTTGACAGTCATGTTAGTTTTTACGTTGCTGGAGAGATATCCTCAGCGTTTTCCATTATAAACGTTTGGATCCCAGAGTTTCTTCAGATAACTCACCTCCTCTATATAGTTTTAATACTGCAACGGACTATAAAATGGGGAAAAAAATAATTTCAAGGTAAATTTTTAAGATCATCATTCTCACGTTCGGCTCCCTTCTTCGGAATCCTCATAAGTATTCCGAATCAGGAAAAATTCCAAATCGGATTTAACCCAACTCTAGCGTCTGAAGTGAGCGGGGAAAAAGAAAATGACCCAGTTTTGTGTAACACAAACACTGGAATTTATTCTTAACGTCGGGAACCCTTTCTGCTCGGATCGGAACATGGTGTGTGTGGCAAACCATGGCTTCAGACGCGATCGGGCGAATCGGAAACGATTTGGAATTCTCGTTAGGTTTTGTGATCAGGAATCATCGTCAGATTCCCAAATGAGCAAACCAAGTGGAGAAAATTCCGAACCGGACTAATAACTTCAGTAGTGAGCGAGTAGTGAGCGGGAAACATGGAAGAATTCAAGTTGATTATACCACTTTTCCTTTCGCGAGAAAAATAAGAAGCGTTATTGTTTAAACCCATTAGCAGTTTCACCCAGTGCCACGTGTTGACGTTCCAACCGCTACCGTAAAATGTTGCTTTCTGTTTGTGCAATACTAGACAGACAATGCACTTCCCTTAACAACTCCGCCTCGCACCTTGTCCCATGTACTCACAGAACAAACGTGTATTGTGGGTGGCCTTTGCACGTCCAACTATTCATTCTCTTAAGGATGTCAACCCCCTCCGCCAACTCCAAAACCCTCGGAGTGTGTTACCCCAAACTGTATTTCTTATGGTTAGTAAGTTATGTGTACCAAGTTTGGTTCAAATTGCTCGAGGTGTTTCAGAGTTATGGTGGAACGAAAGTACCAACACACATAGATATATTTACCACAAAGAAAAAATATTTTACTATCGTAAAATACTTTGTTTCATCTTTTTATTGTTCAAATAATATGTCCAGATACTGGTGCAAATTGATTCACCGGGATTTTCATCGCCGGGTGCAGAGGCAAAGTTGTGCAACGGTACACATCGGTACACAGCCAACATCTTTTAGGTATTAAGTTATTGGCACTTCCCTTAACAGAAATGGCTTGCTTGAATTGTAGATACCTTGTGGATAGGGTATATTTTACAGACCCTGTTACCTCAGAGCAGCTTATTGGCATTTGAACAGGAGTGTAAACTGTACCTTATTCCACCTTCTGAGTCTGTATTTCATGAACACAAATTGCGGGCAGCGTACGAGGCAGGTCAAATAAGGGACTCCGTGTGCACCACTTTTGACAGATTTGTTGTGTATCTGGGATGATTGACGCGAGATAAACACCAAATGTCGCTGCAGCATACCGTGCGACACGATGAGAAGTTTGTGCCGCAGGGCTGGACTACCATGATTCCCTGATTGGACCGGCTGCCTCGAAAATTGCACTCATAAAGAGAATGTACTTATGTGTAACATATGCATATACGAATATGTGTCACTTAAATTCAAATTCAAGTCAAGAAAAATTAATGGTATAACGCCTTTTCTCTGTATCTGCTTTTGTTTCCTTTCACGTATTTGGACTCGGAGGATGATGATAGATGATTATAATAATATATTTATTGTCAAAAAAGCAGTACAGATGAAATAGGAAATTTGGAAGGAACCATGAAAAACTATAACTTATTAATGAATCATATTTTACCACGTTCTTTCATAAAATACATCGTAAATTTATCTTTTAATTTATATTTGATTTTAGTGACCTTACTTTATTCACATCATGTTTCGAAATATGCGAAACATTTCGAAACAGCATGTTTTAGTGACCTTACTTTAACATTCCTTACACAGCATGTTTCGAAACTCTAAAGCTGTGTTGTAAATTGTTCATGTCCGCTCAATGGAATCCGTAAACGTTTTTTGCTCAGACCCATACGCACTTCGGTATTGATAATTTCCGACGTCCCTTGTGACCAAGTATCGTTCTTTCCACGATAGCAGGTAATAAAATCAAATTTACGAGATAATCTGTTAAAAAAGTTTCAAGTTCATGTTCAAATGTAATTCTGACTTCTGATTCGTTTCTGGCGAAAGAAAATCGTGCGGAAACGACTCCAAGATCTCTGTATCTTCAAAATTATTATTAGGTAAATTTTGGAAAACGACCCCTAAATGGGTGATTAAATATAAAAAAAGTTGATTTTCCTGCAGGTCAAATCACTGAATTTGTACAAAGGCTAATTGTACCAAAGGACAAACGTGTATCAAAATATGCCATATATTTTCAGTTACCGCACGCACTTTGACTGCGTACGTGGTGGCTAGACAACAATGACGCATGATTCTTGTTTACAACCCTTTCCCCGGCGTTGGTATCTCACGTAAGTACAAAAAAAAATTGTACAAAAATATTTACATGAGCTATAACTTTTACTCGACGAATTTTTTCGTATAATTTCACATATAAAATACATTTCACAAAAACGAAGCATGTCGATGTGAAAAATCGTTTTAATGAAAATTAATGAAAAACTATTCGTTTTATGGCAAATATGAAGATAATTAATATTGCAGCCTATGTAACAAGAAGTAAAACGAAAAGTATTTGAACTAGATTTGATCCTTAATAACAGAGGTAATGAATTTTCTGTAAATGTTCACATTTTACAACAGATTTTACAACATTTTCAATTTTTTCGTGCGTTAGATCCAGGGGAATTCTTAGGGACTTTGGTAAAAATGATTCTTGGAAAGTAGTCTATAAGTCGGGAAAAATTCAGCTTCACGCCAGTTTTTACCGGTTCAAAACCCTTAAAGACTGGACTAGTTATTTACTATTCATAAACTTTATTATTAATTGCCGCAGAATAAAAGAATTAACGTTTATATTATTTTTTCTTCAATTTACATTATTTAATATTATATATGAATGATTTTTTAATTCATAATTTTTATTTCCAGACATTTCACAAACCATTTGCAACGGTCATTGTTATCCGGTTATTGCGATCCTGGATTAATGCGACTTCTTTTTGTCACAAGTGATTAAAAAGTGAATGTGTGAATTAATTACGAAATTAGTTCCTAACTTCTTAAAATTAAAGTGTGTAGAAACCTTACAGTATTTCACGTATTTTAAATAAACGCGTCGCGTAGCGTCGTGAGAAAAAACTGNAAAAATTAAATTTTACAATGGAAAATACAGATATGACCTTAACTCAAAATTTAAATCAAAAGGAGATACTTCTCCTTCCATCGCCTCGTTTGCATGAAATTTATTATTATTATTATCTTCATCATGGTTTTGAAGTTTCAATTTTTTCTTTAATACTTTTAATAGTATTATTACTTCTCGTTGAAAAATGTTTGACTTGGATCAAAATGATATGAATATGAGGAAAGTGATATAAATATTGTCTGATTAATATTCTTTTTAAAATATTATTTGATTTTCTTTAACTTAACTATAAATTATGTAAATGAGTCTCTTAAATATTTTATTCGACGCAGGTTATACCTTTTGTGAAACCTTTATTATAAATAGAATGTCGGATACTCCGTGATATATCACAAAATACACGCCTACAGGTCCGGTACAGTGAGGACAATAAAGAACGCTCCACAGGATGCGTTTTTAGTGCTCCAATATAGCATGTAATTTTTGCTTCCAATGTCCTTTGATGTTTGTGATTAAGACAGCTGTGATGTTTGTCCTGCTGTGTTGGCTTCACGCAATGCATTTTACCGCGACATTTTTGATGTTTCAGTGCCATCATATTAAGAGTCCGAGAAAATGGATGTGGTTGATGCATAGATTGTTCATCGGAGACATTATTAAATTCTTTAACTAAAAGAAAAATACGAGTAAACGAACGCAGTGACAACACAGTTGGTTAAGTTACATAGTGGCAAGCAGTGGAGTGTGCGAAGTATGTTGCTTGATGATCTACAATACAACCTAAAATGTCAAATAAAATGTATGTGATATTTTTCATTAAAGTGATTTAATTTACCGATTCCTTCTTTTCTCCAATAATTTTTCTTAATGAGTTGCTCTAACCTTAAAGCTGCTCGGCTGCATCACTCAAAATTATATTATTTTTCCATGGAAAATAATTGATATAAACTTAACACATGGTTCGGTTTTACAATTTATTATAAATTAAATATATTAACAGAAAACGATTTGTTGCATATATTTCCCTCGATGATGTGTTTTCATTTCTGAACGTATGTTTGTTATATTAAGTAGCTCTTAATATAATTTATGAATGCATTAATTAGGAAACCGAAAAAACGTTTTTAACTGTCGGTGATGTGCTCGCTTTAAACTAATTGAATTATCCATAATTATTTTTTCTAATAAATGGTACTTAATTTACTTTTGCAGTAATGAAAAGATAATGCATCAGTGCTAACTCGAACGGTGGGTTATTAGTTGTTAGAGTCACGGGACGAGATTCAAGGTTTTCATTGGTGGGCATTCCAACTTCGCATACAAAATTGCACGAAAAATAAAACAGTCGCTATTTCCCAAATCTTTCGCGCCAGAATGCGGGGTAGACAACAATTGGCGTTATTTTTGTCCTTAGGGACTAGGCGGCTGACTGTATAGTACTTTGCGTGCAGTTTTGGAGCACAAAATGTAGCGTGTGAAGTGAGTTTAATATACATATTCAACTCTCCAGTTTATAGATTGAAAGAAAATATTACTGTATGAAATTGTTTTGTTACTTCAGACTGCGTTAGAGTCTTATTATATCTCTTTATACCACTGACATTACTTTTTAGAAACGTTTATGACGGTGTGAGCAATATTGACGGAACATTATATTTTGTTGTATTCAAAAATAAAAATTCTCTACACAAAATATGACTCGAATCGCTATTAGAAAGGAAGATCGCCTTGAATCATGAATACGAATGTCTCTTCGCGTATCCTTTGAGTAAACCACGATTTGAATCTCCTCGTCTGTCAGTGCTTTATCAAAGACGGTTCAGAGAGTAAATACAAGTCGTGGAAAGCCTTTGGTGATAAACAGTCACACGTTTCAGCGACAAGCGAAGGGCAAACATGCTGTGGGGAACATGACAAATTGCTACCACGCTTCCAAGCTCCTTTGAACATTAAAATATGCGACAGGCAATCATCGGTGCAAACTGAATCACTTGGAGAGTTCTCTGACGAACGTTATTTGGAAGAGTTTAACTCTTAAGTGTGTCCTAAAATGATTTTCGAGGAAACTGTTTTTCACATTGAATTGCACTTTTCCTCATCTTTATCCACTTACTCTAAAAAAGATAAAAATCTTCGATTGCGAGACTTTGTGAATTTTTGGGAGTTTGCTAATTGAAAGGATGTAGCGTAGGATAGATGGTTAGTTAGTTTTGTATAAGGGCGTTCCGACAATAAAGGCAATTGACGCCCAACAACAAAGGCCATTGATAGGGTGGGGCAAAGAACTACATTATCCAATTTTTCTCACAAATGAGTTTGAAAATAGAGAGCTCAAAATAGACTGTAATTTACGAAAGTAAATTATAATTAGTAAAAATTTAGTAACCTTTTATCTTGCGTAAAAAATACACTGCTTTTTGTTCAAATTTCGGGAATATACTTTCCCAGATTCTTGTCCCACCAAAAAGTGCATAAATTTGCAGTCCGGATCTTTACCTTAATACCATGAAACTTTGCCGCGCTTGGGTAGAAAAATGATTCTCAAAACAACAACAAGTTTTATTTTTACAGCACCAGCATGAAAAATAAGAAGGTATAACCGTCATCATCTTTAAATCAATTTGTGTAAATGAGTTACAGTTTCAATTCAAAAATAATCGGGTACCTGAAGAATAAGAAGTTTTTGGCAACTTCTTTGACGACGGTGCTTCTTTAGGAATTTTGACTGGAAAAGTCTCCTTCGTTATGATGTGAAAACTACGAAGATTAGATCGGTCAATTGCATTGGTACTTGTATATCAACTATTCAGAACTTCAAAATGTTTATTAATAATAAGTTGTCTATTACAGATCTGAAACTGAATAAAATTTCAGAAAAATTACCGTGAAGGGGACGAACTGTTTGTATCAGGGGGCAATGCGACGTTTGTCCCATCGCTGTGGAATTTTTTTATCCCATTTAATGGTTTTGAAAGAAAGAGGAAGTTTGCTTTGACGCTCAGAAAAACAACAAAGCAGTAGAAAATAGACTTACGTCGTTTTCTTTGTCATTTATGTACGCTAAATATCGAAGTGATATTTCAGTCAACAACAGAGGTATCACTGCACGTTAAGACCATTAACCGAGAAAAGAAATTACCATCTCTGGATTATTCTCATTTAAGAGAACCAAAATATATCCCTCTTGCGTAAAAATAGCGAATTATCGCTTTCTGTCATAGGACATAGTTAGAACACTAAATCATGTTCTTTTCAAAGAATAACCTATAACAAGTTGGTATTATAATAATTTTGTGTTCAAAAATGGTGCACATTGTCATCCATTGTCCCTGAACAAAAGTTTGAAATTTGTAGTGGAATAACTTTTATGTTCTGGGTATAGCATTTTTCAAACTATTACAGTGTATTTAGAATACATCTCAATACATAATTTTAACCATATGTCTCATTTACATGATTGTATATTTACCTCCTGTCTCTGATGAAGAAACATGCAGATGAAGTCTCTGATGAAGTATGCAGTGTACGAGTCATTTTTGTTGAAGAACAGACACGATCAGACGCTGACAATACTTTACCTCCAGCTTTTTGGAGCTATACATACAATTGTAATTTCCATTAATTTAGTATTAGCATAAAATGGACATCAAGTAAAACTTCATTGGAGTATTAAGTCTATTAAATGTATCTAAAATATTAAAGTGTTGTTATTGCTGTCTAGGCTAAAGAATTAAATATTCAAAATACATTCCCGTCCGTTACATTTACATATTCCACTATGTCACATTACCACTCTCTCTCGAAAAATTGGTCAACAACCAAAGAGGAATGGCCTCACGTCAGTTGTGATACACAAGAAAATCAATATTTGTCAATTTGCCTGAGGATGATCCACGAAAATGATTGAAACATTGTATGTTATTTTATTTATTTATTTATGATTTAGAGTAAAGAAAAAATAGGGTCGTTTGATTTATTATTAAAAATTAAAAAATATTTATTTGTATTTTTTCACAACAAATATTTAAATAAATATTGAAAAAATTTAGTAAAGAGAATTGATATACATCAAAGTTAATGAAGTTCGTTCACGTAACAAATAGCTTGAAATGAGGAAATTGAGAAACACGACGAAACGTATATACAAAATAAATATTTTATTAACATTTGATATGTTGAATACAACATTGTAACAGCATTTGTGTTCATTTGAAGCAAAACAGTTAGTTATGATAAACAATCCTAGTGTATTCCCTTGCAAAACGAAAGTCAAAAATTTTCGTTTGGTTCGATTATCGAGAGGTGACGTCACCTTTACGCCGGTAACCGCAGCAAGACGTTTAGGCATGGACGACTCTAAACGGTCCAATGTGTCCGTAGGAATTTTTACCCATTTCTGTCACAGATAATCCAGTAATTGTTGTATATTGTGGGGACGACGCTGGGTCATCTTCCTCTTAAGAATTCTCCAAAAATCTCTATAGGAGAGAGATCGGGACTTGCGGCTGGCCACTCTAAAACAGGGACACGTTTCGTACATGGTCATGTTTGTGTTATCTTCCCGTGCGTTATCTTGTTCGAAAATAATTCGTTTTCTGCCAAACAATCGCATTGATAGGCGTAGATTCACGTCAAGAACGCGTTAATAGTCTGGAGACTTTATCGTACCCGTACAAAAATGCATATTGCCAATCCCATTCGCTGTCATACGTCCCCACACCGTCACAGAGCTTTGTGTAACAACCACGCGCTTGTAACACGATGGATTGTTTGCTTCATCTTTCTTCCTAACAACCTTTCGGCCAATATTTCCACATGAAACCTGAAAAATTGATTCATCTGTCCACAGTACCTTTTTCCACAGAAATGGAGTCCAGCTGAGGTGAAATTTGTCCCACGCAACACGCCGACGTTTATTCGATGAAGTGTGAATGTCGGTTCTCGCTTTGTAGAGTACGTATCTTCTGAAATATCGGCGCGTAGATGCTTCGGAAATCGTATTTTCAAAACTTTGTCTTGCCCATGTGACTAGGTCTTCGATTGCAAGTGCTTCTTTTTACGAATATGTCAACGCAATAGGCGTACTTCCCGATCCGTCAATGTTAGCTTCCATCCGGGAGCCTTCGGGAAGCTATTTCCAGTTATAATGAAACGTTTTATAATATTACACACTGTAGATTGTGTCGAGCGGAACGTTCGGCCAATTTGGCGTTGCGAAATACCGTTTTGGTGCTGTTTTATGAATTCATTGGTCCCGCAAGATCCGTAGCTCATCTTCTTGCCATGTTTCCGCTTAGCACTGATAACGATCGCGAATTGCTCGCCCTTATATGCTTTTTGCTTCCTCTGACGTCACTGACTCAGAATTGTGCGCGAAACAGCTGGAGTATTCTCGTTCTTTCTACTGAATGAACTTTATTGTGAAGCGTTGATATTCAGAATGCCCCTTTTAGACCATATTTCCGTGTTTTTTTGGTTTTCAGTTGTGACACTTGTAAATAGTCTAAAACTTCATTTAACCATGCATTTTAAAACGTTTCGATGACCCCGCATTTTTACTTTCCATTTACACAGTGTGTAAGGGTAGTTTTGTAATAGGTCGAAAGAAAAATTTTGAGATCTCTTCGGATCTTTGCGAATTGGGTCCAGGCGAGTCTATTTTCAGATTTTAGCGATGATGATCAATGTCGTATGTGTGTGTGCGTATGTAAGTACGTTAAGAATTTTGTTCCCCCGATAACTCACGAACAAATTGATGTATTGAAACCAAACTTGAGATATTACTTTGAATTCGTTGGGAATAGAAACGTATTTCTGGACAACTCATTCCTACTTCATTTACACACCGCGCTCCATTTCCAGTTTCGTAATATTAAAAATTTTGAAAATATGCATAGAAGTATTTTGATTGGTCAGTTAATTCAGCGTACAGATCTAGGAGGTGCTTCTTTCGAATATGCCAATAAGGCTATGTGGAAGATAATTCATGCAATCTATATTATGTTAAAATTAAGGTAGAAGGAATATACACTCTACCCACACAAAAACAAAACAAAACAAAGCTCATAGCTCTAAATTCTATGATTTTCATTTCACTTTTAGATTATGTACTTGAAACCAATATAGACACAAGAAAACGGAAAACAATGTTATTTCCATCCGCCTTTATATAATTTTGCGTCTACGACTTGGTCACGCAGATTATACGCTCAGTGGATTGTCCGTCTCACGTGACGCGATCGAACTCGTGGGGCCACATTAGTGTTCTACCACTGCTGAGCAAACATCTGCTCATTAACAACCAATTTTTCTGCTCATGTAATTTAACAATATTAAACATACTTTTCATTTTCACTGCAAACACTCTAGAGAAGTTTCCTTTGAAATTTCAAATAATTTCCCCGATTACTTTTTTCGATTTCCAGGCCACAGACATTCCATAAAATTCTCTTTTATTACTATAGTTTTTATAGCCGTAACAATTTCCAAAAAATCATATAATATCCAACTATCAATACCTATGAGAAAACTGGGTTATTTTAAAACTCGCTGAATATGGAAAACCTCATTAAGAAGCCATAGCCGCGTTCGATTTTTTCTTTCCCAAGAAGTCCAAAGAATACAAATTCCCTACGTTTATATTTATTGGCGACGTTCATTTTTATTACAACTCCATTGCCTTACCTTGATTAATCTCAGACTCATAGCACACTTTCTCTTTCAGCACGTTCTTTATTCAACGTCTACCATCAGGCATCCGACACCCTCAGTATTCGATTCAGGGTACGTTTCTTTTCAATGTGAGAACGCTACCACTGGACTACAGCCACCAAGAAAATATTTTCTCTGTTTTGAATATGCCTGAAATTTATTCTTATTAGATTAATACAGTTGAAAAGAACATTACGTAAAATAATAATTAGGTATTGGGCAACATTAACTTACAAAAATTCAAAATATCGTCAGGGTACAATTGCTCGAAGTCGAGACAACATAGTAAATGTTCATCGCTTCGGCTTCAATTTCGGGCGAAGCGACATCGGGATGGCGTCGTTTAGTGGCACTAATGAATCATTTGGTTCGATTCAACAACTATTCATAGTTGCGAAGCCATGGTCGATTTGACTCAGTAAAACAATTGCACAGGCTGTGCCACCTCAGTCACGAGTCAAAGAACAGAATGCATAGAAGGCAGCGCAGTCGAGTGTCATTTAGCGGCAACTACGAACGAGATCGGAGGGGAGGAACAAACAATAGTTCGTGTAGCTATGTCAGATTTTTTAGTGGGGTTGAGCGGTTGCGCGCAAAACCCACACGCTATAGCTGTTGATATCACTTTCTTCCTCCCAGACGAAACAGCGTGAGCTTCCGCAGTGATAGGTAATTGACAGACGAAAACTCTTTTAGGGCAGCTACAGCATAATCTGTGACAACTAATAGTGTTGTCTGTCTGCTAGACAGCCAACGCGAAAGCTTTCACGGCTAACTGTAGGTTGAGCTATCCAAGTTATTTTTTCCGTATACTATTTAAATTGAAATACCTATTTCCATTCCGAAATGTGCATTCCGAACTATGAATCGTACCTCAGCAATGCTTGAACAAACACAACTGTATCAATAAAGTTATTGTTAAGTACTGATAGAGTGACGGAGGACACAAGGAAACTTTGATATTTCAACAGGTTTCACACATTGGGATGCATTTATTCAGGCTGTGTATAAGGTTATATTCAGTTATGAAATAGTTTAATAATTTTGAAATCAGAAGGAATAAATTGTAAAATACTATGGCGTGTTCTAAATAACATTAAATCATACCCATCAAAATAGACCAAGAAATAAATCAATACTGACGTTCAAAGTGAAACGTCAATTAAGTTGACTAATTATAAATAAAACGATTGAATTCCAATTTGTATATAAACAAGGCATTGTTTATTTTAACTGTGTTTGAAAGGTATTTATACCAGTAAAGGTCAACAAATGTGAGTTAATTAGACATACTGTGAATAAAACACAAATTAACATACAATACAATAAACAATTATAAATGTGCTTTCCTGTGAAATAGGAAACTTGAACCCCCCAGGGGACTTACATCTAGTAAATACGTGTTTGGCGAACACAGGACCCCGAGCTGAGTCTGGCATTACTTCCACTTACTTGTTTTAGGCTCCTTCCTTTCTCTTTTCTGACCTCCCTCGGTCACCTCTTGTTCTTTTCGATCCCGACGCTATTAAGGCTAGGGTATCTTTCATTTTCCTCATTCCTCTCATTTTTGTCCTATCCCTCATTTTGTCCCCCCTCATATTATGTGCCCCCCTCATTTTTTGCTCCCCTTCTCCATTTGACGTTTTGATGTATGTTGTGAGATATGTTTTTGTGTGTTGTAGATCAGGAGGGTTTTAGTGGGTAGGGTTGAATCATTCGGCGAGTCCCACACACAGAGAGAGCCATGTTGGCTCTCCCTAGTGCGTAACTGCATTTTCCCTACCTGTACAAATTTTTCGGGCTCCAATGACCTTTGATGTCGACATGAGCCGTAAAGCCCCACACAAAAAAGGAAACTTGAAAACATAGTAAAACAGATGACATTAATAGGAATGCATAAGAATATTGCACAATATTAGAAACATGTCAAATTAATTGTTTATATATGTTTGTAGAGATTGAATATTAATGGAAAAATGAGTAAGAAACAATAACTATCAGAAAGCATGAATTAAATAATTAGTCTCACAATAGTAAGAAATGCTTTGGAAATCAAGTTGCTCATGACAATGTCGAACAGTTTCTACGAGTGTCTCAACTCGAAGTTTCTACTCACAGTTCGATACACTTTGTGGACAATGTGATTGACATTTCGTCAATTTATTTGAGTCCTGGTTGAAGTCATGTTATATTCCACACTGAGATCAGTTTTGAATAGAATTGAGTTAATGCGAAAATTGCACGTTCAAAAGTATTAATAATGTTATAATGAGATTAGTAACACGATAAACATCGTTCAGTTACATTAATAGCTCACTCGCATGATTTAAGACGCTATTGCGATCGGACAATCTATCACACACGGAAGCTAGACTTAGCGGATCAGTGAGTGAGGCGTTGGTCGTCGAGTTCGACCCAAGAATGTAATCTTCTTTCTTCTTGCACTAGACTGTCAACTTGCAGTTTGTAACACCTTTTGATTGGTTGATAGTTCCCTTTAATTGTTGTTTGCAATAAATATTTATATATTCGTTAACAAGGAAGGTAGTGATTACTTTATATTGTTTATATATGTAGCCTCGCTACACATTTCTCCATAAAGTATCACCACCTATCGTGGATTCCATTAATTTTTTTACGTTTTTTTAAAATGAAATCCTTCTAAAATACTGAAAGTTGTCTAGCAACCACAATGTAAAAATCGATAGTAAACGGAATACGCAAAAAGAATAATATATACGAAATTTCAAGTGGGGAGAGTATCATGCGAGGAAATTGCGGAAAATGAACCCATAATTATCGGCGGGAGTGAGTGCGATGAAAAAAAACGGAACACTATATTTGTGTTCTTAAGTCGTAGGACTGAGGTCTCATAGTGCCATTGCTCTTTACACCAGTTTACTTTGTCTTCATTATGGGAATGACACAGTCGACTGACGACACAATAAACTCAATACCCCTCTATGTCTATCATGATTACTCGCTTGGGAATCATATTTCATCCAGAAGTGAAAGCAAGTTCAGTTGCTTGACACAGGTGGCGCTCTTCGCGGCGATCCATCATGTCCATTCACGAAAACTTATCTTCTCTAATAAACAAAGTGAATAACCTAGGAAACTTGGATTCATTATCCCAACGTTTCTTTACCTGAACGTAAAGATTTGCTTCCTTGCGGAAAATATTCGTATTCAATCAATATCGACGAAGGGGTTTTATGAAGCTTTCAGCCCTTAGTTAAAACGAAAGAAAAAGAACTGGCTAGTAGCCAACTGTCCTAACGATTACGGTGATACCTCAGTTAACAAAAATTATTCGTTCCGAAAGTTCCTTCTGGGGTTCACTAGCGAAATCAACGTGTGTATTTTGTAAGAAATTCCTCAATGATCTTCAATCAGTTCATGCCTCTGTGAACGAATCATTTCTTCGATTTCTTTCGGAATTTATTGACAAAATAAATATAGTAAGAAGTACACGCCTTGATATGATATTCTACCACAATAGTAAATAGTTTATAGTGTATATCATTGAATAACACTTCAAAGTACATAAAAAAGTTAATGACTTGATTAACTATTTTACTCTGTAATTTACTTGAAAATTCAAGCATAATATTATAAAATACAGTTTGTATACCAATTAGTATCGGTCTTACACTCCGTGGTACAATTAGCGACGCATTTACATCATCTCACCATAACTTCTGAATCTCACCATAACCATATTGAAATTTATCAATATAAAAACTTGCGTCAAGATATCCCCATATATTTATTAGAGACTCCCTTAGCAGGAGCATTTAGTAAAAATCCCCTTCGCGCCAGGTGACCCTAAGTGTGTGGAGAGGTGAAAACGAAAATCGAACACAGGAGAAAATTATACATTCAAATGTCATGGAACACTTGAGTGTACAGACTCAATTATGTCCAGTCGAGAAGCAGAAATGGAAAAATCTCGCCCCTTTGAAACGTTCCTCAAATCCTTACTACCTCGTCCCTATTTAGGAATGAGTAATTAAGATATTTTGCAACTACTCAGGAGGATGCTGGCTTCACTAATCTATACTCCTAAAATTCAAAATCTTTACGACCTTTTATAAACAATCAATCATTGTAATTAACAACGCACTATTTCATACAAATTTATCGCCGTGTTTTTACAGTAATTGATTGTCTATAAAAGGTCGTTAAAATTTAAAACTTCATTAGATATTAATACTCGTAGATAATTCTAATATGCAGCTTAAGTGTGATAACTTTCGGTTCGATGAAAATGACGACGAGTCGGGAATCGAACCCGGAACTCCTGCTTTGATCGCAGGGATGTTAACCACTACACNCATTTCCACCTAGACCTAAACCCCGGAAGACCTGAGAGAGATCCCCATACAGGAGATAAGTGAAACATTTTCACCTGAACGAAAGTTATCACATATCTTCTCCACGTTGAGGGTACACGGAAGAAATATGTGCATGCAGCTTAAGTGTTTCCCCACCACTAAATGGAACTCTCTGCTGCCGACCCCTTGAAAAAATTCACCCCATTCTAAAAATTTGTAGTTGTTTTTTCGTAAAACATCGTTCGAACAATGTCAGAAAACTATTCCTTTTATGTCAATAAGCGCAAACAACACATTCTATTAAAAAATTTCCGTCCCGTCACCCAATTTTTTATACAGAAGGAGTGTTTTCCCCCGCGTACTCCCTCCACTCCCAGAGCAGATGAGGGATGAAATTTGTGCCTAAAATGAGAATTATCTACATGCATTTGCACTCCAACATTCCGAACTTAAAGTTAATTGCTCTACGATGAGGAAGACACTGCGGATCTGTGACAAAAAACCACAGCGAGATAACCCCTCACGAAAAATTGTGTGACAAAACCCCACATCCTTTTATCTGTGACTTGAAAAATACCCTCCGGAAGTGTTCTAACAGGTACTCCCACATTTCCTTATCTGTTTTGGTAATTTTTTTCCTTTATTCACTAATTCAGAGTCCAAGTACATATTGCTATAAAATTAACCATTAATATTTCATTATTAAATGACAATTCATTTTTCCGTATTGAACATAAATGACTTAGAGATATACGTTGTTAATCTTAAAAGTTTGACGCAGAAACGTTATGTTCAATAAAGAAAAAGTCTCAGAAAATGCATGAATCTCTCAGCCCACGAAGTTTTTCTCACCGTTGTACAACTTGGCTCGCGTCTCGGGTCTGTCAACTCCATGCCCGTTGCAACAAGCGCACCCGTGACATAAGCGCATCCAAGAGAGGTTTTCCAACACCTCCACCTACGCATTATCTCAGTCTGAAACGTGCACTTGAACATATTGGTTATTAGTGGATAAAGTAATTCACTATACTAGGGTATGTAATCGAGGAGTGCGTGTTTGTAGTAAAAGTGAAGGTCTATTGTAAGTCCTTAGAAAAGGTATTGAAAGAATAGTCGACTATAATTTCATCTTCGAAGATGGTGTGAAAACAGTAATGTTCACGAAGTATTTTGACAATCATATACTCACCGGCAGCCAGAAAAACGGTTTAAACTGCGAATGATATATCTACACCTAGATGTAGCAGTTTTAATTTCAAATAGCAAAGTTTTTTAGGGAAAGATGCGTCAGTATATATCACAAAATCCCGAACAAATACAATCATGAAGTCCGTGCGTTAACTGTATTAGGAACTGTCAGGTTTTATACTAATAATTGGAACCATTATTGGGATAGAATTGTACTTTTAAGACTTGGTGGAGTGATAGTCCTTGTAGCTGCAGAGGGGCACTAACATGGCATGTGCTATTGTGATTTTATACGACCTCAATTGTTTGTCTCGTGATAGTATCCGTGATGGGTGAACAGAAAGTAATGAAAATGAAGACTTCTAAAAACACTTTGCAATTACATGAATAAAATGAATAATGTTAGTTGAGAATCACAGATCTGGTGGATTAGACGAAGTCTCGACCCATCAACCGCCGGATACAGTGAAAAGTGAAACCTGAAGAGAACATTGTTAGAATATTTTGGTAGCTCTCCCGTTGCGCGGAACCTGCCGAACGTACGAATGTGGTATGTTTTTCTGGACATATGTAAAATTCCTAACTGATAATGTATTATTGTTGGTGTTGTTGGTGTTCGTGACTAGTCAATTGGTTGACAGCTCAGGTGAATTCTGGTCTCGTCCTTGCGCCAGACATATTATCCGATAGGGAGGGGGAAGTTAATTAATTATTTTTCTTAATTGGGGATTCTGGGTTCATAAAACTTTGGATAATTAGAGCCCTCACATATCTAAACATTTGTTTTATGTTCAGGTAGGGAAAATGCTGTTATACTCCATAGGGAGAACCGACGTGACTCGTCCCGAAGAGTGGGACTCGCCGAATAACTCAACCATACCCACTAAAAACTCTCCTGAATTCTCTCACTCAATATTTGTTGGGTCTCCACCCTAGGTACCACATATCTAAACACAAAGATGATAGGAAAGGGAACAAGAGTGACCTAATAGAAAATATTTAAAAAGGCTAAAATCTGAAAATTCTAATTTTTCAAACAAAGGAAAAGGAAGAATGAACGAAAAGAAGCAAAAGAAAAAACAAGGAAGGATGCAAATTTAAACCCTCCCGAGAACTTCTATGAGGGTTTGAATCGATATACTTATGAACTTTAATAACTTATTAACATGGTCCGTTTCATTTCCGAGAATTGTTGGTAAATCTGCAGTCAGACCAATGTTTCTACTTATTCTGGAGTATTTTCTGCAATCA
Organism: Laupala kohalensis; assembly: GCA_002313205.1. Classification (NCBI taxonomy): domain Eukaryota; kingdom Metazoa; phylum Arthropoda; class Insecta; order Orthoptera; family Trigonidiidae; genus Laupala; species Laupala kohalensis. The sequence continues at coordinate 177,519 of NNCF01127647.1, forward strand.
ATTAGTAAGTGACGCGCTGTCCAAGAAAAGCTACGAGTCTCTTCACAGACGAGTTGATGAAGTTGCAACAGATACTGATAAGTGAGAGAACAATGTCTTACGCGCAGGCGGGTCAATAAGACCTAATCTGACCTAGAGGAACTGTTCCATGACTTAACAGAGTACTTTAGAAAGTCGAAGATTATTCCCTTCAAGAGCCTACCATTCTCTATTCCATTCTCTCAGTATCCTCGTCATGCTGAATTAAAGATGTTCCCTTTTGGAATTGGGGAGAAATCCACGCGATCATGAGGTATGCCGCCTTCGCGGAAACGTCTGCTTCCTCATTACCTCTTATTCCTACGTGTCCGGGAATCCAGCAAAACATTATGTTCTTTGCGTCACTTTGGAAAGAAAAATAATATCCTGGATATTCTAGATTAGCTTATTGATATGATACATTGTCTGGATTGTTTGAAAGATATTCAGAGAATAAGAGCAGTATTCAGAGAATAAGAGCAAATAAAGAAATTTGATCCGCGGGAGCACTTTGATGATCGCAGTGGACCCTGCGTCCAGGCATTCAAAACAAATAATTGGGATTACACAACTTCAAGATTTGCCGAAGACACAGATATAATACTTTTAATGATCCATACAGCGGTGGTGCTCTTGTCGGTAATCATAAAAACATTGATTCTTCTCCTATTGAGAATTAAGACAATAGCATCGAACAAATCTTTGTCAAATTCACTTCCTCTCCAGTAAATTTGGATTTTGGTGTGGTATATCTTCCACGGCAGTCAGACACCTTAAATGATGAAAATCATGTTTTCACTGATGAAATATTCACATTTCCATCACGAGTAAATAATTTTGAGTGACTATAATTTGTCCTAAGTTAAGTGGTCAAATTAGGGATCTCTCTTTGGCGTGTGTTCAAGCTCTGATACTAATATTGTTCAGAATACGTCTCTTTCTGTGGACGGTTTCTCGTTATTAGACATTCATAATTTTTGTCCTAAGAATCCGGCTAAGGGTTAAAAATTGTATCTGACTTTCTCAATGTTAAAAACTGAAGAGCTAAAATACGTGTCCTCCACGGATACTTTGTTGCCAATTGAGAATCATCGTGATCCTGCATATTTCACTGTACAAGTGAACCAAGATACGAATTTTGAATATGCATCTACTTATTGTGACTTCGATAATGCCGATTATTAAGTAATTGCAGAAACCTTAGATAGTTCAATATCCAAGAAAATTCAAATGCTAAGATTTGTTTAATTTGAATGAATAAAAACAGAGCACAGTATCGCGAATCATTAATATTTGGTATACATACGATGTAAAGTGGACGCTTTTCAAGCTTCGCCATGCTTCTCAAGGAAGCTTCGTTTTACATATTCATTCATATTAAATAAATGTTGAATCTTTGTATTCATCTTTCAACAAACTTTCAAATCCGTGAGAAAAAAAAAGTTACATTTCAAAAATCTTTTAAAGAGTCCATTTTTTTCTGTAAAACAAACTACCTATCATTTGGATTCGTAAAATGGTAAGCCCCATTTCACGGGTTATCTGAGTGAAAATCGTTCCTTGATTCGTTGAGATGATAGAGGTATTCGCTCTTGAAAAATCTGGTACAACGGAAATCTTGAAAATTAAACGACCCTACTCTCTTCTCGTCAATAAATAGTTTTTTAAATAAAGAAAATAGCACACAAAAGTATCAACAGATGAAAGATTGTATCGGCCTTCTTCTTCGTCAGACAGGAACATGTTGAAGATAGTCCATTGCTTCAGAAAAGTTAGTAACAGATCTTTCCCCCTAAGTAAACCCCTTTCAATCGGATCAAATGGAGCAGGAAGCAATCTGAAAATCATGATAATTTTGAGTGATACATAAAAAAAGCAAAACAATGTTTGCTGTAATATTGTATTCCGTGTTTCCAATTTTTAATATCTAACCCAGAGTACATACCGTATTAAGTAAATAATGTAATTAACTTTTTTTGCGTTGAAGGTTACATACAAACCTTCACATGCCATACTTTTCTTACGTTAGAGAAAAAAATATGAATAAAACATTTTCTCATCATAAATCAGATACAGATAATTAGAGCTAAGAAAATAGCTTATACTTCAATAATAATAATAATAATAATAATAATAATAATAATAATAATAATAATAATAATAATAATAATAATAAATAATAATATAAACGTTGTTTCATGTATAATGCAATTCATTATTACATTGAATTTTTAACATTGTATTAAGGCCTTTAATCGGCTATTATCTTATGGTATAAGGGAAGAGAACTTTTTACTAATTCTGAGAAAATAATTTTCATCTCGTGTCATTCAGTCTTTTGTATTCAATAAACATTTCATTCTTCCCATAAACCTGTTTTATAACTTGGAAGGGAGAAACGCAATTCCAACGAAAGTACTTCGAGCAGAAGTTTCGTAAAATAATGGGAACGGCAGATTTATTTAGACGCGTGAAGAACTCCGGAGGACGTTCCCCTTGTTCAAGTCAACGGAATGGAAGAGGGAAAAACATGGGGAGGTACACAGAACAAATAACATTGTGAAAGGAGAAGATAAAAAAGGAAAATTAATGAATTCACTTATTAATAAACTAGTACAACTTTTTCTCAATCTTTTATTGCTTCCACATCTATTAAAAAGGACTATGACCTTTCTTTGCAGTTAATGACTTTCTGTCACCTGTCTCAGTTCGGATTCATCGAGGGAAAAATGGCAGAAACTCATCAAAACTTATGCTTATGAAAAAGAAAATGTTTTTTTTTTAATAAAAAATTATAATACCTGAATAGGTCAAATTGAAAAACCGACGCGTTGGATTATAATTAATGTTTATATTTAAATTTTTCTCAAAGATAAGAACTTTTCTACGAAGTTTAATAATAATTTGAATACTGCAAACAAACATTTAAACCACTTCGTTTAAATAATAATAATAGATAATAATAATAATAATTTACATAATACTCATGAAACGCAAACTATTCCAGTATCTTGGATTTGGGTGACTCTCCTTGTTTTTTTTTTGTTTTTTTGCATTAAAATATTCAGGGAATGGTGTTGTTGTTCTCGTGCCGTGCGACTATACCCAACGAAATCAGGAGCTGCACACCTCTGAATACATTTAAATCGAAATTGAGATCTCACCTATCAAACAAACTCAAAAATAGATATTTTCAGTAAAGGAATATCACAGTGATTACTGTCTATTTCTGTAATTATGAGTTAGTATATTTTTAGAAGTGATATTTAAGTAGGTATACGAATATCTTGAGTACTATACAATATCACTTACTTGAATGTTAGGTTCATTTTTATTTTTCTGAAGTTCCTTCAGGGATGTGCAGCTTCTGATGTTTCATTTTCATATTGCATTTTCCTAATGTTGTATTTCTATATTGTAATATAACTAAGAGGGAACGGGTGCTTAGGTAAGCTAAGTCTCACGTTGGAGCGTCAATTGTAATAAAACTCGATAATTAGAGGGAGAATGGAGTAGTTGGTAACACTCACCTGATTAATTTGCCCTAGCTAGCTCTCGTGCCAATAAAGACATAATTTTTAATTAAGTGGATTCGTATTATTTTTAATTAAGTGGAAACAACACACAGGGTCCTTGTTAAAGGAAAACGCATATTACAAAAGTAAAATCGACTTAATTATCCCTAATACATTTCTAATTAACACTATCCTGCACAAAACCCCAAAAATCACACGTTATCACACAACATTGACATGAAATTTTTAAAAAATTTCTGGTATTAATTATTACCAGTTAATTACAGCAAAAATATTAATTAAATTTAGAAAGCCATCATTATTGCTCACTCATCTTTCTGCCCTCATTAAGAATACAATCACAAAAGTTCTGAGAGAGGGACATTACTATTCTGGTTCGTTGCACTAGATCTTCTCGCTGCCACTTAACATCTATTACTGATAGTATAGATGTCAGTATTCTCAGGTTACCTTTTCATTGATGATCAGATCAGTCTAAAAGTGTAGGTGAAGATTGGAATGCCATTGATTAGCATCGGCTCATGCGGTGCGACCTTCCTCGTACCTGCCAGTCGCCCATTCAGCGATCAAAACCAACTTTCTGTGGAAGTTGCCGCGCCTGCCTGGAACTTGCAGCGTTCACCGTCATAATACAGTTCTTTTAAAGCGAGAGTTCATTCAACTTGATGCTACGCGATTAAATTGTCTTTACAATCGCTGTCATTACAATTGTCTTTACAAAACAAAACATTTGATCTCCGACTAGTTCTTGGAAAGATTATTAAAGTTGAAAATTTGAAAACTCTGCATAATTTGGAATAAGATCAAGTTATCAATTAAGAATAACTCATCCAAAACTTCAAGACCTAGAGGTCAAGAGTAATGAAGAAAATCTCGAAGTGATTTCGGAATGATTGAATCTCGGAATGATTCCGAATGTTCTACTCGAATCTGAACGAATGTGCTCGAAAATACTCGTCTAATCATCTCGGAGCATCTCTGCATCATCTTATCCCCTCGTTTCCCACTGTCCCTCAGAAGCTAACTCACGTGATACTTTTNACGACAAGTGCTTGTTTCTAGCCACTCAGAACGTTCCTTCCTAGGAAATTTCTTCACTTCAAGGGCGTTATCTTTTTCAACCGTCCTCTGCATAATTTTAACCTAACGCTTTTTAAGAATAACAGAAAACTCAATTTAGAAAACTTTCGAACCTTTAACTGCCACTCCCTCACCTTCAACGCCTCCTTTGCCAACCGTTCTGCGATGCACGCCCAACGGTCGTTGTCTCGTGGTGTATGTCAACCATCCCTAGACATTTCTCAAAAGCTGAGGGTCGAGCCCTCTCACACCCACGCTCTCCGGGTCGCTATCTATTGTCATCCTTTTAATTTGTAAAGGGCTTCTGCCTCTCTCCACACCCGCGATATGAGTTTCTCTTGCAGCAGCACTTTAAAACCCAAAATCTGTCACTAACGCTGACCTTACTTCTTTCAAAATACATCTTGTAATTTTCCGTTTCTTCCCAGTTTGAATATAACGACACCATTCATTATGTGTTAGCAAATTTTCTACCTACTTCTCCTTTCTAGCCAAAAATAAATACGTAGTATTCAGACACTCTTCCTATCGCTGAATTTTTATGACCGTCCTCTGAACAACAAAATACGAAACCCTGCGCCCTTCGCATCGGTCGCTTTCCCTCGCAGCTGCGTATCAGAAATCGCCGTTACGATTCCGTTCGCCTACGATACATTTTGCTTGTCATAGTTCTCATTACTCTAATTAATAATTAATAGATTCTTACAATATGTATTTCTATATATTTGTAGGTTCAATTTAAACATCTTATTGCATTTTAGTATGTAATGTGTTATAGTATGATTAATAAAGTTGTATATTTGTTCTTGTATGTTCAGTGTAAAATTTAATACCGTGTTTTTTTTAATCATTGCGTAATTGAATTTGGGTGAAATGGCGGAAGAGCAGAACTTACAGCCTGATCCGTGTCACAAATGAATCCAATTCAAAGTCCATGATTCTATAGTTAACTGCATGGCATTGCTGTCTGCAAAACCTAGCAAATGTGCTGCATCAGTGGCAAAGTATTCCTCTCCTCAATTTGAGAAGAAAATAGAAAAAGTCGTGCAGAGAGAATCGAAGGAGCATATTTCGGGGGAAAATCCTTCGTTGACGAAATCCGTCGTTGCCTACCACCTGGTAAGAATGTAACAATTTGTAAGCCGGTAAATTTTGAAATTAGCAACAATTTTGTAAAATAAATAGTTCTTTCATTTAAAACTTTATAAATATCTCCATTATTATTAATAACTAACTTTATAAATTATAACCAATAAGAAAAAACTTTCAAATTCCGAGGGTGGGAATGAATGTCACCAACATGGTTGTCTTACACCATTTAAACATTCTGGATATTAAATGGCACTATAAATAAGAGAAAAGCCGATAAGAAGGAATGTTAGAAAAAATCGTAAAAAATTGGAACTTTGGGAAAGACGCTCTGCGATTGAATCAAGTTTCTAAGAAATAACATGCAAATCGAAATTATTCATTTTTCCAATGTTCATTAAAATGGTCAATATTCCGAATTCATGGTACATCTCTACATCCACGAACCGTACGTGTTAATTTTTTTTTTTTTTTGTGGGGCTTTACGGCTCATGTCGACATCAAAGGTCATTGGAGCCCGAAAAACTTGTACAGGTAGGGAAAATGCAGTTACGCACTAGGGAGAGCCAATATGACTCTCCCCGCGTGTGGGACTCGTCGAATAATTCAACCCTACCCACTAAAAACCCTCCTGATCTACAACACACCAAAACATATCTCACAAAACACATCAAATCGAGGGGGGGCTAAAATGAAGGAGGTACATAACATGAGGGGGGACAAAGAATAAGGGGGGGACAAAAAATGAGGGATAGGACAAAAATGAGAGGAATGAGGTAAATGAAAGATACCCTAGCCCTAATGGCGTCGGGATCGAAAAGAACAAGAGGTGACCAAGGGAGGTCAGGAAAGAGAAAGGAAGGAGCATGGCACAAATAAGTGGAAGTAATGCCAGACTCAGCTCGGGGCCCCGTGTTCGCCAAACACGTACTTACTAGATGTAAGTCCCCTGGGGGGAAAGTGTTAAGAGAGTAAACTTGTCATGTGCCACTAAAGGTACGTAATGATACACCACAGGCATAAACATTCACTATCTCGCAAAAATAAATGTTAGTTTTGAACCAACACAGTGCGGAAAACAAGCAATCAATATTAATACAAAAGAGAAAATAGAAAGGAGAATCGAATAAATAATATCTCCTTGTAATGTATAAAAGACGTATTAAAAATGGCTACTTCCTGAACGACGGAAAATTAGAGAATTACGTGTATTTTTAAACGTAGAAGAAAGGGATAAAAAGGATAATGAAAAAATTCTTCAAATATCAATAAAATTTCCGCTCAGGGAGAGGAACAGAAGGCGTAATGCACCGTCTTTTGGATAATATAAAAAGAAGTACCAAATACGCATCAACGTTTTCGTGNCTTGCTCGGGGTTTCCGATAATACGCGGTGGAAGTTCATCGTAAGGAATTAAAAAGAAGGTTCTGCCAAATTACATATTAAATTGAACACAATCAGATTTTATAGATCCACTCTTGTTCAGACATTTCACGCATTAGCGTCCACGCAACTCAAACTCACTTCCGTTCCCTATGCCGGCTACTTCACTTCTGCTCGGCAAGCTCTCCTTGTTTACTTGCATCAACCGATATAAGCCTCATTCTGCTTTACTACAACGTTTTCACGTAGTGGTGAACTATCTCTGTCTTCCTCGCATTTTCTCTCATCCTCTCTTTCTGTTATTTCTAGGTTGTTTTCCACGCGTTGGCCAAATTTTAACTTTTTTGATTTTGATCTTGTTTAGGAGTAATCCTCTTACTTCCCCAATGAATGGGTCGTTCGCTGTCTTCGAATCTCTTTCTCTGTGACCCTCTTACCAGGCACCCAGCGAGGGTGGTGTGAGCCTGCACTCGAAACTGTAAACATAGCTCATTTTTACTATAAACATTGTTCTTCTCAGAAATCTATCTCGTTACTGCTTTAACATAAATAGATTTTATTTGAAGATAAAAGAGAAATACTTATTATTTATCAGCTAATTATTATATTACAACTAGCTGAACCCCTGCACCTTTGCTCATGTGAATTTTGTAATATGTTTGCAACTTTACTCTTTCTCATATTCACATTGATATCCAGTGAAAATATTATACATCAATGTTAGAAGTTTTAATACTATTGGTGTGTATCCTCTGTTCCTTATTTTCACTGATGTAATTGAGAAAACGTTTTCAGAAAAAAGCAATTTTCAATTTCTCTCCCTTATACAGCAAGGTGAATTTTTGTAAAATCCTTTCTTAGCAGACATTTTCGATAATTTTTCGAGTCATGCACTTTCCAACCCTCGCCTCTAGGTGTGTCTTACATCTCATGTGGTCTGAAGGGTATATAGTGTTTTAAAAAACGATTATTCATCTCATAATATACAAATCGCACAGACCCGATCCTAATATCGAACGTTTTACGTTATTTTTGTCTCGCCCGTCACACCCTGAGATCGAAGAATACAGTACAGTATGTGATCTCAACTTGAACACGGCATTGGTTGTACAAAAATCTCATCAACCCTTAAACTATGGATCCAATACAATTTTCGATTTTATATATTTCAAAATTAGTTTTCAATTATTTTTATCCATAAACCTATTTCCCTCTCTCCAAGGGATACTAGAGGTGTCTATCTTTCATGAGGGTTGAATTTCGACTTGCACGATATCGGGATTTTATTATCAACTCAGTGACACCAAACATTATGGATTCATATCTGGTATGTGTCATGTTCGCTATTTATCCATGGCATCCTGTTCCCAAGGGGTACAGGATTGAGTGTAAACTTTGATGTCTTCGAGAATGTACTAATTTCAGTGACCCCGAAAACTACGATCTCAACACTTTCGATTTCTTTACATCTCACTCTTTCTCACCCCTAACATAAAGGGTGTTTACTCCTTATATGGGGTAATAATGTATTTATGTCGCAATTAGGGAGTTACTTCACTTCAGCCGTCCCAAAAATGATCTATTCAACGCAAATATCGGTCGTTCTTTTCATTACTTTTACCTGCTTCTCATTCCCACCCCTACCCAAAGGGTACTAGAGGAATATTATCTCCAATGTGGACTGATTGTAAACTTACATCGCATCTAACACGTCTACTATCTATCAGCGACTCGTTCATTGCATTCAGCTTTGCCATACAATAAGTGCATGTCTGCAAGCTCACCGTTCGCATACCGTTCCATGCTCTATTCAATCACCACAATGTTCATTTGTGGGCAACAGAAAACCCCCACGGCGCGCGGCATCACGTGGCACAACATCGCTTCACAGTTAATGCGTGGGCGGGTTTGGTCAGCGACTGTTTAGTTGGGCCGTACGTTTTACCATTCCACTTGACCGCTGCGAGTTATCAGATCTTTCTGGAACAGATCCTTCCCGGCTTGCTTGAAGATGTTCCAGCAAATGTGAGGCGCAGCATGTGGTTCCAACATGGGGTACCTGCTCATTTTTGACTGGCTGTTCTTAGGTATTTGAACAGGTCATTCCCGCATCGGTGGATTGGGCCTGGTGGATCGGTTCCCTTACCCCTACGCTCATCGGATTTATCGAGCCTTGATTTCTTTCTGTGGGGAGCCATGAAATCTCTCATGTATCGCGATCCTGTGGATTCTCGTCGCAAGAATCGTCTGCGAAGCTGCTACAAACAAAGAAGCTCCCGGTTCATTCGAGCTTGTCCGGCAGTCAATGCTCCGTCAGTGTCAGGCATGTGTGGCGTCTGATGGTGCAAAATTCGAGCATCTGTAGAGCTGTATTCATGTCGTACACCATTTGTTTTCATTATGTCCAATAAATGTTTCAAATGAATCACTCTCTAGTTTCCTTTCCGATCTTCGACCTCTACTACCACTTACCCCTCACTTTTGCGTCGCGTGTTGCTGTGCAATTCTCAATCCGTATGACTTACCCTACCTCCCCTAGATGTTTGTCGCAACATTTCTGGGACATTCTGTATATACGAGTAGATTAGCTATTCTCATGTATAATTAAAAACGCAGTATAGGGAGAAAAATGCATGGGTTACAAAGAGTATGTCTATAATATCTGAGTGGGTTTTTCGTGAGTGTCTCCACGCAATGAGTTGATGTTCTAATTGTTATTCCGCCATTAAACATAAAATATGTGGGTGACTGAGCTTCGCTCTAATGCGAGACGAAATAATCGTATGGTTTTCAGTCAACCGTAAATCGTTTAATTTAGTACCGATGTAGGACCACGCGCATTATGATTTACACCAAATGCATTAAAAAATTAATTTTCTTAAAGGGATTCAAACCATGGCTTACTTGCTCAGTGCGCCATCCGTTACACGCTATAAAATTTCAAAATTAATATATCCGGTATTTTCCAGTAGAAATTCCTGTAAATTTGAAGACATACTCCCCTGCCCTTACAATTTTACTCTGGAATCTTCGTTTCTTGTACATAGGTCCAATTATCTGTTCCCATGCACTTTGAAAATGTAAATGTAGTCACCATTATGTCATCATTTTTCATATGGAAGCAGTTCGGTCCCTATGGGTCGATTTTCACCAATATTTCGCACACACGTGTAGTTTTGCGTCCTTTTCCAATTCGTATATGTTTGACGGCACAAATCTCTCCTGAAATTCACTTTATAACACACTGCGTACGGAGCTCTGGTAGACGTGTCCGTTCGGCTCCGTAACCTAGCACCTGTGTTCGTAACAATTTCTGAGAATAATGGTTTACTCGAAGTCGGAGAATTTGCATAACATTAATATATGTCTATAAATTAATTTTGATCATAAAATTATGCTGCATGTGGTTTTATTTGGTACATTTTTTTTCGTTTTATATAAACGAAATACTTGATGGCGGGGCCTTCAGCTCCCTTTTTTTATTTGCACAATGTCCTATTGCTCGATGTGTTCCCTGTTGCAAACGCTGACGAGAATTTCCTGTTATTATTAGTATCAAATCATCGGCATACGCCGAGCAATCCATCCTTTTCCTGTAATGTCCACAATATCCCATCCAAAATCACTGTTCAGTATATTGACTCACTCACCGAACCTTGCGGATAACCTATTGTGACCTCTCGCAGTATTGGTTCCCTTCACACGTAGTGAATCGCCATAAACCGTTTTCAGGCACACTGTGTCGAATCGAATACTCATTTGAGTCACTCCTAAAATTCCACAACAATCAGGGGTGCCGAACGAGTACTTCTACTACCGGTCTATCTGCGTAGAAGTGCAACGCCTTTTCCGCATACCATTTGATTACTAAGGAAAGGAATTATTTTACTCAAGAAGACATTCTCTTCCCTGTTTTGCACACCCGCCACCGCTATATATGATCGTCTAGCTGTATATTTTCAATTAATTTTACATTTTAGAATTATGAAACCCGCGGGGATAAATCACACGGAAAATTGGATTTAATAAACATTATGTATAATAATATGAATGTTTACTTTTATTTAGCAAGAATTAATAAACCTAAATAATATGGCAGATACTACTTTCCCCCAATTGCTAGTTGGTGGCCAGATTTACTCGGTTTTATATTTAGCATTAACAATGTAAATAAGACATCAAAACAGTTATCAATAGTAAATGATAATACACAATAGACTACGTAACTCACGTACAATTCTCTTCGAATATTGTTTATTACTTGCCAGACAATGATACTCTGAATTCACTATAATTTGTTAGCGTCAGAGCTGGCATTTGTTAGGACTTTAGTAGTCACGTAGCATCCTGTGGAATTAAAAGAGTGAAGTAGCTCCTTTCTTGATGTCAATTTGAAATTTTGTTATCATGGAAACGAAAAGGTGAAAGGTGAGACAACAGTAAATCATCAAGACATCTTTTAATGCTCTAAAGTACAATACATCATTTGTGTGATTTACTCCGTCCGGTTCCGCAGAAAAGAAACTCAAATTTTCTGTTTGCGTATTAATGTATATGATAATTCCTGAAATCTTGCCAAACGTTTGAGTTCGAATCTCCCGTCGTTGCTGACCGAAATTAGGTAAGGTCAAGGTACTTTCTGATCGTATAAGAAATTAAATTGGCGAATTAAAAAAAAATAAAGGTAAACACGATGTACATTTTCCGGAAAATAACATGTTTTGAGTTTGGAAGAACTCAACGTAGGTAAGTAAAGAAAAATGGAAGAACAGTTCAGAAACTTCGGATCATCCAATGAAGAAATCTGTTAAGTCAAAGTGCTATATCTTGTTTCTTCCTCGGTATCCTACGAGAAATATTATTGTTGGAGATTAAGTAATTGTTTAAGGTGCGGTGTAGTCGACACGGAATATGCATCCACGCGCTCATCCATATTCATGCATTCGTTAGCACAGAGACGAGCTCCGCGGAGGATCCGAACGCGCTACCAGCTGCATGTGGAGGCATCACGACACTTGGGGGAAGGGCGCACGTTGAGATACGGTGGGACGCCCTCCGACAGGCAGAGCGGCGGGTGGGCGCGCGCCCTAAATATTGAGCTGCGTGTTTACGAGCGTTGACGGTGGCAGCGGAGGCGACCGGGTCACCAGCAGCGGTCGATGGCGGCCAGCAAGAGCAGGCGGCCTTGGCTCCGTTGCCTCCCTTTGCCACGTGTGCTCCTTCATTTACTCAGCTTCTTCGTTGAAATCTGTACTTCTTCGCAAAGAAAAATGTAAAAGATTATGGGGTTACTGACAAATATTTACTATTAACTGACGTACATATTATATTTTATTCCATACATTTTTAAAGAGAAGGCTCAAGAAGGCCGAGAAGGTTTCTCGTCACCCTCATCATTAACAAATTTAACATTTTTAACTTTTAAGTTAACTTCTAAAACCATTCACGATTTTATTAACTTCCGTTAACTAAAGATTTAGTGTCGATCTAACTAATTTATTTCAGTATTTATCCGACCGCGTGTGGCGCCGTATGGCTGGTCAGAAATTTGTCGTATCTCGCATAGACGGAACGGACGATCTGCCATTGCTCAAGGCCACTCGAGGTAATTGTCTTTTCCCGTGAAATGTTAGTAAATGCTCGGACGCGTATGCTTTTGCCTGGATGCATGACTAGATTCAGCTCGACTTAATGTCGCAGTACGATGTAAGATTGTCGAATTATGCGTCGTTAGAACGGCTTGCAATTTGAAATAAAAAATCCTCAAAGTCACATACAAGAACATCGGCCAAACAAGCGCCAAACAACACGTCGTAAGATGATTACTTTGGTAAGACTATAGTGCAATTAGGTTAATATTAGGATTCGGGGATTCCAATTCGCCAATGCCATGGCTTCTTCCCTCTCCCCATGTCTGCTCCCACCCTTCGACTCGGGAACACACATTAAATTCAAAATCTGCAGAGTGAACGAACACATGAAGAAAAGGAATAACTGGTATTTAGCTGACGATCTGCAAGTATTTGCAATCAGTGATTTTGTTGTTATTTCGATATATATTATAAAAAAGAAAAGGTAATCCACATATTACGTAAAAGAAAAAGAAAAGGTAAACATTCATCCCTCTCAGATGAAAACTTGAATATGTTAATGTTCATGAAGGGGAACGTTCATCTAATGCATGATGATTTTCCAAGAGGAACATATTCTCTAGCTATTTCAAATACAGTAAACTAGAAACACAATAAATATTACTTATGTTTTATTTACCTTATCTACCCAGTCCACCCTACTTATTCTATATCAATGTTATAATTAACTATTGGATGTATGAGTAACTCTACAATCTTTTGTAATTTCATCCCGAAGAAATGTTTATGCTTCTACCATTACGAGTTTTTCTGACATCACGAAAAACTTTTACTTCGGGATCAAATGCTATGAATTTAAAATAATCCTGTTTTTGAATACAGCGAGCGCGAAAATATATCAATATAAAATAATTAAGTTGATCAAGATAAAATATAAAAATAATTGATCTCAAAGATAATATTTCCCATATAGTCTGATATTAGATGTTGTATAAATTATCTATCGATTTGTTTCCTTGTATGAAACAGGTACTATTTACATAAAGATCTCTCTTTTACTTTTGACTTCACATATACTCACGCGTGGTGGGAGAGACGAGCTATTTTCAGCGACAATAGTAAGTGACTGGAAGTCAAACCCTGGTATTCTTCACTATTCGCGCGTGCTCTCATACCTCTAGCTTCGGGTTAAAGGTGTGCAAGCGGAATAAGCAGAACGTTCGAATACAACGTTGTTAATACACTGTTAAATAGTATAGAAATCGCTAGGGGGATGTCCAGCCTCACAATTTTTGCCAAACCAAAATAATCATCAGTAAACATTTAAATATTAAATTTATCTTTAAGTTGTATTGTCAATCTTTGAAGCAATACAATAACGTATTTGATAAATGTTTTGAAAATTCTCAAGATCTTGCAAAGATACGCAGGTTGATTGATAACATAAACAACGTGACAACACGAATGTGACTCGATAGAAGAAAGAAATGTGCAGCAAGATATTTCTTCCCTTTGTTAGCTTCTTATCCTTTTTAACAAATTCAGCATTTTCTCTCTCATATCCATACCACAAAGGGGGAGGGATACACCAATAGATTGATGGTACTGCTTGAGTATATTCAAGAGAATACATTATGATCTTAATGTACATAATACATTGGAGTGAACAAGGAGATGCAGTTGTAGATTCAAAACCAATTCCAATATACTATTTGCAATACCCATCCCAATAAAATATTTGTAAAAATTCCTTTTTCTCTATATTAACAAAAATAATCTTTTTATAGTTATTAAAATAATATAATAAATATAATATAATTGGCAACAGTGTAACTTCATCAAACGAGAAGTACTCGTAGTCAAAACCAAACAGTTACCTTTTTCCTTCTTCCAAAACAGTTCTCTACCGTATTGCTGTCATTCACCGCGCAACAGCCTATGACGACAAAACTATCGAAAACTGTTTTGAAAAAGGAAAAAAATAAACAAATCATTTTCGAGAATGACTACTTATTTTGTACAAACGAGAGTGGAAAAATAATATTAAAACTAAACAAATAAAACATGGAAGTGTTGAATTGAATAAACTAAACTATCGCAGTTGAAAAAATATCATACTATGTCCTCCACTGCTAGAGACAACGATTCTCCGTCTCCAGGGTTGCCATCTTGGCTTTCCAGAGTTGCGGAGAACTGGTGTGATTCACGAGCTTTCCCTTATTCGAATCCAGGAGCATTCGTGGCACCTGCTGTTTTATATAAGGTATTTCTGAAGAAGAGGATATTACGACAGGACACTTAAAATTGTGTTTTACGTTAGATGATAATTCAACAAGGAAAAAATCTACTAGTGATTGTAAACAATTGCTCATAAGAAGTCTGGAATTATGAATACTTTTTATTTATAATATTTTGATCAATAACTTAGATACTCGTATCAAATTCTTTCCAAATACCTTCATTCATCTCAAAAGAAAACTGTACTTTATATACTATGTATTACGTCTTTTTTAATTCATCACGAAAACTGGGTGATACATCTGAAAAACATTTCAAGTAAATCGTACAGGAAAGCATCTTGTAAAAGAGTCCCCTTTCTTGGTAACTCTTGGTATCATTTAGCTCCAATACGTAAGTGCCTTTTCCTGAAAAGGCTATATTTCAAAAATTACAGACGAAAGTGTTGATGTATGAAACAAAGGTAAATCTAATATCATACATAAATTGTCATTTAAACTTTTTATATAGAATGATTTTTTACAAACCGATACCGTGGTAGTGCAACAGCGGTTCATCAGGCGATGAAGTGGAGAGTCTCTTCATCTGAATACCGGAAGAGTCCAGTTAAAATGCGCACATACGCGTGGAATTTTAATCCGAAGATGTATAACCGTGGTAGTAGCTTTGTGCTAAGGAGCAGAGCAGACTATGAGAACTGTAAATAATAAATAAATTAATAAACGTACACGAAATGTACATTTTATCATTTGATTAATCTCTATGAAATCTATTCTTAACCCCACTCTATTTTTACTAAAATTAAACAAATCTCTTTACCTATTAACTGAGTCACGAATCTTTACTGCCGTGCTCATTTCTTACATTGAATATGTAAGAAGAGCACTCTCTAAAGACATTTGCACACCAAATTTAAGGTCACTCGCTCGAATCTTTTTTATTCCTTTTCGATCCAAAAGCGAAAAAAAATTTTACTCTCTCCTAAGTTCGCCCCGTTATATCTATGGAACGGGTAGGGGTTGACAAAAGGAAGACACACCTTTGTCGTCTTCAGAACTATGCTCTGTTATTAACGGAGAGGCATAAGTGCTGGAATGTTCATTTTTTTCCAAAATACGCGCTGCCTACGTTTTCCTGCGGTTTATGCAACACACAACATTCAAGCGCTGTGCGGGTGGTATATCGGAAAGCATACAATTTTTCATTCTCAGGTCATGTTATGGAATTTCTCCATTTGATTACTGTATGCTCTTCAAATATCATTATTACCCTATCCATTTGGCCGTTTAGAGGAAAACTGAACTGGAAGATGCTTCAGATATAGACATATTTGTTGTTTATTGTCCTGAATGTAGAAATGTGACAAGTGAAAATATCATAGATGTCCTGTGTATCATGTTTTCATTACGGTCCTTGCTTTCACTTTCATTGAACGCAGAGGTCTATCCTTACAACACACGCATGAATGTTATTTGTTTTATTTATAACCAAACGAACTCACGCAGCGCGTAACAACGTTTTGACATTACTTGCAACATCGTTTAAGAACGCAAATATGGCGCTGTTAGTAGAAAAGAGTTCTTTAAAACCATTTTATCGCTAGAAAGAATCTTATTTTGTAATGTGAAGCCTAGAAAACGCTTGTAGCTCAATTTTTCCAGGATTCCTTAGAAAACGGGTAATGGAACAATCGGTCGATAGTTTCCAAAATCGAGGTTATTTCCTTTCGTATATAAAGGCTTCACTTAAATTTTATTAAATATGTTAGGGAAACACCCATTTTGATAAATAGCTATTGAGGATTTAATAACGCAAGAGGAAAATTTACCCATACATTCATGTATATCTTCAGATCCTGTAAAAAAAAAATTTATGAGCAGACGATTCTCATAATTTTAGCGTTAGCATCGAAAATGCAAATAGAATGCGACTCTTCGAAGGTCTTTGGAAATAGACATTAGGTAGACATTGAGGTTACTGAGTTTTTAGGTACTGAATTGATCATTTTCCCCACTTCCAAGAAATATAAATCATACAAATTTGCTATGTCCGCTGGTGATGAGATCATTTTACCTTCGTCTAACAGGAAACAGTTTTCCTCGCAATGTTCGTTAAGGGGACGTGTAATTTTTTACAACATTCTGCATAGTTTTGGTCCGTAACGTAAATCAATGACATAAATTTAAGTCAATGACATAAATTTACGTCTTACCAAGATTATCCAAGTATTGTAAATCTGACCAACTGAATAGAGAAGAAAAATCGCTGTTGAAAACTTTTCCGTGGTTATGTGGTAAGACATGCGTTTTTGGTAATAAGAAACTTAATTACTTGACTTCGTGACCTTATTGATGTTTTGAATGAAACTTTCAGATAAATAATATCGAAATTGAAAACGCAATAAAAATTTAAAAGAAGAACCTCGAAATTAGTTGAAATAATTCTGAAATTCATGATCAACATTTTAAGACAATTCGTTTACATTCTATAAATTAGAAATTTATCTAACCAAATAATTACAAAATCTACACAAATTCAAAAATACAAAAGTGAGCGTTGTTTTACGTTTCTAATGAATATTTTTACATAAAATTGAGTTGAACATACTCTTTACTCCTATAAAAAGTGAAGATGTCTCCTTTCATTTTTTTTTCGCATTTCACTCAATTCCGTTCTGTCCATCCCAATATTCAACCTCTGAAACTGGAGTTACATGTTTCGGGAGAAAATTCAGCGTAGAAGAAAGACTGCACAGGACAGTAATCTAGCATTTTCTTTGTAGAAGGCGGAGGGCGCTCGAATTTGTTCTATTTTCGGCGGGTCGCTAGGGTGATCGGATAGCGATCCGAGCAGTGAATACGGACCCCTACCTATTCACTAAGAAGTTCATTTCAGAATTCTGAGCCACCTGCGGTGCAAACGCAACACAACACAACAAAGGACGGTTTGTAACAGTTTTATTGACATTCGTATTATTACAACTATGCGCTGTAATGTAATTTTATACTATAATTGTGTCAACTTTCTAAACAATTTCTAACTCCAATTATATTCGAAGTTTGTTTGATTTTTGAATGCGTTGTTCCTTCTAATGACAGTGGCACTTACGCGAGCGATCTTTTAACAACGATTTTGACTTATTTTTTCAACAAATAAGTTATTTTACGGAAAAGTAGAGTGAGCAAAGTCGAGGAAGTTTCGAAATACAATAAAAATAACTTTCATTATTCCGTGACCAGTTTGACAAGGTAAGTCTTGGCCATTAAGTCCAATTTTCTCTGGAAAATAATTTAAAATATCAAGGTTGGATAAAGTATTAAACTTGTTGAGCAAAAATAAACAAATAACCGAGAGCGTTCTTTTGAACCTAAGAACGTACGAATCGGTTGCGAAAAGGAAATCGCATCCGGGTAGTTTGGTGTAGCCCCAAATCAGTATATACAATTAAACAAAGGATTTATTTCCTTATTTCACTGTAGGGTAGCGCCCGCTCCATTACATGAAACTTGCATACTACTTCTCTGTGTTTCCTGACGTGTCTTCAAAGCTGTAGGATACTAGCCGAGGAGCAAATATGCATTTTCCGCTTTATCTCCAAGCTTGTATCTTATCCATTACTTACCTATCAAATCCAACAACTTTATCGTTCGTAGCAATAATTTGTTATTTTTTTTATTTTATATTAATACTGATTCATAATAATAATAATATAATAATAATAATACATTTATTGTCAAAAAACAGTACAGACTGCGTATGACCAAATAATAATTCTTTAATTAATAGAATAAATTAATTAATATTTTTAGCTAAACACGACGCACACAGATTGAACGCGTTTCGTCAGTTTCATGAAATCAAACTCATATAAATACATTTGGACGTGAACTCCGAGTTTCATGCAAGGCAAATTTCTTGAAACGCGTATTTTTTTAAAATGAAAACGCGTTTTGTGTAATAATTGGATTTTACTGAGAAATGAAGGGTTAAATAAGCTAGAAATGATGTTTGGATGCTAGAATTCAACTCAGATGAAGTATCTGTGAAAGTAATGCTTGAGAGTTCATGGAATCTTTACTTTAACCAAATCAGCGATCGCACACCGGTGGTTCACGGACCACTGATGGTCCGCGGGTATATGTTTGAAAATCTGGCATTAATTTCAATTATGATTTATTATAAAAAAGAAAATTATTGGTATAATGATGATACGAGATTCATGAAACGGTGTTTCATTGGAGTGCATGTTCGTATGAATCTGGTTTCATCGTGTGCAGAGCATAACCCTTAAGTGAGTAAATCCAACTTGTCTGTAATGAGGTAAAATCTTTATCACTGTATTTATTCGTTCGATATGTTGATGAGGTGACAGCTCTAGGCAGTGTTCCATCGTTTGCTTCCCTACGTGCTTTATCAGTGGCTTTTACAGAATTAAGGTGATTGTACGAGCGAATGAGGAAATGGATAATGAGAGGAACGAATGACAATTTGTGACTATTGTGTAGGAAAAAGGTAAGGGAAACGTGACGATCCCGAGGAAACCTGCCACACACCCGCTTTGTCCACCACAGATCATTCATCTTGGATTAACCGGGATTTGAATCAGCGTCACCAATCACTTTCTGTCACTTTCTTTATTTAATTCTGCACCATTTATCCATTTGTCATACGCTGTCAGAAGCTTCCAAGAACATTTGAAAAATATAATTATTTATTAATATATTATTTTATTAAAATAATACATTGATTGTCAACAAAGACGTTACAAACTACGTATGACCACGTGGAGGATAATAAACTAATTTACTCTTTGGAAGCAAGCAAGGGACCATCTTATCAATTCCGATCAGGGACCCTAATCCACGCACATCCTCACTCCATATACATAATATATGCCTGTTAAGTACATTACTTTCTTCTCGTAAATGTTTTATCCGTTATAAACTCAGTACTTGCCTCATATTACTCCAAACTGTCTAAGTGCATTCTTGTGTGTACTCTTCCAGCGATATGAACAAAGGTAGATGAGGCGAAGTGGGGCAGAGGGTATTCCGAAGAGCGTAGTGGTAAAGCGAAGCTCAGGTGGAAGTTTGCGAATGAAGGACAGGGAAAGGTGATTGATGAAGGTGCTAATTCTCCGGAGCAAAGGCCGCTTCACAGTTGGGAGTCACGAACAAAAGACACAGCGTCGGCGATACGGAGCAACGGCTTCATTTATCACATTTTGAGGATTTGCATGTTTGTAAGGATGGTTGTGGTTCACGCAAACCTCGTGGAATGTTGCCGCTTTTTTATCTTCTTCTGAGTTCACGAGTTGTGAAAAACGATATAAATATCCGTTGTAATATCTATTGAAATATTACAAACAGTTAAAACAAATATGAATCCCAGATAATTGTATCAATAAGCTTCCACAGTTCATATATCAAACTTCACATATACAAGGCCTCTTATTCAAAATTATGTTCGGGAGTTAATATCAATTAAAATACTGTAATATAAAATGGCAGGTTCGTATTTTTTACTCCCAGAAGACCTGCAGTAAGTTCTTTAATTTTTGAAAAATAACAGTCCTGAACTCTTGCCTCGTATTCTAGCTTGCCACGGAGAAACTTCGGTTTAGTTTCCCGGAGAAACCAGAAAAAACATAGTTAGCTTTCCCCTTCAATGTATTAGTTCATATTCCCATGATGATGGAACAGTGAACCCTCTGTTGCTTATAATTGCGATTGTAACTTGAATGCGGTAATCTGGATTAAATATAGATGCTTGTCCCCCTAATGTATATCACGCGTTTCTGGTGAGTTAACCCTCGTTGAGTTTGGTCTCAACGCTCGTTATCGTGATCCATGTTGGCCCAAACGAAAATATAATATTGGGCAATGCATTCTTGGTAAATGCAATATAAAAATCATTTCTTTTCAGGCATGTATGATTGAGAAATGTTGGTCGACACTCTTTTAAGGGATGTCATAAAAATTTCGAGAGTGGTATATAATTTCCCGTATTTCAGTCTCTTTGTTGTCAGAATAATTGACCTCATTTTTATAAGGACTATTTCACGTGAAAAGGCCCAGGGTTGTATGGACCTCGAAACTCGTCAGTACTCAAAATTATTAAAAAGTTTTCTAAAAAGTAAATATAAGAAGGATGTTTTTGAAACGAAAAAATTAAATAAAAAAAAGAGACTTAGATACTGAGATATTTCGGTTCGAAAAGAATGCACATTTTATTTTGTGGATTTGCCGCCAAGGAAAGTATCTATTATATATTTATATGCATATTCGGATTTCTCAGAAAATTTTCACTAAGTTTTCTATCTTTTCCATAATGCATATTGAATTTTTTGAAAGATAAATTTGCTGTATGAGGCCTCGAGAAAAATATTTGATTATTTTAGTGAAAAGGCAATAAAAAGAAAAATTGGCGTGGAAAGTGGCAGATCGCATCTCAAAGGCTGATAATTTGGGCGAGTTCTTACTTACAAACAAAAAATCTGACAATACCATTTTGAATACGCATTTTAGACCAGTTGAAACAACTCTGGCCCATTTGACGTGGAATAGTCATCAATACAGTCTACACAATATTTATTACATCCTGAAAAGTAAGAAAATTGAATTCCTTCCACTGGAATAACTTTCAAAATAATGGATCCGGAGACAAAATTTTGGATTTGTTTGACACTTCTACAATACGCATTTATCACATGTTATTATGTGATCTTTGTTACAAAAGACAAGGATCCTGAAGTGACTAACAACTCTTCATGTTACCAGAGACCGCGAATCTCTAGGGCTATATGTGTCGAGGTGCAGATCATTAGGATCTTCCATCAAAATTTATGTTTTGGGACGAGGGAATTCCGAAGGTATGTTGGGTTGCCGCGGGGAACTTATGATGGTGTCAATATTATCATCGCTACGTTTCGTACGTCATCTAATGGTTTTATAAATTATAATTTACTATATAAATAACGTGCTTGTTTTATCTTTCGTTCGTAACTTACATTTCATAATGTTCGAGGTTGCTGACAATGGAGTCATGAATTCTGATATGTTTTATTATTAAAGAATATAGCATCCCTGCAATCCCTGCATCCATGTTAGACTGCAAAAATACATAGATTTTTTGACACGTTGCATAATAAATTACACACAGAAAAAATTTACATTCGTTCCCGAATTTTATTTACCTCTACAAGAAACGCAGATTCATTTAGTGAAAAATAGCACTTTAAAATTTCAAATAGTGGAAACGTTGCGGCGACGAAGAAACAATTATCCTTTCCGGGCTCTTAGTTATTTCCTACCTCCTCTCCTATCGATAACGAGTTTACCTCGTCATAAAATGTATGAGTTTACTTGACAATATAGTTGGCTCATGCAATCCTTCAATATTTGATCTAATAGGAAATGTACATAATATTAGAGAATCTAAATAGAACGAAGTTACAGGACACTTCACAAAGTTGCGACCTCAGGCCTTTATCGTATAAGTGACGTGTTTACTATAATACGCAGTCTGCCATTTTAGGCAGCTTTCTCTGGTAAAGGGGGGTTGGTGTGGAAGTGAGAAACGCGCATGGTGCGTGGCCCGTAATCTAATACTAACTCAGCATTAATCCCCAGAGGGAACTGAGCAAGACACGGAAACCTGTCTGGGTCAGGGAATCGGCCTTATATTTGTGCACACGTGAAAACGATAGAGTGGAGCCGATACTAAATCTGTCGTTCTTCTAAATATGAAACATAGAGATGAAACACTCAGTCACTCGGTTCATCCATCTTAAAGGGAAGATAAATAATAGTTTGATCAAAGAGTGAGGAAGGTATCAACGCTATGTAATTGTTATTGCCACCCATTCCCTTAAGTGCACAATGCGATGAGGGCAAGAGGGTAAGAGGGTCTTGAAGTGTCCTTCCATAATCCATAAGCTATCTAATTGGTTGGCAACGGCTCCAAAGCAACAGGTCCCTCTCCTTGTGCCTGGAAGACCATTTGCCATCGCAATGGACCGTGAGACTTATCGGGGTGCGAACAAAGGGCCCTCGCTCGGGTTACTCGATGGAGCGTTCATGGGCAGGAAGAAGTGACTCTGATAGAAGGTTATGGGTACTAAACCTGCAGCATTATTCATGGCTCACACCCCACATCCATTGTGCATCACGTAATTCCCTTGTCTTAGAATTCCTTTTCTAGGATTTTGACATCTGTCTTTACAATATCAAGATTTTTTAAAGTGAAATTTCTGAAGTCGCATAGGGATAAATTGTGAATAACTTAATGGTGACAAAAAATGACACCTACCCCCTTGTCGCGAATTTAAAGCGCCGTCGTGAAATTAAACACCCTTCAAAACTTTTGGGAATGAGAGGGTTTTGCAATCTGCGTTCCATGTCATGTTGCGAGTGGAATATGCAAATTGCAAAATTTTCAACGAGCATGGAAATAACATCAATATAGTAAAACAACCAGCATCTCACTTTTTGACGCACATTTGGAGTATTTAATATACACAAACTATAATAAAAAATTTCTCACTGTGTGGAAGGTGTTTACAGTCCCAATTTTATCTGACACATTATACACTGTACAAATAGGAAATCACCCCAAGTTTTCTCCACAAAAAAGCATACAATTGCAAATAATAACAACATTGTTGTCAATATCTGGGATATTTTCATACTTGGAACCTCATTGAACGAAGTCTAGGGGTTCCACCTACAAAATCACAAATCTATACATGGAGATCGAATGTCCCGGATTTTGGAGCTTAAACTCAGGGCATAACTATACGAAAATATTGTTCATCCGACATAGTAATAAAATAAAATTAATGCTGTTACGACGCTGTCNCATAGTAATAAAATAAAATTAATGCTGTTACGACGTTTCTATTCATTTTGTAACACTGCATAAAGAGGTGTTTACTCTCTTATTTTTAAACAAAATTAAATAGTTACTTCTCTCTATTGAGAACAAAAATTAAGAACAAACACAATTTCAGAGCAACACTATTGCAAAACATAATCAGCGAACTCTTAATATTGGGAGGTAGGTGTGACATCAGAACGATTTTGACGACTAGTCTGTGCTGCTTAACTTTCTTTTTTTTAAACTGAACAGTGTAGAAAATTCCACCCGGACGCTCCCAGGATCCCCTTCAAACTAGGACAACGATTTTTCAACATTCCGCATAGTTTTGATTCGTAACGTAAACCTTGTTGACAGCGTATGACAAATGGATAAACGGGTGGCAAACATTGTCAAGTTCCACGGAGCGGCTGGGTGTAACAACTCCATTCTTGAAACGAGTCGATACAAGAATTAAAATGAGAAACAAATGAACGATAAAATATAACACGTTAATCATCATGTGCTAATAAAATTTGTATTTCGCAATTTTTTTTAAAACTACGAGTGTTTAATTTTATGTATCTTTTTATTGCTTCCGAAAAAAATATGTTGAACATTTGTGGATGAAAAATGAAAAAAGGAGACAGAAAAAATGGGGCTTGAACTTCTACAGTTTGTAAAATATCGGAAGGCAGTTGGCTACCTCCCTCTGTCACCACTTCTCGTTCCAAGACATCTTGACCCAGAGATGCTTCATGACACATCACCTTCCATTCACACTAACATTCTTACCCATTGTGGTCGGAATGATTTACTTACAGCATAATTCTTATTGGAATATTTTTTATCGTGCAAGTAAAACTCAAAAAATAAACTTATTTTAGCTTCTGGAAAAATTATACAAAAAAATATATTTCTAAGTATTCTATATATTGTTGTTGACAACGGTTGGCCAACCATCTCCAAAGCAAAAGACAAAACAATTAAAAAATAAAAGAACAGAGATTGCTTGAAAATTGTGAAAATTTTACGTGCTGAATTCGAGGTAACATCTCAATTCGTGAAATAATGTGAAACTAGTGTAACATTCGTTTAATTAAAACATTAATTAAACTCTGGTGTCTCAATAGTCTGAGAAAATGCGGTAGAAATCAGTTAGTTCCATCAACGGTTACGAAAAGTCAGTTGGAGATATTATGGGGAAGTAAGAGTATAAACCAGTGACAGTTGATCAGCACCTTCAAGGCCACCAATCAAAATGCATAAAAACACGACCTTCGATCAGAAAGCAAACTAATTGGTTATTATTGAAATAATTCGGTTGGTAGACTAGCCCAACGATCACTTGTAGAACCACCAGCGTCCGATTTCTTCTTGCTCGAGTACGCGGAGCGTTCAAAACAAGATTCGCGAGTGTCCGAAACACTACGTCGTGGAAGCACTGTATCCCGTGATTTGGGGTAGCATGAAAATTTCTTTTTGTTTCTGTCGTGATCGTTTTACTTAATAGTAAAACATCCAGTCGACTTTTATGACCTTCTCACTGACGATCGTCATATCTTAACGCACCGCCTCAAATGAGAAATTAATGGGTGCGCACGAATGAAGTGCGAGTCAACCACTTACGAGTTCGCGAGTGCGGTAGTACGCGCCGTGTCATTGGGCGTCTTATCGCAACACCGGACGCAGAACAGCACTTCGGCCGAGGTTTATACTACTGAGCTATTCAAGGTCACGCAAAACGCTGACATCGAGAACTTTCGTTGTCTCATTCACCATCAGATGCAATTACCATCCACAGTCAGATCTATTTTTCATGTTTGTGAGCCGTTGCACATAAACAGCTTGCCAGGTGTAATGTATCAGATTATTGTCTTAAAAAGTGACTGACATTAATTTAGTCACAGAATAGCGTTTATTAGGACGCTAAGGACAATTAGTTAAGAGCGCCACGCGACTTATCGGTTTTTTTTTTTGTTTGTTTTTTGAAGTGGAATTAGCTTTTAGTGTGAATTCATTTGGGAAAGAGTATTGAATTTTTGTGCTTTTGACTTTTCGTTGTTCTCTTTTATTGAATAATTGTAAATTTTAATGTGTTAAGTGTTTTTTTTTTCATGAAATAGGGAATCCAGACTTATGGGAGTCAAATAAGTTGGAATTTTTGCGAATTTATGCCCTGACTCATGTTATATTAACGACGATAATTTAATCAATCATTAAATAAAATAAATAAATAAATGTATTGTCAAAAAAGCGGTACACACTGCGTATGACCATGTGGAGAGCAATAAGCTAATTTACTCTCCGAAAGCAATTATTAGCGCGTTACACTAGTATACCATGTCATTGGCGCTAATGATAACACCTGAAAACATTACTACTTCTTTGCATTCATTAACGGCTATATATCGGAAAACTTCAAAAGTAGTTTTAAATAGAAAGGGAATCGTCCTTAATAAAAAGAGAATCGCTAGGGACGGAAACATAAAACGAAATTTCTCATATTTTAGGAAAATATTACGCGCAGTTTTTAATAGTGTTTTGAATCAGCTGTAGTTTGTCAGATGATTGTGTCATGTGTCCCTCCCTTACACCCTACTCCACCAATAAGAGGCGAGAACCGAGCGATAGATCGTGCCAAATGGGCGGTGAGAATTCGTGCGTAGTAAATATAGCTGTAATGAGAAATTATGTGCTCTCAAGATGTGAACGCTACCAACGCAGAAATTTCGAGTCATAACGACGTCGTTACAACGCCTTTAAAATCGTGGCGACGTCAAAGGACAATGTGGTGACGTCGTGAAGACGTTGACAACGCGAACGCGTGTAATGTCGATTCAACGTCGGAGACTGGCGTCTTCACAATGTCGTAAAAACGCTTATTCGACGCCGAAACAACGCCGTCATACGACTTTCTTGACAATGTTCAATTATCATTTTTAATACACCTTTTATGGATATTATCCATCGTCTTACCTTGTTACATCATACTCTATGACTTGTAACACACATTCCTATAAGAACATTGTTTTACAATCTCCGTCTTCCAAGTCCGACTACGGTGTGGTTTGATACAGGGTTCTTTTTATCTCAAGGCGAGCGCGCTACCACTGAGCTGCAACATGGTGAAAAGTGCTAAGTTTTTATCCTCTTGTATTGCTCTGTCTTACTATTGGTACCATGAATAGTAAACAAGTAAAATAGTAATCTCCGTAAACAAGTAAAAGATAGGATGTTCTCGGTAAAATTAATTCTTGGCGAAAAATTCATCCAAATAGAGTTCCAACTTCCACTGCCACATTCACGGGATCGGGCGTCGTTTATTCGACGTCGTCCTTCGACTCGATATCGACGTCGAAATACGTCAAAAGTCGGTTCAACGTCGGCGATTTCTTTGTGGGTAGTGGTTCCCTTTTTTAAGGGATTCTAGTTTTAAGATGTTTGGTATAACATTTTCATTCAAAAATTGAGATCGCATTTCAATAATATATAACATATAGTGTCCCCAAAACGCATTTTTGGTACATTTTTGGTACATTTTTTCTTCAATTTTACGCAATTTTGAGTTGCGATTTACAGAGTTACGAATTGGAGGCGTAATTTCACTGCGCATGTGTCGACGATAGGATAGATTCTCGTAATTGTGGGATCATGACGTCGGTACTCCTGGGAAAAAGTTGAGCGAACCCCAGGCCGCGAGAGAGAGGTAGTTGTGCGACGCATACGTACGGACTTAAGTCTTTGTCACTGACGAGAGAGTACGTGTCACCTGGACGACTACATACTTTGGCGATAGGACTCGGTGTACTCGTATAATTGGGACAATTATTCACGTTTTCTCCTGCGAATCTATCCTCGGAGCTAGTTTATTCAAGGAATATAACAATTTAACAAGATTTGATTTATCAAATTATAGTAGATTTCTTTACACGTCCTGATCACGTACTATCAATCTCTTAACTTAATATTTATTTGGTATTAAATTCGAGAGACAATGCAAGTGTATTGAATTGAAATTTGTAAAACCACAAAATTATATTTATCAAAGATTGCATAGATTCCTGTTGATTGAGTTGTACTCCACCACGTGGTACGGTAATTACTCAATGTTGTAATGTTAATATGAGTTTACTTAAAATATTTAATTCATTTGAAATTTCATAATCTTATTCATTGTTCTGTATAAATATTTCATTCGTGTTTCTTGTTAATTTTGAACGTGTTTAAGTCACACACGTGTAATGAATAATATGAGTTATTTGGTTCATTTAATACTTTAATTATTGTCTTTTATGTGTATTATATTTTAAATTTCATTTGTATAATTTGATGTTACTTGGTTCACAAGATAACGTATTCTACGTAATGACATTCTTAACGTAACTTCCCGAATGGTGAACGAACTGAATATAATCAATGTGCCCAACCATTGCATTCGACTAATCCAATTGAACTGTTAAGGAAAGTCAGCTGTGAGTGGGGCGATACAATGTTTCGTGCAAAGTCATGCCAGCGGCATTGCTTTGGAGCAATACTACGCTGTGCGTCCCTTTTCGTGTAATGTACCTTGTTTTTAGTTGTAACACGAACTATTTATTATTTGCAAGAACTTATAAGCAAAAAAGAAGGCATGACGTATATTCTTGTAATTTTTTCAAAGTTTATAGGATTCCTAAGGATTTCATTTTTGTTACTGTTTAAAAAATTCAATGTAATTTATGTTTTATAAAACTCATAATTCAAGAGATTCAATAGTGATATCAACTTTTTTTAATTTAATATTTAACAAATTGTTATTCACTGTTTTTATGTTATATTTAATTCACATGCCTCATCTTCAAATTTCCGGGTCATTTAGCGGACGTAATTTAACCAGGGAGTTTCATTGTGAAACATTGAGTTTAATAGGACTTAATGCGACCCATTTCGGGTTACTAGATATACTCGTATAATTACTCCTTGGATACAATTAAAATAGAAAAAAGCAAAAATAGCAAGAAAACACTATGAAAAAGTTTTATTTAACTCCACCCTTAAAGGAGTGAAATGGGGGTTGGAATGTTTTATGTATGTTGGAGTATCTGGACCATAACTTTGGAGTACCTGGACCAATTTCAAAAAAAGTTGATACACAGATGACTGATTATCTCACAATAATCGTTGTAGGGAACGATATCCCTGGATCCTCTTGGGAGGGGGTGGGAAGAGTGTGAAAGGTAAAAATGATGTGAATTTTCGATATTAGATTCGAAACCATTATTTTCGGTGCTGTTGAGATGGATAAGGTGAAATCCTGAATGCCACATATTTCCACAATCACCCCCTATAAGGAATAAATACCCTTTGTATTGAATTATAGATTCGATATTAGTGATGAGATTGTAGTTTTCGGGGGCCGCTGAAATTAGTAGTGACATTCTCGAAGACGTCGAAGAAGGCGTAAAAGAGCCCGCACAAGCCCCCAGCACCACTAGGGAAGGGAATGCATCGTAAAAATTATCAAACATCCCAGATACCAGTGACGAGTCTACAGTTTTTGGCGTCATTCTCATAGTGATTTGATAGTGACAATCTGATATCATGTAAGTCCCAATTCAGCCCTCATGAAAAAAAAAGACACCCATAGCACGATTTGGGTACAGGGTGGAAATTGGTTTATATGGAAAAGTAATTGAAAACAGGCAATCGTCAGTGTTACCACCAATACAGTATTATATTTGTTCTTGACCCTTGAAATGCACTGTATACTGGAGATTTTTTGAGGTAAGGTCATCTATTGCAATTAAATCACATTTTACTTCGAAATAACATATTTTCTTCATCAGGGCTAAAAAGAATAATAAGAATCACAAGATCGATGGTCAACTACTACAATTGTACAAAATTATCTATAATACTGTTACATACCTTGTAATGGATTCTTATCTTAGTAATAATTATTACATTTTCATTACATCTCCTTTTCCTTTCTCTTAACACAACCATATACCAGCAAGATACAAACATTATTAACTACAAACACCATGTGGGTTTGTTTACAGGCAATCGTCAGTGTTATACTATACTGTATTAGTTCATACCAATTTGCCAATACCAACATTGTAATCTCTCTCCCTCTCTCCAATACCAATATATAAGAGTAAATCACTAACGTTAATGAATAATGTTCTCAATAGATACCATTGAGAAAGAATTAAGTTGGAGACGTATTACAGGATTTACACGAGCAAAGCTGCAGGAACTCAGCTAGTGTATTATATTTCATACATAAGTCAATCGGGTTGTGTAATCTAATCGTTTGATTACTCATGTGTCATTTCTATGATGCTCATTTACCGTTTATTATCTCTCTCACCATTTTACCATTGTTACGTTATCATCCTCCTGACCTGGATGTTGATTCAGGAACTTTAGATTTGTTCATTGTCCTGAATTGTTTTAAAATTCACCTCACCGTTTCATGAGACAAAACCAAGTGAAATTTTAATTAAGTTCCTCAGTTCTTGCTTTCATTATTCTTTTATTTACATTAAGGAGAAGAAAATATTAGTCTGTCTGAATTCCACTCGCTTGGCGAGTGAGTGTTGTAAGTTGCATAAACAACTAGGATTACGCAGGCAGACCGTGCACACAACTTGTTGTAAATAATTTGTGAGGAAATAGTTTATAACTCACAACTTTCGAGTACCTACTCAGAGAGGAAAATTTGAACCTCTACGACCAGGTGAAAATTGCGAAGGACCGGGACTCGAATCTAAGTTCCTGCTCTAGCCGAAGGTATGTCGTTCACTGCACCACCCGTCTCGACTCTTAAACTCGTGAACAATGTCCACCAGATCAAAAAGAATTTTTTGCTTTACATTTAAGCCCTACTTTCCCAAAAAAATTGCCAATTCCAGTGTGAAGTTAGCGGAATCATTTCCGCGATCATGCAAGAGTAAATGTTTTTACGGAATACTTTGTTGTTAATTATTTGAGAATAGAGATAATTTATTGCATTTTATTTAAGTCCAAGAATCATGTGGTTTCACCAACTCCATTCCTCAAATTTTTTTTGTTTCTGTTGATCCACAACTTCCCCCAAAATTTTTGTTTTGTCAGCTCGTAGAAGAATCAAACAATAGCAGGTTTAAAATATTTAAATTTAGACAAATGAAGTACATTTACAAACCTGAGTAACTATATCAGTAATAAATTTCAAATCAGCCATATCATTTTCGTTCCAATCATATATTGTAATGTAGTTATTGTTATTATTATTATCATTATTATTATTATTATTATTTTATAATCATATATTGTAATATTATTATTATAAGAGAAAACTGTCCACATGTGCCCCCTCTATTTCCTATCTTCGTATTCTTATACACCTAAACTATCTAGGAAAATCCGCTAATACATACTTCTTAATGATCAATGGAAAATGTTATGAAGTGATAGTTGCCATAGTACCTATGCTCCGTGAGCAATATACGGAGTTCTCTATACTCGTCAAATTGCATGTAAATGAAATTGAGCATATTGCAGAAACTGTCATCTCAGCACGCACACTGCCTGTCACACTGCAGCCTTTACGAAAAACAACACGGACATATGTACCCTAGCGAATAGACCAGGTAATTACTATAATGGAACTCTATGTACTCCCATCATCCTGTATTGATGTATCTCTAACATGTCTCACAATCAATCAAAATGTCTATAGAAGAGAGATGAAAATATTTTTAAATGTTCCTATCTTATGTTGTAAATTAGAGAAAAGGAGAATGATGAACAGAAGTAATAATATATAGTTACCTGACATGTTACCTGCTTACTGTATAATGAATGTAAGTGTATATGACTTTCAATAAAAAATACTCTATATTATACATCCAACATTTCTTTTAATATATCGTAACTACGAATAAGAACTTTCGTTGTTGTCTGATTAAAACTGTATTGAATGGTATACTTGTAAAGGTAAAGGTCCTGAAACTATTCGTTGCTGGCTCATTCTAAAATATTGTAGTTCAATGAAAGACAAATGTTTGTAGTTTTTAAGTCGAAGATAAAAATTCGACCATCAGTCCAGTAAGTTAATATCTTGAAGAGGTGAAGAATTTCACTATTTTATTGGCACTATAGACTAATTGTAGAAATTGGACCTGAAACTTTATCAGTAAACGTATTTTAACACTCACTTCCGTGTAATAGTCTATGATATTTATTCAACTTTCGGCCCAAGTAAGGGATCGACCCATCTTTGGGACGAATTGTAAATAAAAAAGTTCGTTGAGTTGAATAAAATATTTTATAATGTACAGTCTTCCTCAAAATTTCCAACCAAATGAACTAAAATAAACACTTATGGCAAGTACTTAATGTGACTCGTTTTAAAAAGGAAATAAAGTTTACACGACTTACGCTGGTGTTTGAAATAAGTATACTCGTGTAAAAAGTTTGGTGCGAAAATCTAAAAATATAGGTATTATAGTGAACTTTGGTGATAATTCTTTTGATACGAGTTCTAATTCTATGTCATTTAGAAATAGATCCGAAAAAAGATTTTCGATATAATTAAAAGTATTTTTATTCTAATAGTCTCGGATATCTACATAATTAACGTCGTCTCACTGTAAATCTTCATGAGCAACGTCAGCTGAGTGTCTCCCTGTTACCTGAGTACCTCATTCATCAGTGCGGAATTTAAAGATCTGAAGCAAAAATCATGAAACTTGGACATTAGGTAGGTTAGGCATTAATAATGTAAGCACCCACTAAGTAAGGTTTTTTAATTCTTATTTTAAAATGGAGTAATAGGGTAAAATGAGAGTTTTCGAATTTTCACAATATTTCATAAATTAATTGAGATATCGTCTCAATTAGGCATTATAACATTGATTATCTCAATAACTAGAAACATGTTTTTTGAGTATTCGATATTTCATTTCTAATGGACGCAAGTGAATGTTTTCAGCTTTCTCGCAAAAAACTAATGGCTTATTCTATTATTTTCGCTATGTCCCATGAACTATTTAAGATATTATTTTAGTTTAAGTATGAAAATGTTGTTAAATTAAATATCTAGAAACTAATATCTGAAGAAATTGGTATTCAACTTTGTAATGAGTGAAGAAGGGTGTGTGCATTTGGTGCGTTTTTCTGTCGGACAAACATATATCAACGTAGAATGGAGGTGAAATTTTGTTGTGATGTTGCTTCTTTATTAAAGAAACTCACTAAGCAAGGATGTTTTTAAATTCTAGTTTTTAAAGTATGAATTAAAGTGGAAGGATAGTAATTTAATTAATATTTAAGTTTTATCGAATATTTGTGAAATATCACGAACAAATCAAGATATCACCATTTTTTAATGTAAACGTGTTATTTTGACTACACTAAATAGGGAAACCATATCACACCCACGTATTTTGACTACATAGGGAAACCATATCACACCAAAATATTCCCTTGTGAAGCCGGGCAGGATCAGGTAGTGTGTTGTTTTTTGTTCTTACTAATCCACCCGTCGCACTCTCGGTTCCAAGGTATCTCTCTCGAATTCTGGACCCCACTTCTACTCAAGCAAGAGGACATTTTACTTAGTTTTGGAACATTTCAAATCACATTGATATTTTGAACAGGAGGACTATTGTTCTACCAATGTTTTGGAGAGAAGGATAGTAGTAGAAAGAGATGTATTCGGTTTATGATACTACAACTTAAGTAACAAACCAAATCTTGCTTGAAGAAACCCCGAATATTAAACGAATCATGAATTCAAACCAAAATCAGCGAATTAAGTACCATATTTAACACATCACAGAAAGATAAAGGCTTCATTTAATTGGATTATGTAACTGATAAAAAAGGAATCGATAAAATTAACGATGATATAAAAAAGCAAATAATGATCCCTGGAAGAAACCAAACAGTAACTGACAGCCTAGTATTATTTCTTATTTCAGTGGCGATAATAGGGTTGACTTATGTGCGTACATTTTGAGGGTTGTAGACGACAGGATACTGCGACAAAATACCTAGTGACAAACGTGATGTCTTGTTAGTTACATATGACTAATTGTAATTGCTTTACACGAGATAAAAAAACAGAAATATTTGCGAATGGTTCGGGTAAACAAAGCCATTTGTAAAGTGAAAAAAAGTTCGACATAGCACGGATCCAGTTTTGCCCTCAAGGAAACAGTTGACAAGTAGTTAGCACCCTGGAGCACGTCGTTGGGGGAAGTGACCTTGACACGCCAGCGGAGCGTAGGCTGTGGCCGGGAGCACCACTCCCTCCCCACCTCCTGCCCCGACGATCGATAAATCAATGCAGATGCGTAATTGCTGATTGCGCTTGACGCACATCCAGTGAAGAAGAAGAAGAGAAGGAGGAGGATTTGAGGAAGTGGAACATCCGCTTTACACCTCTTTTGCCTTGAATTATCTCATTTATCCGAAAAAGAAACGAAAATAAAGCGACTAATACAGCCACACTTGTTTTTACATCCGAAATACCAGTTTTGGAGGGATATTGAAATGGATAAGACAAACTTCTTTCATTTTACGTGACTAATACTGAAGAAGAAATGACGCGTGATAATGCAGGTAACCAAGAAATGGTTAGTGAATATATGTATTCACGTCATCCAACAACTCGAGAGTGTAAAGGATGCATTGATACTACAGTGGAATGTAAGAACAAATATTATAAAAAGTATGAGTATGTACAAGAAATATTTGCATATAACGTTGATTATTTAGAAATTCATAACTAAATTGAAACGGAAATGGTAAAACGTAGTGAACAATGAAGCTAGGGATTTCTAAGGTTTACTGTAATAAATGAGATCAATTTATAAACTAATTTTCTATTGACTTTATCAACATATAAAATAATTTTCTATTGATTTCTTGATAAAGTAAAGAAATAAATCTAACACATCATTAGAAATGGAGCCAGGAGTAAATTATTTAACACGAATACTTTTCATACACCTGAGTTATATACGGCATCAATTCTATAGTACAATAGTGTATCATATATTAAGGAAAATGCAGGACAAACGTGAACTCCATAAATATAAACAAAACACTTAGAACAAGCTGCAATAACCAAAAATTCTAACATTATTACTGGTAAAGAGTGAATTCTCTACCATTTTTCTTTGTTAGTGTGAACTGAGTTTATTGGTTTAGCTATGGAGAGTAATACCGCCGAATTAGATACAGTCAAATGAAATAATACAAGCAATTAAGAAGAAATAGTAGTTTTTCCTTGATCGTTATGAGCTCATAAGTTAATCGATCTAAATTATTAAGTGAGAAAGGACCCACACAATATACGCTTCTGAAAAGATATGATAAAATGACTGTGCAGCAAAAGCAACATTAATTCTTCCAGCGTAGAGTGAAGAAAGTGATTATTTTGTCGAACGGTGAATATATATATATACATTTATAATATTAGTCGGACATAGTGGACGTGGCGTAAAGAATATAATTTTAAGTAGAAATATATTACGCGCAATGTCATAGAACGTTTTACTCAGATCGCTCAATTGTCATAAAAAATAAGGGGTGTCAAGAAAAGTATCGAATAAATTCAATTCTCTAATCCTCGATCGAGCTGACCTGATCAATTTTTAGGCGCATCTCGACATTACGGTTTTTAGTAGGAGAGACCGGGGTTACCTGTTATAATATTTTCTTTAAAATAAACTATTGTCAGTACTTTAACGAAACACATTTTTTAATTTACTATAATTATTGAATATTTAAAACATACCTTTGGAAACAATTACGTAACGATAATTCAAAATATTAAAATCTAATTTACATAATGCTGAGCGTGTCACTGATTGGCATAAATTATGAAGCACTTGCCAGCGTCGTAGAAAGTTGATTGAGGGCTCATTGAAATCGTCTCGAAAACAATTGGAGAACGAATTTTCGTCGCGTCCCGGAATTTGGACTCCTTCATTAGGACACTTCCTATTTTAATATTTTATACACTATGAAAAACTCTTAGTACACAAAAATCTCACGAAAATGGCAGAAAAGGATATTTCAAAAAATATTTCTGTTGAATTGTACACGAATATCAATTTTGAAAATTCATTTATTTGTTAATATAATTGGTTTTACATCATCTTACCCTAATTTGTAAATCAAAAGTATTTAGTTTCCAAAAAATATGGAAAAAGAGGTAATTTGCAGTATTCTTATTTTCCTTATACCTCTGTAAGTATCAATCACAAATCATTTCAATTAAATTCAGATTATTCTTATAAATTGATCTATCTCCTTTACTTGAAACACTTTTACAAAAGGAAGACATTTTCGAAGAAGTATAATTTCGAATTCGAAATTCATTTTCTAGGTTCCACCGAAAAAAAAGAAAAATCTCATAATTTAATTTTATACGGCACGAGGGGTATTATTTTATTTGCAAAAATATGCTGAGACGTCTCATGTTTTCTTCTAAACAGAGTGTCGCGGTGTATATTTAAAAATTAAGAGAATGGTTTAATCTTTCAATTCCCTTAAAACGCCATTGTTGCTCGAGTTATCTTCAGTAGAGATGGCCATGGATTTTCGAAACTGATGAAAGACAAACGAAGGTGCCGTAGAAGTGTTAGGTGGATGACATTTGCCGCGTAAATACTTATTGAATACAATCTCAAATCAGAACATCGTATATTTTGAACTGTACGACAATAGTTAAAATGTTTAGTGACCACATGCGATCGTTGGCAAGTTTTGTTCATTATATTAGACTGGTATATTGAATCGAATGAATTTTGCGACTGTGCAGAATACATAGTTGTGCTTGCTTGTGGTAGTTACTTCAAGATGATTAGTTCTTTATTTATATTTTTAATGCTTATATTAGAGGAAATTTTACGGTCATCCAATATGTTTGTACAAAAGTATAGTTTATGAAGAATAATAACATGAAAGAAATATAATAAACGACATTAATTACGACGTACAAGACGGAAGAATCCAACAATTATTTCCAGGCATATTTACTGTTGTGTGATTCATAGTATTTTGGTGAGGCACGAAATTGCAACTAATTTGCTTTATAAGTATATCAAAGTTCCTAAATAAGCGTGTTGTTTATTCCTATTAATATTTTAATGGGAAGCCATGTTTTAGATTAAATAGAATAATCTTGAGAATCGCTCCGTGAAGTTAGCCGGAATGGAATTTTTATTCTCAACCGATTCCGACGATATTGGGCTTAAATAAAAGGTCTGACTTGGTTCAATTTTGCTCAGGCAAATGTATACCCTGTTCATCCTGAAATTTTAAAGAGATAATCAATGAAAATATTTTCTAAATTTTTGACATTTCAGCTAAGTGCAAATATCATCTCCGAATAATGAAACTGTTTTATCGATGTCAACTTTGCTCACCCACTACTTTTGAGTGCAATAGCTTGTTTTTGCAATAAAATTTAAAAAACAGAAACATTGTTTATTACGCATGCACGTCGGCATTTTTTACATATCCGGCAGAGAATTAGAGCGTATTTTGAATGCTGCCACGGTACCAACAACATAAACAAGCTGAAACACAAGTCACCACAAGTACTATTCTCGAGAGGTAAATGTTTGATGACGTCATAAATATCACAGACAACGTTAACTACTAATGTTGTCATTGCAGTAAACGTTTAAAACAGATTGACATTGATATTTTTAATAAACAAATATTATTTTATCAAATACCTTTATTTTCTACCATTTCATCAGGCCCTCTTACATAATGAAGTATTAGAGAAAATATTATATTATAAATAGTTAATAAAAATTATTTTATAAATAATGAAAACAGTACGTAATTGATCCCAGTATTGCAATTTATTTATTTTTTACCACAGATTGTTAACAGCCAAATCTATTTAATTTTGATGTAGTATTGGTGGTGAGATTTATTACGTATATCAGCTTTCTAACAAGAGATCTTTTAGTCTGTAATCGATTTACATTTTAAACTACCTGGTTAAATAGTCATTGCAGTAATTACAGTCTGTATGTATATAAAAGTTGTACATTGTCAGTTTTATTCTGATTAGCACGGAAACAAAAATAAGTTAGATAGCTCACCCTGAAGAGCTGTGACAGCTCGCGCGTTAACTGTCTAGCGGACAGACAACACTATTAGTTGTCACAGCTTTCACTGTAACTGCCATAAAGGATTTTTCGTCTGATCGAGATCATTTTCTATCACTGCGGAAGCTAACGATGTTTTGTATGGGAGGAAGAAAGTTACATCAACAGCTATAGCATATGGGTTTTCCGCGCAACAGCTCAGCCCCGCTCAAAAAATCTGACTAGCCACAAGAACTGTTGTTTGTTCCTCCCCGCCAATCTCGTTCGTAGTTGCCGCTAAATGACACTCGGCTGCGCTACCTTCTATACATTCGGTTCGTTGACTCATGACTCAGGCGGCGCAGCCTGAGAAATTGTTTTACGGAGTCAAGTTGCCCACAGCTTTCCCAACTATGTATAGTTGTTAACTTAAACAAAATGATTCATTGGTACGTCTAAACGACGCCAACGTTGCATAGTCTAGGCGATGAAAATTGAGTGTTGTCTCGACGTCGAGCAACTGTACTCTGACGATATTTTGAATTTCTGCAGGTTAATGTTGGCCTATACCTAATTATTTTTTAAAATAATGTTATTTTCAAATGTATTAATCTAAGAAGAATAAATTTCAGGTATATTTAAAATAAAGAAACGTTTGGATATCTAAAAACTATTTTCTTGGTACTTAAAG
Organism: Laupala kohalensis; assembly: GCA_002313205.1. NCBI lineage: Eukaryota > Metazoa > Arthropoda > Insecta > Orthoptera > Trigonidiidae > Laupala > Laupala kohalensis. The sequence continues at coordinate 216,094 of NNCF01127647.1, forward strand.
ATATATTTTTCAAGATTTTAGAGATGATTACTATTTTATGTATTTACTATTCATGGTATCACTAATGTGGTGCCAACTCTAAGACAGTCCGAACCTCGCCATAGGACATGCAGTAAATAAATAAAAATCGCAGTAAAAAACCAAAGCAGAAGAGGTACTTATCACTGAAGATTCTGTCTTGGAGTCGTGTGCGTCCAGGTCCGTATCTGGAGACAACAGCGGGAGTGGCACTACAAACGGTTTTTGACCACACGTTCCTACAAACTGGTGTTATGGGGGGAGGTGCAATATTTTAAGATTCCCATCAGCGAAGCATCCCCACAAGCATGGTGGACCATGGAAGCCATGTCCCGAGATGGTGATTGAAGAAGTACATGAACTTGATGATGAGTGTGTATATGAAATTGTTAGAAATATAAGTTATAAAGACTTAAAATGTATAATCTCTTAAAAATAGAAGCTTCTCTTGACATTTTAAATTTTGATGAATGACAAAATATTTTAAAAGAAATGAGTATTCTATACAAAGTTAATAAATTAAACCCAATTCTAGATTCATGCTAGATTCGCATGAAATGTGAGTTTTGGGTGTGACTTAAAAAAATTTCCGGCCCTCCTTGTCATTAAGGAATATCTTATAACTCCCGAGTTATGTCAATCAGAATAACCCCTCTCCATTCTCTCGGTAAAAAAAAAGAGTAAATTAGTTTATTGTCCTCCACGTGGTCATACGCAGTTTGTACTGTTTTTTGACAATAAATTTATTTGTTTATTCATTCTGTCTGTTATGAGACTCACAACATACGGATGAATGAGTAGAGACTCACTCGTGAGATAGAACTAAGAAGGAAAGTACATAACACATATGTTCATTTTACAAAACAAGAATTTATTAACAAAAGCACTATTTCTTGGCCACAACATTCAGTATCCTAAACATACATACAAAGAATTACTTTGCACAATCACAGTGGTTGAAGTATTTCGAACAGGCATGTATCTTTACAGTATGGAAATACTCGTACACACAAAAAAGGCTTGAAAACTTAAGAATACAAACACAGAATTACTTCTTCCAGAAAAATAACAAAATTTTGACGGTTGCTGCCTAAATAGTTCATATGCAAGTTTCTTGCGGTTATCTAAATAACCTTGTCCCAAAAAAGGTTTCTGAGTGCTCGAATTTAAAAAAGGTTGTTCCAGTAAACTTTGCCAAAAAAAACGTCGAGAGGTCTTCTTTCCTCTATGAAGGATGAATTTAGCAGAGATTTTTTCCAAAATATAGTAATCTTCCTTGCGATGATAGTGTGCAAATCGAATAATCCAAGATGTATGCAGATTAACCATTGTTAGTTGATTGAAAACTGAGAGTAAACTTAAGTAATAACACATTAAGAACATAGTACAGTGACCAGAGGCCACGTCGTGCGTCACTGTGTCGTTGATCGGACAGACACTACTCCCATTGAGATCCTCTGATAAGTCGTGGCGAAGAGCAATGGCGGAGCGGAGTTTATATAGCAAGTTTTAAGCCCTGTGGCGAATGCTTCTTATTGGCTTGCTCGTTGAACCACTTTGTCACTCTCACTTCTCCACGATGTGTTATATTTATACTTTAGCGTAAGTCAATTCTTTGAACCCTTTTGGTCGACCTGCTTTTGGTGTATTCTGATGACTCGCAGGTTGCGCAAGCATCGCCTGCTCCTTACGGGGTTCACCCGTAACATTTTCTTGTATAGGATGGTGTGAGGATAGCTTTGTTTTTTTTGGTTGGCAATACCGGGAATTTTTTTGGAGGGGAACGTTTGGGGGAATTAACGTAATGGGTCTCGGGGGATAGGTACCTCTGCATCTTATCATTAAATATTTTCCAAAATAGTTACAACAAGGATATCATGAAATTGGCTACGTGACTGTGATGTCCACCCTCTTTTCTTGAAGGGAGGACATGAGGGAATGTTTGGGGCAACATCCCTTCGAGCAACGAATGCACCGAATCCTTGTCCCGTGAGTATCCATGTCAATCACAAACAAACAAACAAACAAAATCCAAATGCTACACCGGCATTCAGTTGCACTCTCGCTTCTTTTAATGAAGGCCGAAGTGAAAAGCCATGTCACCGTTAACAATGTCATTTTGTTGGCGAGTGAACTCGGTAGGAGTATAATGAATGACACCTGGAAACAACGAATACATTAAAAATAAAATCACACTTTTTGCAAGCGACATTAGTTATTGTTTCGAATAAATTCGCACTGATCGTAATAGACGTCTTATTGATTGGTAACACACATCAACCAACTTTCCCATTCTCATTNTATTGATCGGTAACACACATCAACCAACTTTCCCATTCTCATTTTCTTTTTGATAAAGTGTCATTGACAACATTAAGAAGAATCATATCACATGTATACGTAGATTAAGTTCATGACAAGTAGACCCAGAGAAATGTGGACGGTTATATAGAAATACATCACATGTACAACATGTAAGGTCCTTATAATTAAGATACACAGTTATGCCTCATTCATCCGCCTCTCAATTATCCAGAACTTCGGTTTCTCTGTATCAGTTATCAAAATATTAATTTTTTATTTGTTTACAATTTTAGTGTACATCTTAAAAGTTTTCATGCTGTGTGAATTCAGTCGTAAAAAAATCGATTACGTTATTTTCCAAAAATATAATCCTTTACATTTTTCTCATTACTGACATGTGTTAGAACAGGGCCGTTTACGCCAGCGCTCTACAGAGCCGCAATGGTCTGCTCTGACTCGCAGTCCAGAGCACGAGAGCGCCTCTCGAAGAAATATGGGTCTTTCGACACACAGTAGGACGAATCCCACTCATTCATTATCGAATTAGTGATGGATTCAAACGCACTATCACTTTAGTGATACTCAAGTGAATAAAGCTAAATGATATTTTCACATTCACATACAAAACAAGTATAATTCTTCAATACTTAAAAAATTAAGATAATTCAACTAAACAACTAAAATTCACAAATAAATTTAAAGAACTTCTTATAACGTGCATCTTGCTACAGAAAAAAATAAATTTGACAATTTATCTTACTACAGATAAAAATGACCAGAATAAATGAAAGTTCCGAAAAGATTTCACCCTTTTACATCTTCAAGGGTTTAGAAGATCTTGTTTGCTCTCTAAAGAGCATTAAACGATTGAGAAATGTAGCGATGCTGCTTGAAACGAAAACAAGCAAGCAAGCTTTAANCGAAAAGATTTCACCCTTTTACATCTTCAAGGGTTTAGAAGATCTTGTTGGCTCTCTAAAGAGCATTAAACGATTGAGAAATGTAGCGATGCTGCTTGAAACGAAAACAAGCAAGCAAGCAAGCTTTTACAATGCACACCACTGGGAGAATACCCTGTCAAGTGTGAGCTCCACGCTGCGCTTAACCGTAGCAAGGGAGTGATCACGTGCAGGGATATCATGATATGTCCTGTTATGATTAAGTAAATGAATGGGAAGCTGACCACGTGGTAGAGGTCAGTCAGATCACGAGGAAGGTTGGTTATGTTCCTAAGAAGACCTCCTCCTTCATCGTGACATTTGACTGTCCTAAATTGCCGAGAGATCTCAAAGCAGGATGGATAAACCTGCCAGTGCGACCCTTTATTCCAAATCCTCGGCGCTGTTTTAAGTGCCAGAGGTTTGGACACACGACAACATCGTGTAAGGGCCGTTATACCTGCGGGAAGTGCGGGAAGGAGGCACACGAACCCGGCGTTTCATGCCCGGGGTCTGCTAAGTGCATTAATTGCACAGGCAACCACCCGGTGTGGAGCAAGTAGTGCGTCTCTTTTCTCGAAGAAAAGAAAATACAGGAAATGCAGACTACGAAGAAGATCCCGTACGGTGAAGCACGGAAGAAATACAGGGCTTTACACCTTGTATTTTCTACCAGTTACTCCACCGCAGCCAAGACTCCTGTAATGAAGAAGAGCATTTCAATTCAGGCCAATTTCACTGACGTGTCTACGACAACGTCACGCACATGTCATTGCAAAAATGGCAAGAAAAGTCTTCAAGCTGCTCCCGCAAAGCCGAAAACGTCAGCTACACACAGTTCTCCTACTCCAACACAGAAAAATACCAGCAGTGTGAAAGTAGTTCCAACAAGTGCCGAGAAAGAAACGAAGAAACAGCAGGGTTCCAGGGCTAAAGGATTTTTTGAAAACGAACTCAACAACGAACAAGAAGTCGCAGAGATGTAATAAGAACGTCTCTGTTCTTCCCTCCTCCGAGTCGGATTGTGTATTGTCCGACTGTCACGCGGAAATGCACATTCACGAGCCCGACCCGGGAGGTTCTAAATCGTAATGGCTTCTATACTTCAGTGGAACCTTAATGGCTATAGAACTCAGCGTGTACAGTAACAGCTCTTGGACCGTCGAAATCCGATCTGTATTTGCCTGCAAGAGACCCACCTATTACCAGAACACTCTCCCTCTCTGCGGGGATACATCAGCTTCAGATATGACGACACCACCGGAAACCAGGCATATCTAAAATCATTTACATATCTAAAATCCAATTTCTGTTATTTTTATAGTTTACTTTGTAATGGAAATGTGGTGTGTTGTAGGAGCTCACTAAAGAAGGATTTTTCGAAACTCTGATTTGAATTTTTGAATTGTTATGGGTTGCAAGAAATAGACACGTTTTCGAGAGTTTCTACATGTCATGGCATACTACATTTACCATATTTCAAGAACTAATTGACATATCATCTGTGTTTCTGTATACAATGATTGTTGATTCAAATATCTAAAAACTCTTTCCTGGAATTTTCCATATTTCATTTTTAAATAAGTGATTTGGAGCAGAAATCTTTTATCATGAGCGCAAAAAAACTACGTGTTAGTGATAGAAACTTGAAATTTAACAGGATGTTGATTATGTATTGTAGAAACTCATTGAGAAAGCATTTTTTTTAGTTCCGAATTTAAAGGGATGAAGTAGAGTGAAATGAGTTTTTATGATTTTTTCCTCAGTATTACAAACTATTTAAGTATGTAAAATTATCATTTAAATCGAGCTTAAATTGTAATGAATGTTAATCCACAACATAAGAACAAGAGTTAGGTAGAGTCGGTTATTATTTTGAATATTTTGTATCTTCGTAAGCTGAATTTCATCAATTAAAAAAAATTAACTTACAAATTTCCAATTACTATTTAATTTTTATAGGTTTGTGAACTACATTATGACCTGTGAAATTGAAACGTATATGTGAATAAAATAATATATTTAACAAACTTCAGCGCCCTTGAAGACCTCAAGGCTTCGACAGACACGATTCCGATAAAATTTCTTATGCTGCACCCTGCTGAAGATTTTAAGCGAAAGTATGTTTTGGAACAACGAGTAATTTGTGAAATTCTACAGGTAGAAAGGTTATTTCTAAGTGGTTAATTCCAAAGAAAACATCATGTATAATGATATCTTAAAAAGCTAATGGAAGGAAAAAGAAAATATACAATATTTGAAATGCCTTTACAAAGTAATGTGTACATGTGAAATACCACGGCTGAGCAAGTAGTGCATAAAACAAATATAATAAATAATAGTGCACAAAGCAAGCGTAATGCATAATATCAATAAACCAGAGAAAAAATACTGTATTGTATAGTAAGAAAATAAGTACTCTATTGACACTTGGTCAAGAAAGACATGTGAGATAAATCTATGAATACAACAAGAATTTGGTATAATTAGTGTCATAGAAAAACTGTCTTACGATATATTTATATTTTCACATGTTTTACCCATGTAAATGGAAGAAAAAGCATTTAATAAAATGTAAATAAACATTCATTTAAATCATATTCTTTTTCTTCGGTTGGTCTGGGGTAAACATGTAAAAATGTAAATTTAGTAGATTGTGACACTGTTTTTCTCAATAACACTGTTTGTTTAATATCAATAACTCTAATTTAATAAAAATGCTTTATTAAAAATAAATAAAAGAATAATATAATCGGACCAAATAATCGTAAAATTTAATCGCTGCGCAAAATAATGAATCTGGACAAGATCGATCCTCTCTTTTCAATTAATCGTGTTAAATAATCGATTGTTGTAAAAATTGCGATTAAATTATTCATCCCTACTTGCTAAGCGTGTAAATCTCAGACATATTTTTTATTCTAGTATTTTGTTTACGTAATAGGCATAAAATGTGTATGTGGATGGATTGAAGTACGTATAAATCGCGATCTTCTCGTGAAACAAATCCATAAAGATTTTAAGGCAATATTGTTTCCGAAAAAACACTTAATATACATTTTCAAAGCAAAAAGAATCGTTAAGGACACATCTCTCCAACATTAACGAAGAAAATTTGGCGTCCGAGTTTCGTGAGAAACCGCTGACCAGAGAGAAACTTCTTAATGCAGCGGGAGTCGTTGGGAGCACTTGGAGCTGCTCTCCGGTGGGAAGGGGGTTGCCATGGTTTCCAAGCAAATGAGGGAATAGGATTTTGCGCTACGCAGCGTTTGCTCCGAGGAATGGAAGATCGTGAGCACAGGCATCCATTGCGAGGTTCTCATCTCCAGACCACAGGGATTCAACAAGAGTTTCATCACGATTTTACTATGAGGGGCTCGGAGACGCAGATGAACTCCACTCTGGTCCATGCTGCTGGAGCGTGGAACAGGCCTGATTTCGTAGTCTGCGGGTCTAAGCTAACCCACGGCTCTTTACAGGCAAACTCAATATGACTTCCGTGTAATTGAGTTTTACGGCGAAGCAGCGACTAAAACAAGTGACTGCGCTGGCGATGCGACGTGACATAACTTCTCTCGGAACGCGATGATTACGAGAATGGAATTCCCTGACTAGATTTGGTTAGTATTATCAGAAATTCACAATTTTGCCTTTGGGTGAAGGTTGGAATTCTTCCAGGAGTGATTTTCCCCCTTTTTTGGCTCGTTGTAAATCGGAACAGAACCATCCTTGGATAAGTTTTATACTTGCACTTAAATATAATTAAAACAACAATGTACATTATAAATATATGTATAACTTTTTTCTGAGATTAAGATTTAGTTATTTCACATAAAATAGCAATATTCACATCATTAATGAGGGTCCATTTTTTTAACTTACTTAATTTATTAACTTTATTGAAATTCACATTTTTTCGCATTCCCTGAGTCACATATCTTATCAACATACTCCTGGAAGTATAAATACAGCTGTTCGTATTCGCACTGGATTTCCTGACACTTTTGTTACTCCTGATCGTATTAACTTTTAGATGTACTTACTTCGCTCATCATATATTTTACAATTCCAGAGAACGAGGTCGACGGTTTCTGTTCCACACCAAAAGACATGTATCATCTCCTCCTTGCCAATTCTTTTCAAATATACTTCGAAAAATCCATGTTCCGTTAAACATTCTTGTACACTCTGTTGGTCGAAACCCCTTTCTGCAAGTTACTGTCGACCTTATACGATATGAGTCTCTCCCATTGAGTGATTTTTCCCACCATATTTTCGTCCCTCACCGTGTACTTTGTGATATTAATTTTAATTCCTTTATCAGTTTTCTTCAATGTCATGGCGTCGATTAAGATTTCGCCTTTCTTCTTTGGCCAGTATCACAAACGTAGTTTGTGCAAATGCAGATCTAATGGCATTTTTCCAACAGTAATTCCAAAGCATCAGTAAAAACAGTACCGTAATATAAACAATCTCTGCTCGTGTCTTAGATTTTGTTCTATATTCTCTACGAGTATTTTAATTTTGGGAACCCAGAAACTTGGAGTGTAACCTTTTATCGGTTGCAATCATTCATTGTAAAGTCGAATTCGTTCCTGATACGGCAATTTGTACACTGAGTTTAACTCGCATTATGCTGCAGAACATTTTTTGTCTTTTCTATTATATTGGTAACAGGAACCCGGAAATTGAAATAGTCATCTATTATTGTAACCAAATACTTTTTATCTAACTATTTTCACAGTATCCTCATTTAATTTTACATTTGAATTGCTTCATATTGTTTTTATTTATTTGTAAAAAAAATCCACACCGTTTTACTTTTAGACAGCGCTGGGCCCAAATTCTCCATTACATTTTAGCATAAATCCACGGCAGTATTCCTTCCCATCTCCCGTCTACTTGACTAAAACAACACCAAGCTTATATCGTCTGTATATGCCACAGTATTTATTCCGTTTCGTTTCAACGTTACCAACAATTAATTAGTACGTTCCACACTAGTAAATCTGTGATCGACCTACGACCTAAACTCATTTGATGTTTACATATGGTTCATATATTCATACACATACCTATGTTTATATGTATATACATATATGTAATAAACATATATATTATATATTGCAAAGTTTTAAAGCTAATGAAAAAAAGGAAAGAAAACAACTACCCCTATCAACATCAGGGTGATCACAAAGCTTCTTGTGATAAATCTATTTCTTCTTTACCTGTCCCCTCCCACGCTAAATTGCACAATAAAGGCATAATTGCATAAATAGACAAAAGTAAATTCTTCAAAATTCCCTCCTACCTTTTTTTTCCTTTCATCTAAAGTAAACCAAACCGAAGCCAACGTAAACCGAAGAGACAAGAGTTGGATCATTTTCTACGTGACTGATGAAGGTGGAGGCCGAAACTGTTTCGTCTAATGTGTGAGTGACTTTTAGTGTTTCTTTCTCTATTTTTTATTATATCTTAACGTTTTTAATGTATTTTCGTTTCAGCCAGCTAAGGACCACGACGACGAGTGTTAGTAAGACTCAGTTCTGTGTCATTCACTAGACACATCGTAAATTTTTCGAAGGAACAGCGTCTAGATATAATCCAGATTGCTGTCTCCACGTATTACAAATGCGGGTTGTTAGCCACAGAGGGTGAACTTATCATACATCACAGCTATATGAACTGAGACATGGAAATGAAAAGCTACATTTTTTTTTCTGGCCCCATCGGGTATTGAACCAGGGATGAATGGGTGCTAAGGTAATTTAGCCCCGCGTTGGAAAAGCCAATTGTAACATAAAATTTTGATGGGTGCTAAGGTACGCTATTAATTAAAAAAACACTTACCTAGCCCACTCGGCCAGCATTCTCAGGGATAATATATGTGCTCCGGCTATAAAATGGTTAAGATACGATCGGGGTTCGGCCGATAATTTCCGTGAAATACACATTAATTCTTCGTGAAGAAAACACAGCTCTTATAAGTATTGGTTTAATTATTGTTACCCAAAAACACACAATACAACAAGGCATTTCACCCGTTTCCCCTTTAACCCCTCCCCCACCCAAAAAAAACATGCACTTAATTATACCAAGTTATACATCACTGACTTTCACGGAATGAGTCCGTTCAACATACTATAGAGTTTATAAATCTTTAACATAGTTTGTCATACGTAAGTTACCATAGTTCATTACTATAGGCCATCACACAAGGTGTCTCAAAAGCAAATGTCTCAATTTACCACATGAGTCTTTGGCTTGCTTTTATTTCACTTGAAATTGGCGAGTACACACTGTACGGTGAACAAGGTGCCCATAATGGCCCTCCAAAGAATTACGTTATAAATGGTGAGATTTCAGCGCCAAACGTCGTAGAGTACCGCTGACCTGCGGAAGCCGTGGGAGTCCTGACTCCAAATCTCGCCGCAGTGGTTCTGTCCGGACCAAAGCTCGTCCAGATTACTGGAAGTCACCATCCCAGAACGAGTCCCTCACTGGACGTTGAATGTTGGTCGTAGTCATCGTAAGCAAACTTGATGAGTACGTGAGCGGACTTCCTACTCCCGTAATAAATGATTTCGCAACTCTTAATAAAGTCAGATTGTTCATTCTTCACACGATCGCTGCGCGACCCGGTTTGTTCAAAAATATCATTTAACTTCTTAGAACACAACAATGTTCAAAATAAACCGAAGCATCATTACTTATGCATGAGCGCCCAAAATGTCTCTTCAATGGAATATGTTCATACTGATGAAATTCAAAATTAGAAATCGTAATCACGATCTAAACTCAAAGTCAAAAGTCTTAATAAGAATAGTACGGATCTGTAGTGCAAATACCGACAGTTATAATGAAAATCTGATAACCAGGAAGCTAGACAGCCCTGGAGTGTCTCTGCTCAATCTTAATATTTTTTAACCCACTCTTCTGACTGAACAAGGAAACGAAGTCTCCCGCCTTCCTCTGACGTCACTCCAAATTTTTAATCAATCTCTAACAATTTTTCCTTCAGTGGTTTTCAACTATTGGTCCAACTTTCTGTGACGTATGAATACCTCTCTACCAATGGCTGATGATAGTATAATTGTTAAAAGCCTATTGGCGTGTTACTTTTCGAAAGTTAACATATCATCCAATATCAAAAAACTTATGTGGTCGTCCTTCCCTCACCCTCAGACTCTCACGTCTGCCAGACGGCAGCAAATGTTCTTCCAAATTAACGTCCGCGCGCGCACACTTGTGTGGTCGCCATTCCTTTCCCCCTTTATGTTTTAAAACTGAGGAAGTTTTGGAAGCGAAGGGTCTAAGTGGGTCCCCATCCTACGTGAGTGTTGTTTACAAGAGGCCCATCTTCTTGATTCTTCCTATTTTCTTGATTCTGCAAAACAGAGTATCGTTTGTATTTTTCTCAAGGATTTTCACAAGATGTCTCCCCACTTCTCCTCTTTCTTCTCTCCTCCCTTCAAAAATTGTTTATAACTATTTTTCCACACACTCCAATTTTCGAGGACAGCTAATTTTGCGTCTCTTCAAACTTAAAAAAATTACTACTTCTCTCTCTCTCTCTCTCT